>SJYT01080516.1:273923-287887 GCA_006410635.1 Cephalophus harveyi | reverse complement strand
GGTGACTGCCCTGAGGCTCCCTGCCATGGATGCTCCGCGCTCTGCCGCGCGGGCCGCAGTGCTCACAGGCGGCGCTGGGACGAGGGCTATTGTCGGACTCACCGCGGCTTCAGCTTTGCAGCAGAACCCGGCGGCATCCTCCTGAGGGGCTGGGCACCCCTTTCCCTCCGCGGCCCTCAGCACCCCCCAGCAGGCCGTTGAGCTGCCAGCTTCAGGACGTGGCCACGGCAGGACAGGCTGGGGTCTGCGGGCCCGAGTGTCCGGGTCGGGGTTCTGAATTCGTGCTCGCCGGAAGTCCAGCTCCTCTCTCCTGTGTGGGCACGGCGTTTGACCGCTAGTTTCTTTTCTTTTTTTCTTTTGTTTTTTGTAAATTTATTTTCAAAGAGCAAAACAGCTGGGGAATTTACATAAGAGTCCAACAGAATGTCACTGATGAGGTCAGCCATGAGGCCAGGGTGGGGTCTCCCATCCAGACGCTCCCAGGACCGGCGTCCTCTCGCGGTGGAGGCGAGGGCCGGGCCCTTGCTCGTGCACACCCCTCCTGCCTGCAGCTCCACCTGCAGCCACCTGTGCTTCCATCGAGTCCGACTCTCTGTGGCCCCGTGAGTTGTAGCCCACCAGGCTTCTTTGTCCAAGGATTTTTCAGGCAAGAATACTGGAGAGGGTTCATTCCCTTCTCCAGGGGAGCTTCCCGACCCAGAGATGAAACCCGTCTCTTATGTCTCCTGCTTTGGCAGACGGGTTCTTTATGCTAACGCCACCTGGGAAATGGACGCGTGAACTTTCCAGGTCTGGACCAGGGCTTTCAAACCCAAATCCACCCTCCACAGCCACAGTCATCTTTACTTGGTCCAAACGGAGGTCTCCATGGAGCAGGAATTTACTGGGAGCTTCACTGGGTCTGT
This sequence comes from Cephalophus harveyi, assembly GCA_006410635.1. Lineage (NCBI taxonomy): Eukaryota > Metazoa > Chordata > Mammalia > Artiodactyla > Bovidae > Cephalophus > Cephalophus harveyi. Next base: position 286,982 of record SJYT01080516.1, on the reverse strand, counting down.
CTGGTCCTGGTTTCCAGACAACACAGCCCTTGGCTCCATCCACCGTTAGAGGAGGTGTAGCTGGGCCGGCGGCTCAGCCGTGAATCTACCTGGAGCCGAGAGCAAGGACCCGAAAGAAACTGGCCAATCATGAGCTGCCTCGAAATAAATGCCGACGGTGTTAGGGTTTAGAGGATCCCCAGCATCTGATTCTAACTGTGGCTCTTAGGAGGATGGGGTATTGGTGACACCATCCTGTTCGTATGCACAGTTAACTGGAATACCAGTACAGTTGAGTCTTGTTGATAGTTTATGGGGTCGTCAGGCCACAGGGCTGCTGGCCTCAGGGCCTGGCAGCTGGCTTCTGCAAGGCCTGGGACCTCTTTTGGCTGGAAGAGCAGCAAAGCTCCATGAGAAGCACCCCGCTGGGCTGAGCCTGGAAAAAGAGCGGTGAAGAGTGGAGAGGAAAGGACAGCCCTGCTGGGAGGGGAGGAGCTGAGCAGAGAGAAGGCTGTGACCTGGGTGTGCTCAGTCCCTCAGTCGTGTCTGTCTCTGTGACCCCACGGACTGTAGCCCGCCAGGCGCCTCTGTCCATGGGGATTCCCCAGGCAAGGATACTAGAGCAGGTTGCCATGCCCTCCTCCAGGGGATCTTCCCTACCCAGCGATCGAACCAGGGTCTCCCGTACTGCAGGCAGATCCGTCACCGTCTGAGTCACTAGGGAAGCCCAAGAATACTGGAGTGGGTAGCCTATCCCTTCTCCAGGGGATCTTTCCGACCCAGGAACTGAATCAGGGTCTCATGCATTGCAGGCGGATTCTTTACCAGCTGAGCCACCAGCTCCAGGGGCTGGATTTGAAGGCAGTCTTGGGCTTCCCTGCTGGCTCAGACGGTAAAGCATCTGCCTACAATGTGGGAGATCTGGGTTCAGTCCCTGGGTTGGGAAGATCCCCTGGAGAAGGAAACGGCACCCTACTCCAGTACTCTTGCCTGGAGAATCCCATGGATGGAGGAGCCTGGGAGGCTACAGTCCATGTGGTCGCAAAGAGCCCGACGGCTGAGCAACTTCACTTTGGCTCAGCCTAGCGGGCAGCCTGGAGGAGGCCGGGCTGTAGGGAGGGCCGGCCCTTTTGTGAGGCCAGGCAGGACGGAGCCTGGGCCACAGCAGCGGCCGGGAGGGGGAGGGGCCCCAGCGCGCGGCTTCTCCGCTCACCCCCAGGCCTGCCCCACACCCGCCCCCTGCGCGCCATCCCCAGCTGAGTGCTCCAGAGCCTGGGGCTGAATTATATCCTGACGCACTTTGGTTTTTAAAAATATGTTTCTGTTCTGATTCATTAGAGAAAATTTAGAAAATACAGAGAATATGAATAAAATGGAAATCACCCACAATTCTACCACCCAGACACGATGCTTATTAACATGCCAATCTCTCTGAACTCTCATACTTTTAAACTCAGATCCTTCCTTTGTGATGTGTTGAATCTTTACAGATTGTGTTGGGGCCGATTTATGGTTCCTTCAACACTGTAGCACTGGCGTAATCATTTTAGCTTTAAGTACGTTAAAAATGTGAGATATAATTCATATAGCATGAGTTGCTCTTTAAAAGTAGAGACCTGAGTGGCTTGTTGTTTTTTTTTTAGCATGTTTACAAACTTGTGCAGACATTAACATCTCTGATTTCAGTGTATTCTCGTCTACCTGTCCTGGTTAGCTCTCACTCCACACAACACACAGCCCCTGAAGGCATTAATCTACATGCTCTCTGGATTTGCCTATTGCGGACATTTCACATAAATGCAATCATGCAAAATGGAGCTTTTTGTGTTTGGCGTCTTTCACTTTGCATGTTGTCAAGATTCACCCATGTGGGTTTCCATTAGTCTGCAAATTCAGTTCAGTTCAGTCGCTCAGTCATGTCTGACTCTGTGACCCCATGGACTGCAGCATGCCAGACTTCCCTGTCCATCACCAACTCCTGGAGATGGTGCCATCCAACCATCTCATCCTCTGTCGTCCCCTCTCCTCCCGCCTTCAGTCTCTCCCAGCATCAGGGTCTTTTCAAATGAGTCAGCTCTTCACATCAGGTGGCCAAAGTATTGGAGTTTCGGCTTCAACATCAGTCCTTCCGAAGAACACCCAGGACTGATCTCCTTCAGAATGGACTGGTTGGATTGCCTTGCAGTCCAAGGAACTCTCAAGAGTCTTCTCTAACACCACAGTTCAAAAGCATCAATTCTTTGGCGCTCAGCTTTCTTTATGGTCCAACTCTCACATCCATACGTGACCACTGGGAAAACCATAGCTTTGACTAGACGGACCTTAGTCGGCAAAGTGATGTCTGCTTTTTAAAACGCGTGCAGGTTGGTCATGGCTTTCCTGTCAGTACCTCTTTCCTTCTTTAAGAAAGTCTTCATTTGTCTGCCTGCGCTGGGTTTTAGCTGCTGCCCTTGGGACCCCAGGCCTCCGCTCCTCTTGGTGGCTGAGTGACGTTCCCCTGTGGGTTAGCCCAGGTTTGGCTGCCTGTTGCCGGCTGGTAGACACTGGGATGTCTTCACCGTTTGGTTATTGTGAATAATCCTGGTGTGAACACTTGTGCAGATGCGTTGTCAGGCTCTCGGGTGTGTAGCCAGGAGTGAAGCTGCCGGGCCGCGTGGTGACCGTGTGGACAGCCGTGTGCAGACCCGCTAGCCGTCCCCCGCGGCGCCTGTGTCCGTTTCACACTCGCTGCCATCTGCGTCACAGTTTCCTCCTGGGTGTGATGTGGCACCTTGTGATTTTTATTTACACGCCCTCGTGACTAATGGAATGGAACCTCTTCCTACGTGCTTACTGGTTGCCTGGTTTGGAGAAATCTCTGTTCAGAGACTTTGACCATTTAAAAACCTGGGTTGTCTTTTTCTATTGCTGTTTATAATAGTTCTTTCAGTATTCTAGACACTAGTATCTTATCGGATGTGCGGTTTACAAATGTTTTCTCCCATTCTGTGGCTTGTCTTTTCGTTTTCTTGATGCCGTCCTTTGAAGAACAAAACTTTTAATTTTTATGAAGTCCGATTTTTCTGCGTTTTGTTTCTGTGCTCTGGCGTTTTATGGAAGAAACTATTGCCTAATCCAAGGTCAGGGAGGTTCATGTCTTCCTCTAGTGGTTTTATAGTTTTGAGCGTTTGACCTCTTTTAAGTCCATTTTTGTATGTGGTGTGAGGTAGAGGTTCCGTCTCATTCTTTCTCTCGCAGATGGCGAGTTCTTTCAGCACACTGTTCCACCACACCAAAGGCTGTTCTTTCCCCTATTCGACTGTCTTCAGTTTAGTTCAGTTCAGTCGCTCAGTCGTGTCCGCTCTTTGTGACCCATGGACTGCAGCATAGCATCCTGTTGACAATCAGTTGACCGCAAGTGTGTGAATACATGGGCTTCCCGTAATTCACTAGTGGTAAGACTCCATCTGCCGATTCAGGAGACAGAGGAGACCCAGCTTCGGTCCCTGGCTGGGGAAGATCGCCTGGAGAAGGAAATGGCAACCCACTCCAGGGTTCTTGCCTGGAGAATCCCAGGGACAGGGGAGCCTGGAGGGCCACAGTCCACGGGGTCGCACAGAGTCGGACGCGACTGAGGTGGCCCACGTGCGGGGGCATCTCCGGACTCTCAGTCCGCTCCTTCGGCCTGCCTGCCCTCGCGCCAGGGCCGTCCAGTTGTGCCGGCTGCAGCATGCCACGAGTCTTGGAATCAGAAAGGGTGAGTCCTCCAGCTGTGTTCCTCCTCGCCATGATTCTTTTCACTGTTCTGGCTCCCCTGCATTTCCAGACGCAGCTTTAGGATCTGTGTCAATTTCTGCAAAAAAAGCGAGAGCACATGGGAGTTTTGATCGGGTCCTGTCGGATCTACAGGTCAGTTTGTGGAGTGTTGCCATCTTAAAAATCCATGGATATGAGATGCCTTTCCATCCATTTAGATAGTCTTTAATTTCTTTCAACAATGTTTTATGGTTTTGAAAGTGTAGGCTTTGCACTTTTTGTTGAATTTATTCCTAAATATTTGTGTTGATGTTACTGTAAATTGAATTGGTTTCTTTTTTATTGAAATACACAGTGCTGTATTAGTTTCTGGTGTACAGCAAAGTGGTTCAGTTATACAAGTGTGTGCATATATATATATTTCTCGTAACAGATTATTGTAAGATACTGAGTATAGTTCCCTGCACTATAAGTAAGTCTTCTTACTTTATATACATGCTTACCTGTTTCATATACACCAGTGCTCACATGTACTTTACACGCATGCTTACCTGTTTCGTATACACTAGTGTGTACATACGAATCCCAAGCTCCTGGATTATCCCTCCTCTGGTAACCATGAGTTTGTTTTCTGTGCCTCTGAGTCTGCTTCTGGTTTGTAAGTAAGTTCATTGGCTTCATGGTTTAGACTCCACGAGTACGGGGTGCCGCGTCTCCGTCTCTCTGGCTGGCTGACTGCCCTTGGTGTGATGATCTCTGGGTCCACCCGCGTCGCTGCTGATGATACCGTTGCATTCTTGAGAAGGCTGAGCGGCGCTCCACTGCGCATGGCGCCACCGCTCTTTATCCACTCGTCTGTCGCTGGGCCCTCAGGTCGCTCTGCGTCTTGACTGTTGTGTCCAGTGCTGCAGTGGACACAGGTGCGTGTGTCTCTTTGAATGGGCTTTGTTTGGATGCATGCCCGGGAGTGGGAGTGCAGGGCCACGGGGCAGCTCGGGTTTGGTTTTCTGAGGAGCCTCCACGCTGCTTTCCAAAGTGGCTGCACCAGCTCACAGTGTGAGAGGGCTTCCTTTTCTCCACACGCTGTCCTGCGCTTATTATTTGTAGACTTTTTGACGACGGCCGTTCAGACTGGCGTGAGGCGGTATCTCATTGTAGGGTCGATTTGCATTTCTCTAACGATTAGCAGAGCTGAGCGTCTCTTCATGTCCTGTTAGCTCTCTGTGCGTCTTCTTTGGAGAAATCTCTGCCCACTTTTTGTTTGGGTTGCTTGCTTTTTTGTTGCAGAGTTGTCTGAGCTGTTTGTTTAGTTTGGAAATTAAATGCTTGTCAGTCACATTGCTTGCAGATGGTTCCGCCTCATCCCTAAGCTTCTTTTTGTTTTGCTTATGGTTTCCTTTGCTGTGCAGTGCTTGTGGATTTGAGATCCCGTTTGTTTATTTTTGCTTTTATTTCTATTGCCTTGAGAAACAACCTAAGAAAACGCTGGTCCAGTGTATGTCAGAGAATGCTTTGCCAGTGTTCTCTGCTAGGAGTTTTATGGTGTCATGTCTTATATTTAAGTCTTTAAGTCATTTTGAGTTTATTTTTGTGTGTGGTGTGAGGGTGTGTTCTGACTTCATTGATCTACCTGTTGTGTCCAGCTTTTGCAACAACACTCACCGAAGGTGAACTGTTTTCTTAATTTCATCTTTGGATTGTTCATTGCAAGTGTGCAGGAGTGCGGTTGGTTTTGGTGTGGATCTTGTGTCGTGCACTTTTGCTGCACTTGTTCATAAGCTCCAGTAGTTTTTTAATGAGGTGTTAAAGTTTGGGGGTTTGGGCCTGTCTTTTTGGTATTTTAATGTTCGGGTTTTTTTGAAAGGCTGGCAGATGTGTATAAGAGACAGCCCTCTGCCCGGTCCCTGCCACACAGTCCGCCGGGCTGCCCAGGACCCTGCGCGCTGCCCGTGTTCCGTGAACCTCTGGGGTCACTGCCCCTCCCGGGGCGGGGCTTAGGAGACCCGGCCCCCCCTTCCTCCCCCGGGCGCCCCTTCCTCCCCCGGGCCCAGCACCCGCGCCGAGGCCGGGCACCCGCGTCCCGAATGGCAGCAGGACCGGCTGACGGCTCTCTGAGAGCCCGCCTGCCCTCTGGATCTGGGGCGGTTGCCTCTCGTGGTCCCCACCCCGGATTCCAGGATTGTCACCCACAAAGCTGGCCTTCTGCCCGGATCTTTAGGTCTGTGTCTTCAGGAGAAGTTGGTAGAGGCTGCCAGGCTCCTCCCCGCCTCCGCTTGGAGGGTGGGTAATCATCTTTATACACCGCTGCGATTGAACACACGAAGTGGCCCGAGGCGCGCTCAGGTGTCCCCTTTGATGTACACAAAGGAAGCGCTCTCCGCTTCTGGGCTTCTGGCCCATCCGTCACTCTCGGGGGTGGAGGGCAGGGTAGCGGGGCCTTCTCAGAGCCTGGAGGGCAGGTGGGGATTGGCTTCATCTTAATAGTCTCGCTTTGATCTGCCGGGAGGTTGCCAGCGAGGGGAAGGATCTTATTAGGTGGCATAAACAGAACTGACGAAACCGCTCTCTTCCGACAGACACAGACCTTCCTGTGTAGGGCGCGGGCGAGTGAGGCCCTGCCCCTCTGTTGGGTGGGGACCCCACACCCCCTCTTTTGGGTGGTGGCCCCACCCTCTCTGTTGGGGGGGGACCCCACACCCCCTCTGTTGGGGGGGACACAGATGGAATAAGAATCCCTTTCCTGCAGCCCCCCACTCCCACCCACCCCTGCAGCAAAGTGTGACTCTGAATTTTGGGGGGCCTAGCTGTCAGAGTCCCCTCTACCCCCCACTCTTCCATCACCTCAGGGCACTTCCCCTTGGGGTGCTGGTCCCAACCCCCTGGACTCAGCATTGCACACCGTGGGAGACCAGGCAAGGGGACCCCAGCTCTTCTTAGACATTGTCTGTGGCTGCTCCCCAAGGGACCAGGGCGGGAGGGCGGGGACCCCGGGTCCCAGGCCGACCGCCTTCTCCTGCTCTGCCCTTTCTGCAATCTTTAAGAAAGTCTTCATTTGTCTGCCTGCGCTGGGTTTTAGCTGCTGCCCTTGGGACCCCAGGCCTCCGCTCCTCTTGGTGGCTGAGTGACGTTCCCCTGTGGGTTAGCCCAGGTTTGGCTGCCTGTTGCCGGCTGGTAGACACTGGGATGTCTTCACCGTTTGGTTATTGTGAATAATCCTGGTGTGAACACTTGTGCAGATGCGTTGTCAGGCTCTCGGGTGTGTAGCCAGGAGTGAAGCTGCCGGGCCGCGTGGTGACCGTGTGGACAGCCGTGTGCAGACCCGCTAGCCGTCCCCCGCGGCGCCTGTGTCCGTTTCACACTCGCTGCCATCTGCGTCACAGTTTCCTCCTGGGTGTGATGTGGCACCTTGTGATTTTTATTTACACGCCCTCGTGACTAATGGAATGGAACCTCTTCCTACGTGCTTACTGGTTGCCTGGTTTGGAGAAATCTCTGTTCAGAGACTTTGACCATTTAAAAACCTGGGTTGTCTTTTTCTATTGCTGTTTATAATAGTTCTTTCAGTATTCTAGACACTAGTATCTTATCGGATGTGCGGTTTACAAATGTTTTCTCCCATTCTGTGGCTTGTCTTTTCGTTTTCTTGATGCCGTCCTTTGAAGAACAAAACTTTTAATTTTTATGAAGTCCGATTTTTCTGCGTTTTGTTTCTGTGCTCTGGCGTTTTATGGAAGAAACTATTGCCTAATCCAAGGTCAGGGAGGTTCATGTCTTCCTCTAGTGGTTTTATAGTTTTGAGCGTTTGACCTCTTTTAAGTCCATTTTTGTATGTGGTGTGAGGTAGAGGTTCCGTCTCATTCTTTCTCTCGCAGATGGCGAGTTCTTTCAGCACACTGTTCCACCACACCAAAGGCTGTTCTTTCCCCTATTCGACTGTCTTCAGTTTAGTTCAGTTCAGTCGCTCAGTCGTGTCCGCTCTTTGTGACCCATGGACTGCAGCATAGCATCCTGTTGACAATCAGTTGACCGCAAGTGTGTGAATACATGGGCTTCCCGTAATTCACTAGTGGTAAGACTCCATCTGCCGATTCAGGAGACAGAGGAGACCCAGCTTCGGTCCCTGGCTGGGGAAGATCGCCTGGAGAAGGAAATGGCAACCCACTCCAGGGTTCTTGCCTGGAGAATCCCAGGGACAGGGGAGCCTGGAGGGCCACAGTCCACGGGGTCGCACAGAGTCGGACGCGACTGAGGTGGCCCACGTGCGGGGGCATCTCCGGACTCTCAGTCCGCTCCTTCGGCCTGCCTGCCCTCGCGCCAGGGCCGTCCAGTTGTGCCGGCTGCAGCATGCCACGAGTCTTGGAATCAGAAAGGGTGAGTCCTCCAGCTGTGTTCCTCCTCGCCATGATTCTTTTCACTGTTCTGGCTCCCCTGCATTTCCAGACGCAGCTTTAGGATCTGTGTCAATTTCTGCAAAAAAAGCGAGAGCACATGGGAGTTTTGATCGGGTCCTGTCGGATCTACAGGTCAGTTTGTGGAGTGTTGCCATCTTAAAAATCCATGGATATGAGATGCCTTTCCATCCATTTAGATAGTCTTTAATTTCTTTCAACAATGTTTTATGGTTTTGAAAGTGTAGGCTTTGCACTTTTTGTTGAATTTATTCCTAAATATTTGTGTTGATGTTACTGTAAATTGAATTGGTTTCTTTTTTATTGAAATACACAGTGCTGTATTAGTTTCTGGTGTACAGCAAAGTGGTTCAGTTATACAAGTGTGTGCATATATATATATTTCTCGTAACAGATTATTGTAAGATACTGAGTATAGTTCCCTGCACTATAAGTAAGTCTTCTTACTTTATATACATGCTTACCTGTTTCATATACACCAGTGCTCACATGTACTTTACACGCATGCTTACCTGTTTCGTATACACTAGTGTGTACATACGAATCCCAAGCTCCTGGATTATCCCTCCTCTGGTAACCATGAGTTTGTTTTCTGTGCCTCTGAGTCTGCTTCTGGTTTGTAAGTAAGTTCATTGGCTTCATGGTTTAGACTCCACGAGTACGGGGTGCCGCGTCTCCGTCTCTCTGGCTGGCTGACTGCCCTTGGTGTGATGATCTCTGGGTCCACCCGCGTCGCTGCTGATGATACCGTTGCATTCTTGAGAAGGCTGAGCGGCGCTCCACTGCGCATGGCGCCACCGCTCTTTATCCACTCGTCTGTCGCTGGGCCCTCAGGTCGCTCTGCGTCTTGACTGTTGTGTCCAGTGCTGCAGTGGACACAGGTGCGTGTGTCTCTTTGAATGGGCTTTGTTTGGATGCATGCCCGGGAGTGGGAGTGCAGGGCCACGGGGCAGCTCGGGTTTGGTTTTCTGAGGAGCCTCCACGCTGCTTTCCAAAGTGGCTGCACCAGCTCACAGTGTGAGAGGGCTTCCTTTTCTCCACACGCTGTCCTGCGCTTATTATTTGTAGACTTTTTGACGACGGCCGTTCAGACTGGCGTGAGGCGGTATCTCATTGTAGGGTCGATTTGCATTTCTCTAACGATTAGCAGAGCTGAGCGTCTCTTCATGTCCTGTTAGCTCTCTGTGCGTCTTCTTTGGAGAAATCTCTGCCCACTTTTTGTTTGGGTTGCTTGCTTTTTTGTTGCAGAGTTGTCTGAGCTGTTTGTTTAGTTTGGAAATTAAATGCTTGTCAGTCACATTGCTTGCAGATGGTTCCGCCTCATCCCTAAGCTTCTTTTTGTTTTGCTTATGGTTTCCTTTGCTGTGCAGTGCTTGTGGATTTGAGATCCCGTTTGTTTATTTTTGCTTTTATTTCTATTGCCTTGAGAAACAACCTAAGAAAACGCTGGTCCAGTGTATGTCAGAGAATGCTTTGCCAGTGTTCTCTGCTAGGAGTTTTATGGTGTCATGTCTTATATTTAAGTCTTTAAGTCATTTTGAGTTTATTTTTGTGTGTGGTGTGAGGGTGTGTTCTGACTTCATTGATCTACCTGTTGTGTCCAGCTTTTGCAACAACACTCACCGAAGGTGAACTGTTTTCTTAATTTCATCTTTGGATTGTTCATTGCAAGTGTGCAGGAGTGCGGTTGGTTTTGGTGTGGATCTTGTGTCGTGCACTTTTGCTGCACTTGTTCATAAGCTCCAGTAGTTTTTTAATGAGGTGTTAAAGTTTGGGGGTTTGGGCCTGTCTTTTTGGTATTTTAATGTTCGGGTTTTTTTGTATTTTAATGTTCGGGGTGTTTGGTTTGGTTTTGGTGTGGATCTTGTGTCGTGCACTTTTGCTGCACTTGTTCATAAGCTCCAGTAGTTTTTTAATGAGGTGTTAAAGTTTGGGGGTTTGGGCCTGTCTTTTTGGTATTTTAATGTTCGGGTTTTTTTGTATTTTAATGTTCGGGGTGTTTGGTTTGGTTTTGGTGTGGATCTTGTGTCGTGCACTTTTGCTGCACTTGTTCATAAGCTCCAGTAGTTTTTTAATGAGGTGTTAAAGTTTGGGGGTTTGGGCCTGTCTTTTTGGTATTTTAATGTTCGGGTTTTTTTGTATTTTAATGTTCGGGGTGTTTGGTTTGGTTTTGGTGTGGATCTTGTGTCGTGCACTTTTGCTGCACTTGTTCATAAGCTCCAGTAGTTTTTTAATGAGGTGTTAAAGTTTGGGGGTTTGGGCCTGTCTTTTTGGTATTTTAATGTTCGGGTTTTTTTGTATTTTAATGTTCGGGGTGTTTGGTTTGGTTTTGGTGTGGATCTTGTGTCGTGCACTTTTGCTGCACTTGTTCATAAGCTCCAGTAGTTTTTTAATGAGGTGTTAAAGTTTGGGGGTTTGGGCCTGTCTTTTTGGTATTTTAATGTTCGGGTTTTTTTGTATTTTAATGTTCGGGGTGTTTGGTTTGGGTTTGGTGTGGATCTTGTGTCGTGCACTTTTGCTGCACTTGTTCATAAGCTCCAGTAGTTTTTTAATGAGGTGTTAAAGTTTGGGGGTTTGGGCCTGTCTTTTTGGTATTTTAATGTTCGGGTTTTTTGTATTTTAATGTTCGGGGTGTTTGGTTTGGGTTTGGTGTGGATCTTGTGTCGTGCACTTTTGCTGCTTTTGTTTATGAGCTCCAGCAGCTCTTTCCTGCGGGGCGGCACTGGTGGGGCTGCTTGGTCTGTTGGCTCTGGTGTTGCACCGGTCGGGGCTCTGGCCTCTCTTTCTGGTGCCGGCGTGTCTGGTGGGGAAGGCTCCGGTCCGCGTGTCTGCTGCGTTCTGCTTGTCTACTTATTTTATGACGTGGACGCGACAGTGTCACTGGCTCAGCTGTGTCTGGCTCTCCGTGACCCTGTGCACTGCAACCTGTTGGGCTTCTCTTTCCGTGGCAAGAATGGTCTCTTTCCAATCTCCAGGCGAGAATGGGAGAGTGGGTAGCCATTCCCTTCTCCAGGGGAGTCTTTCTGACCCAGCGATCAAACCCGGGTCTCCTGCCCTGCAGGCAGATTCGTTACTGTGAGGCACCAGGGAGGCCATTATAACATGGACTTTAGTTTTAATTTGGGAAGATACACCTAACCCCAGCCCCCCAAATCCCATTCCGTCTGTTTTCTGGCCCCTTACGTCTGTGAGGATATGTTTTTGTGGACTTCACATATGCTCGTCAAGCTCCCTGAAAATGAAATCTGCGGACCATTTTTTCTTAGGATGCTGTCAGTGTGTCTCCATCTTTCCCTGGCGTGTGGTTGCCAGGAAATTCAGAGATGGCCCTCATTGTTTTGTTCCTTAGAGAAGAGCATGCATCTTCTTTATGAACACTTACAAGAGTTTCTCCGTTTATCATATTTATAGAGTTTAGCCAGGCTGTGCCCAGGGGTGAATCGCTTTTCCTTCAGTTTGTCTGAAACCCAGTAGACATTTGTAAAGTACATTTTTTGCAGCTTCAACAGATTTCAGAAATTACAGCTGTTGCGCTTGGGCTCCAGTCATTTGCACTCGCCCCTCGCAGCTTCCCTGCCCGCCCAGCTCCGCGAGCATCGATTTCTCTCTGAAATCCCCCCTCATTTCTCGCGTTCTGTGCTGCGGCCCCTCTGCGTCGGCCTTTCCCCCCTCGTGCGTATTTGCCCGTCTCACCGACGCCATCATTCCTCGTACCTTATTGAGGATGCTGATGAGCCACCTGCGGCTTATTCCCGTTCAAGGAATAAATCATGTTTAGAGATTGCATCTTTTCTTTGGTTTCGGGATGCTATTATCATGTTCATGTTCTTCAGAATTTTTTTAAAAAGTTGTTGCTTTAAAGTTTTTCCTTCTCTTTTTAATGATTTTGTTTAAACGTGTAACATGAAGTTTACGTCTTCGTGTAGTTAGGCGTGCGTGCGTGCGTGGTTTGAAGCGCTTCGCATCCCTGGGTCAGCATCCCCACCGTCCGACCCAGGCCTCCTTCCATCCTGCAGAACTGAAACTCCGCCCGCGCTGAGCCCTCACTAACGCTGACCGCAGCCCCGGCCCCCACCCTTCCCTTCCGCGCTGAGTTTGCCTCTAGGGAGCTCGCTTAAGCGGGATCACGCAGTTTGTCTTCTGAGTCTGGCTTATTTCACGCGGCATCCCGTACTCGAGGTGCATGCCGCGTGGGGAGCCGGTGCTTGCCCCGGGAGCCGGTGCATGCCGTGGGAGCCGGCGCTTGCCCCAGGAGCCGGCGCATGCCGTGGGAGCCGGCGCATGCTGTGGGAGCCGGTCCTTGCCCCGGGAGCCGGTGCTTGCCCCGGGAGCCGGTGCTTGCCGTGGGAGCCGGCGCTTGCCCCGGGAGCCGGCGCATGCCGTGGGAGCCGGCGCATGCCGTGGGAGCCGGTCCTTGCCCCGGGAGCCGGTGCTTGCCGTGGGAGCCGGTGCTTGCCGTGGGAGCCGGTCCTTGCCCTGGGAGCCGGCGCTTGCCGTGGGAGCCGGCGCATGCTGTGGGAGCCGGTCCTTGCCCCGGGAGCCGGTCCTCGCCGGCGGAGTCGTCGCCCGCCGCGTGCGCACACTCGTCCGCTGGGCACAGCCGGGTCGCTCCGCCCTCCGTGGTTGGCTGTTCTCCTCGGGCCGAGCACGCGCCAGGTTCGGGGCGCGCGTTGCTTCTGGTCGGGGTCTGAGCTTTCATTTCTTCTGTCTTCGTCAGTGTTTTAGTGGGAAGGTGGTTGCACTTTGCTCTGTTTTAGCTGAACTTGCTTGACTATTTGACCTGTTTCTGGGGCCAGAGGAGAGGCCTCAGCGTGAGTGGGGCGGGAGCTCAGGGGTCGCCCGAGGCCCGAGAAGACGCGGCGTGTGGGGGACCGGCCCCGTGGGGAGGCGCCGCGGCCCGCCCCGGGCAGGGGGCAGGGGGCAGGGGTGAGTGTCC
>SJYT01080516.1:232587-272396 GCA_006410635.1 Cephalophus harveyi | reverse complement strand
CTGCAGCAAAGTGTGACTCTGAATTTTGGGGGGCCTAGCTGTCAGAGTCCCCTCTACCCCCCACTCTTCCATCACCTCAGGGCACTTCCCCTTGGGGTGCTGGTCCCAACCCCCTGGACTCAGCATTGCACACCGTGGGAGACCAGGCAAGGGGACCCCAGCTCTTCTTAGACATTGTCTGTGGCTGCTCCCCAAGGGACCAGGGCGGGAGGGCGGGGACCCCGGGTCCCAGGCCGACCGCCTTCTCCTGCTCTGCCCTTTCTGCACTCTTGACCTTGACCGTCTCTGAGCCCTCTCCTCCTGGGTCACAGGATCCCGCTCAGCTCTCACTCCATGAAGGTCTCTTCACGGCACACCATCCTGTGAACAGCGCTGGATGCACCCCAAACCCCGCCAGAGCAAACCACAGCCACGCAGATCGGAGGCCCCCTCGCCGAGTTTCAGGGAGAGCACACGCTGGTGCCCCAGTGGCCTTCGCGTTAATCAGAGAGAAGCATGGTGACGGTCCAGGCCCCGCGCTGACCTGGGCCTGCCTTTGACACACGCACGCTGAGCATCTTCCCTGGAGCCCTGTCCTTTTGGCCAAAGGTCCCTGCGTTCCAAGCCTGTGTCCCCGTCCCAGAAGTTTCTCTCAGAAAGCTGTCTTCTCCGTTAACCTAAAGGCTGCCAAGTAGTGTATTTCTACTGGACGTCTAAATGCAGTGTCTTCTCCGCTGGCTCTGTTCCTGGATTTCTAGTCGCCCCGGGCAGCTCCCGTGCTGCTGCCTCCCCGGTGGCTCAGTGCTGAGTCCACCTGCCCGTGCAGGAGACGCGGGCTCAGTCCCTGGGTGGGGAAGATCCCCTGGGGAAGGAAATGGCGACCCACGCCAGTACTCTTGCCTGGGAAATCCCATGGACAGGGGAGCCTGGTGGGCTGCAGTCCGCGGGGTCGCAGAGTCGGACACGACTGAGGGGCTGAGCACGCACAGCGTCCATACCCTGAGAAAGGGCTGCCGCCGCGACCGGCAAATCCAGTCACCCTGAGACACGTGTGGGCCGCGGCGGGGGGTGGCCGCCCAGAGCGTCCGCAGGGGGCTACACGCGTGCTCAGCCAGGCCTGTCCTGGCTCAGAGGGCACCGCCAGGGGCCGTGTCTGCAGCAGGCCCGGCCTCCCCTCCCTGGCCCGCCCCCGGGCCCAGGGGCTCTCTTCCACATGCTCCTGCCCTCAAGGGCGCGCACCGCCTCTGTGCCGCGGGGGCGCAGCCTCGCACGCGCTCCCCAGGGCGCGCACCCCCCCTGTGCCGCGGGGGCGCACGCGCTCCCCAGGGCGCGCACCCCCTCCGTGCCGCGTGGGCGCAGCCTCGCACGCGCTCCCCAGGGCGCGCACCCCCCCTGTGCCGCGTGGGCGCAGCCTCGCACGCGCTCCCCAGGGCGCGCACCCCCCCTGTGCCGCGGGGGCGCAGCCTCGCACGCGCTCCCCAGGGCAGCCCCTGCTGCTGTTGAACCGCAAGGTTCCGCCCTGGAGTCCGTCGCCCAAGACCACCAAGACACAGGATCGATGCAAATAGCAAGAGGATTGATTGAACCGGCGCGCCGGGGTTCTGTCCTCCTCAAGCAAGGAGCGAACCCGGATGACAGTTACAGGACAGTTTTTAAGCACAAAAACCACATTGGGCGGGGAGGTATAGATATATCATGATTGGTCACAATAATGCTGACCTTTACAAGGATAGGCTCGTGAGGGTCTGGTGATATTATTTTTTACAATCTGCAGTTGACACACAGTTTACACAGCTTGTTTTTCTGACTCTCTGGAAAGTCACACCCTCCAGGTCAGGGTCTGTGAGTCACACCCTCCAGGTCAGGGTCTGTGAGTCACAAATAACAGAGCTAACCTTTCGGTTGGCCTGGAAGGGCCCTAGATCTTGCAGGTTACTTCCTCACACTGCTGCTTCCCTCACCATCACGCCTCCAGCGGGGGAGCCCCTGGGACGGGCTCTGGTGCGTCCTGCACAAATGCGGCTGGGTTCTTAGAGCCAGGTGGGTGTGTCCATCCAGGGGAACTCACTGTAGAGACAGTTCCTCAGGCACAGCGGCCTCCCCTCGGCTGGCGGAGGGCCCTGGGGCCGGGGGCAGTGGCTTCTGCCGCGCTGTCTCAGGCCCAGAGCCGGCGGAGAAGAGGGCCTAGGAGCCCTTTGCCGCCCCGCCCTCGGTGCTGGCTCGGAGGAGGGGCTCAGAGGGCAGCCCGGGGACAGTCCGGGGTCCCCTCCCCTGGACTGGAGGCTCGGTGGCTACTCCCAGGGCAGACGTGCAGCCGCAGCCCCGGGCCCCTGCAGGACTGGCCTCTGCGGCCCTGCCCGTCCTGGTCAGGGGCGCCCGCCGGTTCATAGGAGGCTCTGCTCCAGGCAGCCCGGCCGCCCTCGGCCTGTACGGCTGCCGCGGCGACTGCTCTGTGCAGCTGGGGTGGGGAGGGGCCCAGCTGGGGGGTTGACATGCAGTGTGCATGCGGGCAGTGTGTGTGGGGCAGTGTGTGTCTGAGGCAGTGTTTTGGGACTGTGTGTGTATGTGTGTGCAGTGTGTGGGGGCTGTGTGTGTGTGTGCAGTGCGTGTGTGCGGAGTGTGTTTGGGGCCGTGCGTGTCTGTGTGTGGGGTGTGGGGTGTGGGGCCCTGCTGGGGGCCTCAGGAAGCGCTTGCTGATCCTTGGTTACCCGCCTGTGTCCCCTGACCATGGCCTCTGCCCCTCAGGAGCCCTCTCTTCAGGGGCCCTGGGCTTGTGCACTGGGGCCCCACCTTCTGCCTTCACCCCTGCCCTCCCGAGTCACTGGGGACCCACCACCTCACCCCCAGGCCCTTCTCTCACCCCCACAGGCCTAGCCCAGGCACCCGACCCTCTTCCTGCCTCGGGCTTGGTCCTCCCGCCCTCCTCCAGCACTGCCCCTCAGGAGACCCCTCCCCTGGGAACCAGCGCAGATGTCACCTCCTCCGTGAGGCCTTCCTGGGTTTCCCACGGGCAGAGGGCAGGCCCCAGCTGCAGAGCATTTCCCACATTCTTGGCTAAGTCCCAGCCGTGGGTTTGGAGCCACAGACTCCTTGCTGGAGGCAAGGAGGCAAACACGACCGCCCCCCCGGGGTCTGGGTGGGGGTTCAGTAGGAAGGCGCGCGTGAAAGGCTGGCCTGCCTGGCGAGGAGCCCGCACGGGAGTCGGTGCCGAGGTCACTGTGCTGTTGATTAAAGGACAGACAGTCCAGGAGCTTCTCCAGAGACGGGCTGTGTGCAGCTCACGCTGGAGCCCAGCGCCAGGCCCCGGCCAGCCTGGCACTCAGCGCCTGCAAGCGCTGAGTGGGTTCCATCAGGCCCCCAGGCTGCGTTTAATCCGGCCCGACCAAGCTGAGGACTAAGGGGAGATACTCAGTGACTGATCAGAGGTGAGGGGCCTTTGTGGGGTCTGGTGCTTAGTGGGGGCACGCCAGTGACTTTGTGGGAGCCGAGTGAGAGCAGAGAGGCCTTTGGGGACAGGGCGTGGGCAGGGGGCCAGTGTGCAGGGGCACCTCGGCGTGAGCTGGCCGTGTCTGCTTGGCCCCAGGCGGGCTAGCCCTCCCCCCAAGCCACCGGGACCCTGTCTCTTATACACATCTAGATGTGTATAAGAGACAGCCTGGGAGCACTGCGCCCTCCTCCCAAGCCGCCCCCGGGAGCCGCGCACCCTCCTCCCAAGCCGCCCCCCGGGAGCACTGCGCCCTCCTCTCAAGCCGCCCCCGGGAGCCGCCTGCTCCCTGGAAGCTGTGTGTCCTCCTGCAGAGGCTGGCGCGGCCCGCGGCGGTGACGAGGGTGGCCCGGGCACGTTCTTGCCGCCTGGCCGGTGCCAGCCTGTCCCCAAGCCCCGGCTTTCCCTGTGGCCGGCCCCCAGCACCCGCCACTGCCAACGCCGCCTCAGGCACAGGGTCGCTGCTCCGAAGCGGCTGCTTGCTTTCCCCACCGTGAGGACCTCCCCCAGCACCACCCTGCCTTCCTTGGCAAGGCCTGTGCAGGCCCCACGTGCCGTGGGTGTGGGGCTGGCCCGGGGGGCCTCCAGCGAAGAGGCTGCCCCTGGAGTGGCTGCAGGCGAGGGGTCAGCAGTCCGGTGCCCGGGAGGGGGCCCCGTGCTTAGGGCCTCCCGCCCCTGAGTCAGGGCGGCCGCGGGGCGGAGGGCTTCTGGTTCGGGGAGCAGGACACTCGTGGGTGACCCACCCAGTGCTCCCCGCGGCCACCCGGACTCTCGGGGCTCCCCGCCCGCCTGCCCTTCTGTGTGTGCGGCTGGAGGGCTGCGTGCAGAGGCTCCTCGGTGGGAGCGGCGGGGCAGGCCTAGGAAGGGACCCTCCAGACTGGCCGGCCCAGGCGCTGCTCAGGGCGAGGGGCAGCCCCGGGGGAGCCCTGGGCGTGCCGGCTGGAGAGGCTGGCTGCTCCCTGAGGGCCGCCGGCTTCAGCCAGCGCCTGCTCCCGCGCTGCCGCCCTGCGTCCTCTCCTCCACGTGCCTGCCTTGGAGCGGGAAAGGCCCCGTGCCCGGAGCAGCGTGGACTGGGGCCTGCCCTCCGCCCTCCGCCCTCCCTGGGCCCTGCTGGCCTGCGCTCAGAGCTCGGGGAGCAGGCAGCGGGCCCCAGCCTTTTGAATGGATCCCTGGCGACGGGTGTGGCAGCTGGTGGTCCGCTAGGACGCCCTGTCTGTTCCTCTGACCGAGGTCTGGTGGGATGTAGGGAGGATCAGAGGAGGAGACCCCAGCGGCCCTGTGGGCTGCAGGACTCTGGTTTCCGGGGGGTGTGGCCCCTGGGCTCAGGGGTGCTTCCTGGTAGGGAGCCAGGCTGTGGAGGGGCTCTGAGTGTGAGTCCGGCCCGGCCACTGACCCGCTTGGGGCAGCCCTCTCTCCTCCTCTAGGCTCCGGGCCCCTTGGGCACGGGGGCCGAGGCTGGCGGCTCCCTCAGCTCCGAGGGAGCAGGACCCGAGTCTCCACCTGCTCTTCTGGGGGCTGTGGGTGAGTCAGGTCGAGGACGGCCACCTGGAGCCTGGCCCCCAACCTCCTCACCTGCCCCGGCTCCTGGCTGGGGTCTTCCCGAAGGCAGTGTTTGTCCTCAGGGCCAAAACCAGGAGGATCTGCAGTTGCCAGGTGCCCCGCCCTCCCTGGGGTCCCCTGCTCCTCCCTGGGGTCGCCCACTCCTCCTTGAAGTCGCTGGCCCTTCTGGATATCCTCCTTGTTAGAAGGAAGGGGTGCTGGGGGTAGCCTCCGAGCTGTGCTCTGTGTGCGAAGTGAAGTGAGAGTCACTCAGTCGTGTCCGAATCTTTGTGACCCCGTGGACTATACGCCATGAGATTCTCCAGGCCAGAATGCTGGAGTGGGTAGACGCTCCCTTCTCCAGGGGATCTTCCCAACCCAGGGATCGAACCCAGGTCTCCCGCATTGTGGGCAGATACTTTACCAGCTGAGCCACAAGGGAAGCCCAAGAATACTGGAGTGGGTAGCCCGTCCCTTCTCCGGCAGATCTTCCCGACCCAGGAACTGAACGGGGTCTCCTGCACTGCGGACGGATTCTTCACCCGCGGAGCCGCAGGGACGCCCCCACACGAGGGAAACGCTTTGTGTGCATTTCACCTGAAAACAGCCTCTCAGTGGTCAAGCTGGCCAGCTGAGGAGACCCGCCCAGGGGTTAAATGAGGAACGTGCGCCTGGATGTGTCTGCTCGCGGGACCCCAGGGGAGACCTGCCACGTAAAACGCACACGCTGCGTGGGGCCTATGTACTCTAAGAAGTTATCCCCACTGACCGGGCCCAGGGCAAGGGCTTGTAAGTGGGAGCAGTGACATCTCGGGGTCCTGGTTGTCACGGAGGGGGTGCATCTCCACCCCGGGGGGCCCAGACGCCCTTGAGAGGCAGGGCCCGAGAGCCCAGCTCCAGCCCGTCGGCCACCCCCGTCCCGCAGTCGCTGGACCTTTGGATTTGACCTGAGCCATCTGAGGTCTGTGCCCACTTCCGGCCCGCGCTGGCCCTGTGTCCTGCCTGTGGCCCTCGCCCGTAACACCCCGCCCCTCTGTCCCGGTCTACGTCCCACCTTTCCTTAAGGCCTTTGGTGTGGGCTGTGATCTGGGGGGACTCGGGGCTCCGCTCCCTGTGCAGCCTCTGGGAAAGCTGGGACGAAGGTGCCGCCCCCCGGGGTCTCCCCAGGGCGTGAGGGGTCTCTGGACGGGAGCGAGGTGGGGGAGGGCCCCCACAGCATGGAAGGAACATCTGAGCGAGTCACCGGTGCATACACACCCAGGAAGGGCTGCCCGGGTCCCCAGGCTGGGGGGCGCTCCCCTGCTGTCTGTGAGCCGCGCGGCCTGGGGGTGTGGGGGATTCTCCCCGGAGGGCGGTCTGGAGCCCCGGGCCTGGGGTGACGGGTACCGGACCCCGGAGCAGAGCCCCAGGCCTGGCCGCACAACGAGCACGGGAGGCGCCTGGCTTGCTGTTCAGGCTCTCCTGTGGGCGGCCCTCCCGCCGGCCGGGCATCAGCAGACGCCGCTGCGCTCAGCGCTCGATGGATGACCTGCGGTCGTGCTGGAATTCGGGTTCTTACTCGCTCGTCTGGGACGGGCCTCCGACTCTGCCTTTGCGCCGAGGTCCCAGGCAGTGCTGAGCTGACGATCCAAGGACCTCCTGCCAGA
Organism: Cephalophus harveyi; assembly: GCA_006410635.1. Classification (NCBI taxonomy): domain Eukaryota; kingdom Metazoa; phylum Chordata; class Mammalia; order Artiodactyla; family Bovidae; genus Cephalophus; species Cephalophus harveyi. The sequence goes on along the minus strand of SJYT01080516.1, from coordinate 265,748 downwards.
GGAAGGTCTGAGGCACCCAGCGATGCCCTGGAGGGGATGGCGGAGCAGGCGTGGCCAGCCTCGACCGGGCGGCAGGCTCTGTGTGAGAGCGGGAGGCGGCAGGGCACGGGGTGAGGAGCCAGGGCCGGGGAGCGCGTGCTGCGTGCCCGGCGACCTGCACAGTGGTTAGAGGTGTGTCCTGTGGAGCCGCCGCTGGGCTGGAGGCCCAGCTGCACCACTCATTGGGCGTGTGACGGGGCCGCACGTGGCTTTTCTCCTTTGGGAGATGTGAACCTCACAGGGGAGGATTAGACGGCCTGATGCGTACAACGCCCCCGGGACTCAGAGGGCGCACTCTCGGTACCCTGGGCCCTGAACGCTGGCAGGGAGGAGGTGAGGCCATGTGGGGCCACGGATGCCTTTGCCTGTGCGGCCGCGGATGCCGATGCCACGAGCCGGCTCTGCGAGGGTCTGTGACGGACCCTGGGGTGGGGCGAGGCGAAGGGCACGTCCATGTGGGGCTGATCAAGGCGCCCGGAACTGCCGGGTGACAGTCCTGTGCCAGGGAGCCTGCAAGGCCTGGCCCCTTGGAGATGCAGGGCCATCCCAGGGCAGGGCAGCAGGGGCGCCATCAGGAGGGAACTCTCCAGGGACCCGACCCTGCAGGGGTCGAGCTCACCCTCGGGCTCCCCGGACGTGCCCGCGCCCGTTTCTGGGTGAGGGCCTTGTGCAGAGCGCCTGTCCCTTTGCTGACACGTCCCCCTCTGGAACAGCCCCTCCCTAGCCCCAGAATCCTGGCCACGGCCTTCTTTGCGTGAAGCCCGTCCTGGGTGAAGCCCGTCCTGGGTGAAGCCCGTCCTGGCTTCCCGTTTCCCTGCGGCAGTGTTGCCCTTGGCCCCTGAGCCCCGTCGGCCCCTGAGCCCCGCCGGCCCCGCCGGCTGCCCCTGCCCTGCTCCCTCCCGCCCCTCACCTTCCTGAAGCCCCTCGGGGCCGCTGGTCTCCCACAGGCCTCCCTCTGCCGTCCCCCTCACCAGCTAATTCCTCCTCCTCCGGCAGGCCGCTGCATGGCACCCCCTTCTCCTGGGGCCCCTCCTAACACGTCCCTGGCCGTCACACTGCTCTGGGACCGTCAGCCTGGCCTTCCCACTGACGCGGAGGGCGGGGACGGAGCCGATGCTCGTCCAGCCCTTTCCCACCTGCCTGTGCGTGGAGACAGGCCCCCTCGGGCCTTCTGAGCCAGGCATCCTGGGTGGGGTCTTAGAATTTGCTTCCGCCTGTGGCCCCCAGGTCAGTAGCCACAGTCGGACCGTAGGGGCCTGGGGACGGTGGCCGAGGGGCTGGCGGCTGCCGGGGCGGGAGTGGCGCGCGGGGAGGCCTCTGCCGCTGCAGGCTTCAGGGCCTGGCTCGGTCAGTTTGCCCCCCCAGCCAAGGCTCCGGGGCTGGCCTGCTCACCCACAGCCCCCTGCTGGCTGGCCTGGCGTCTCTCCCAGGGATGGGGAGGGTACTGGTGAGCAGCTCAGAGCAGATGGAGCCCTGCCGGCCACCGGCGTGCGGCCTCGTGCTGCTGGGCCGGGAGAAAGGCCCCCTACCGCCCAGCACTGCAGTCTTCCTTGGGGCCAGGATGAGGGGGCTTTGGGGCTGTGTGGTTGGGGGCCGGGGTTTCCATGACACAGGTGCCACCTGCCGTGCGGAGAACCAAGCCTCGGTGCAAAGCCCCTCAAGACAGCAGAGCCCATGGGCAGATCCATGGCCGCTGGCCAGCTTGCCTCGACCCTATGGGACCAGCTGCACGGGGTTAAAGGCCTGTTGCAGTCCCGAGAAGCCGGGATGGGCTGCTCAGCTGGCAGAGTCTTCCTGAACGCGTGTCCGAGGTCCTCCACCTCCTTGGACGCTCTGCTGTGGACAGACAGGCTGTCCCCCGTCTGCCCGTCCAACATCCAGCAGCCCCCATAGGCGTCAGCCAGGCAGGGAGCCCTGTCTGACAGCTGGTCCTGGAGCCGGGGGGACGGGGTCCCGGGGGGCGGGGTCCCGGGATCTGGGTGCAAGGGTCAGGCGCTGGGGAACAGGGGCACCGGGGTCAGGGGCGCAGGGGTCAGGGCCAGGGATCGGCCTGTGGCTCCAAGAAGGTCTTTCCTTGGCCGCGTCCGTGGGTGGAACTGTCCCCAGGTCGATGGGGGACCATCGTTGCTTTCCGGTCCAGCCCAGAGTGGACGGGGCTGGGAGCCCGCGTCCTCAGAGCGGGGGAGCCGCGGCGCAGACAGGGAACCTGGGCATGAGGGGCACCGTGGTCCAGGGCTGTGGACCAGCGCTGGGTCACCAACAGGGACGCAAAGCATAGAGGGCCTCGGGCTGGAGCGGAGGGGCACCCGGGGCCTGAGGAGCTGGGCTATGGAGCCCGGGGGGCCCGCTGCCCCGGCCCAGACTCTCTCTGTCCCCTCCCGCAGGCGCCTGGATGCCAACCTCATCTCCCTGGTCCCGGACAGGAGCTTCGAGGGGCTGACCTCCCTCCGCCACCTGTGGCTGGACGACAACGCCCTCACCGAGATCCCCGTCAAGGCCCTCGGCCACCTGCGCGCCCTGCAGGCCGTGACCCTGGCCCTGAACCGCATCGGCCGTGTCCCCGACTACGCCTTCCGGAACCTGTCCAGCCTCGTGGTGCTGTGAGTGGCCGCCGGCTGTGCCCTAGCGGTGTCCCTCGGGTTTCCGTGGCACAGTGAGGTGACCATCCCGGGCTGTCGGGAGGCCGGGCGGCACTGGAAGTGCTTTGAGAGGCTGGGAGCTGGGCTCAGCCGCCGTCCTCTCTGCTGCTCTGCACACGGGCTGTGACTGTGCCACGCTTGGGAGTGCCCGCCGGGAGTGACTTCCACCGTTCTTGAATCGGGCGACGGGTGGGTGCAGGGGTGGGATAAATTCACTTCCTCTGCCAGCTTGGAGAAGCAGCGGAGAGCCAGCGCTGTGATTAGCGAGCAGAGTGCGCCGGGGGAGCGCCCCGGGAGATGGTGAGCCGGGCAGGGCTGCGGCCTGGGGCTCACTGCCCCCCCGGGACCCGCGGGCACGGGTTAGCTCCCGGCTAATTCCCGTGGACGGTCACCGAGTTCGTAGGGCAATTACCAAGGGCTTGGAGACCATGTGTAATTGCTCCGGGTTACAGACTTGCTGCCACGGGAACGTCCAGACCTTGTGAAACGGGCGTGAGGCCTCCTCTGCTCTTGGAGGTCTGGTTTGATTTTCTAAACCAAGAAGTGGACAAGCCTTAGTTTCTTCCGAGAGAGGGAGGACTGGCATTTGTTCGTCTGATTCTCTGTCCTGGGAGACGGGAGACGCGGATGGACTGCTCCAGAGCCGCATCCTCTGTCGAGACGGCCGCTGCATCCTCCCTGGGTGGCCGTGGGTTGGCAGAGGGTGAGCAGGACGGGGGGCCTGATCCCAGCTTTGGTGATACCCCTGTGATGTCCTGATGTGCCCTGTGAACCGCGGGTCTCTGAGAGACGGAACTCCTGGAATGGGGGCGGTCCACACGGTGGGCCCCTGACGGCTGAGCAGCAGAGCGCTTGCTCCCGCAGGAGCACGTGGGGGCAGGAACCACGTCCTGTGGGACCCGCAGAGCCAGGAGTGAGCTCCGGCTGCTGCCCCAGGCCTGGGGGGTGGCGGGGGGACTGGGGACAGCGCTGCTGCCCTGGGGCGCAGGACGAGGCACTGGGTGCCGACTCAGCCTCGGCTGGGCGCAGGGTGGCCGGAGCAGCCGGCGGGGCTCAGGGGCCTGCAGGGCGGTCCTGGCTGGAAGGACGGTTTAGAGCTGGATGGCTGAGGAGCGGGGGACAGGCTCTCGGCAGGTGTCGGTGAGGACGCGCCGGCAAGTGGGCCAGTGTGGCTGGAGAGGAGGTTGGAGGGTGAGCTGGGGCCTCGGAGCGCAGGTTTGACTCTGGCCTGCCAGTGGGGGGCCTGGAGGTGGGAAGCGGCCCCAGGAGGGTGACCTGAAGGACACATGGGGACTCGGGAGGGCGGAGGCGGACGCACGGGCCTGAGGGACGTTGTGGAGGAAGAGTTGGGGTCGGAGGCCAGGGTCTGGTCGAGGAGTGGGGTGCAGAAGCTCAGCCCAGGATCTCAGGTCTCCGGGGCGGCGGGGGCGGGAGAGCTCAGGAGAGCCGGGCCAGGCGGGCTGAGTGAGGCAGAGAGAGAAGGCCTGGAGGCGCTGATGCCACCCTCTCCTGCCTCCAGCCTCGGAGGCGGAGGGGCTGCTGTGGCCGGGGCCGCCCAGGGCTCCGGGCTGGGCCGCAGGAAAGCGCAGAGGAGGAAGATGGTTGCCAGGGGCATGGGTGACCAGCTGGCGGAGAGGGGCTTCCCTTCAGCCCGAGCCCTGAGCCTCCGCCAGGCCGCCCTGCAGGGACCCCACTGCAGTGCTGGCCTGGGTGGGGGTCTCGTCCCTTCCTCCGGACCAGAAGTCCCAGGAGGCTGGGCTGCCGGAGGCGCTGAGGCGCCAGGCTTAGTGCAGTGGTCGGCAGGCCTGAGGCTGGACGTGCAGAAGCAGGAGGCGCTGGGATGGCAGAGTGGGCTGGAGACGAGCTTCAGGGGCTGGGGGCGCGGGGAGAAAGGCCGGAGTGTGCTGAGAGTTGGAGGAAGTGGGGAAGCCCAGGGCTCACTCCTGGAAGCCGGGGGCTGTGTTCCCCTCAAATAGGAAGCCCCTGCGGAGCGGGGGGCGTGCAGTCCCTACCTGCCGCCCTGCTCCCTGAGCCTCTTGGAGGCCAGCCTCATTCCCTCCCTTGTCCGCAATTTCCTTCTCCTGCGCAAAGCTGTTTTTACTCTTTGAACTTGACTGGCTTCACTAGGATGTGACTCTGTGGGATTTTCTTCATCTAATTTTCCTGAAAGAATGTGTGCTTGTCACCTCCAGATTCCACTCTATTTTAGAGGGTTTTCTTCTGGGTCGCACTTCTGAATACGCCTTTTGTCTCCCTTTGGATCCGGCCCCGGAGCCGTCAGCGCAGGCCGTGCCTACTCGCCCCTCTTCAGCTCAGGCGTTTTCTCCGACACGCCTGTACTCAGCAGCACCTGTACTGCTCCTGCTTGCAAATTTATTGCCTAGCTTTTAATGATGTGGTTTTGATCCTCAATTCACAATCTACAGCCTCCTTCCCCCTCATTTATAGTGCCGTCTCTGGGTGCTCACGGGCCTGCTTTGCGGCAGAAGGCGCTGGTGAGCGTCCTGAGCCCCTTGCCCGGCAGCTCCCTGCAGGCCGGGCCCGGTGGCCTTGGCGTCTCTGCTCCTGTTTCCTGCTGTGTGCTTGCGCGGTTGCCAGCTGACACCATTTCCTGGCTCCTCCTGGGTCCACTGCATCACCAAGGGCCCCCGGGCTCCCCCCAGACTGCAGCTTATGGGCTGGGACTGTGGGTGAATGAGGGTCACCTGCCCCCAGGTGCGCGGGGCCCTGGTGTGTGGGGTGGTGTGCAGGCAGGGCTCCCTCTGCAGGTTCAGGCTGTGGGAGATGCGTGTTCCCTCCCGACAGAGGACCCCTGGGCTCAGCTCCAGAGGAGGCTTCATCTCCTTCCCTGCCCCCATCCCCCGGAAAGGCACCGCGCCTCTCTGCAGCTCGGGGCCTCTCCCCAGCTCGAGGCCTCTCCGCAGCTCGGGGCCTCTCCCCAGCTCGGGGCCTCTCCCCAGCTCGGGGCCTCTCCTCAGCTCGGGGCCTCTCCGCAGCTTGAGGCCTCTCCGCAGCTCGGGGCCTCTCCCCAGCTCGGGGCCTCTCCGCAGCTCGGGGCCTCTCCCCAGCTCGGGGCCTCTCCGCAGCTCGGGGCCTCTCCGCAGCTCGGGGCCTCTCCCCAGCTCGGGGCCTCTCCGCAGCTCGGGGCCTCTCCCCAGCTCGGGTCCTCTCTGCAGCTCGGGGCCTCTCTCCAGCTCCAGGGCTCCCCAGAGACACCGCAGGACCTTCTCTTCCCAGCTGGGCCTCTGCTGAGGACCCCGGCGCGCCTCCGCGGCCTCGGTCTCTGCTCTGAGCGTCTGTCTGTCCTTGCTGGGCTGCCGCTTGCGTTAGGATATTGGGCTGGGGTGGGGCCCGTTTCTGTGTTAATCCTCGCGCTCTTTCCATTAGGAATTGGGAGAACATGCTGTTGTTGCTCTCGACTGTGGGTCTCTCCCAGACTCACCGTCCACCGCCCACCCGAGACCATGCCTCTGGCTTTTTCCTTTGATAGGAAGCGGACGCGGTGTATGTAGCTCGCGGTCGCTCCAGCCTTGGAGACGTGGCTGTTCCTGCTTGGAGCGTCTGTCCCCGGCCCCCGCCACGTGGCCCTGGGTCCGGCCCCTGACGCGCCTCTCCTCCCACACAGGCATCTCCGTAACAACCGCATCCAGCATCTGGGGGCGCACAGCTTCGAGGGGCTGCAGAGCCTGGAGACCCTGTGAGTGCTGGCGATGGGCCCGAGTCCCGACGGGGGTGGCCTCACCCTGGAGGGTCCCTCTCGGAGGGCGAGCCCCTCTTCCCGGGGCAGGGGCTGTGCCCACAGGGAGTCCGAAGCCCACGAGACCCGAGACGGACGTGGGGCTCTGAGGAGAAGCGGAGGAAAGAGGCCCCTGAACCTGGAGACAGAAGGCCTGGGGAGGCGTCCGCGTGGGCGCGCGCTGCTGACGCGGTGGGAGCGCCCGTCAGCGCCCGAGCTGTGGGCTCCGGGAAGGCTGCGTGACCCTGCGTCGCGTCCTGGAGCAGCTCTGCCCAGGGCGTGCCCACACCCTCGGCGCCCCCTCTGCGGTCCCGCCACCCCACGGCTCCCAGGAGGGCGGCGCCTCGGTCACCCACGGCGGGGCCAGGCCTGGGAGGTCACCAAGAGCGAGCCATTGTCTCGCCCCCCGATCCCCACCCCACACACGGAGCCTCATTCCTGAGGTGAGGGCTTTCCCGCATCCAAGCAGCAGAGGAGACGGTGCCTGGGACCAGCGAGCCTGGGCTGCGCGGAGTGGACGGGACGCGGGGCCGAAGCGCGGGGCTGTCCACCCCAGCCTTCCTCCCGCCAGGGCCGCTGCCCCAGCCTGGGGTCAGGAGAGCCGGCCTTGCCCGCCGGCGTCAGGGACAGGCGGACAGCTGACAGCACGGTCTAGGCCCCTCGGTCGCCGCGCTGGGCTGTGGGCGTCTGCAGAGCTGGCCCTGGACTTACTGTCCATGCGCAGAGCAGACCTCGGGGGCTGGCCAAGGAGACATGCCCGGGTCCCGAGCCGGTCCAGTCTCTGGGCCCTGTGTGAGCTGCCTGCTGTGTGCCCGGTGCCAGCGGCCCCTGGGCGGTGGGGGCGGCCAGCAGCCCTGGCAGCCGTGGCCACGCCCCCCCCCCTCGGGGACCCGGAGCTGGGGGCAGGCTTGGAGCCGCGAGGCGCCTGTGCCGGGGAGGTCCACGCCTGCCTGGCCGGCGGGTGCGCGGGGAGCTCTGCTGGAAGTCGGCTGGGGGAGGGCCATGGTGGGTGTGTGTTGGCACCTCTCGAAAGCCAGCTGGTGGCGGTTTCTTCACCGTCGGGGCGGCGGCCTGATTCTTTCTCAACGAGCCTGGATGGCAGTGTGGGGCGCTGGGCTCGACCGGCCTGGCAGGGCTTCAGAGCCGCGGGTGGCACCCGCCTGCCTTTGGTCTGCAGCAGAGCCGGCCCGCCACACAGACCCAGGGCCTGTACCCACTCTGTGGAGGGCCCGGCCCGGCTGAGGGACCCGCTGTGGGGGCAGGACCGCCCGGCCGCAAGGCCCGCGGTGTCTCAGCCGCAGTGACGCCGACCTGCCGGGCACACGGGGACTGGAGGAGAGGCGTGGGGGCGCTGACGGAGCTGGCGCCCCCGGGGACCAGCGCGCCTGCACCCCGCCCGAGCCGTGAGCTCAGCACCCTCCCACCCCATCCCCGAGGACTGAGTCCTCCTTCCAGCGTCTGCTCTCACACCACACACAAACACCACACACCACACACACACACACCACACACACACACACCACACACACACCACACACACACCACACACACGCACCACACACACACGCACCACACACACACACACACACCAACACATCATACACACACACACACACCATACACACACACACACACACCATACACACACACACACCATACACACACACCATACACACACACACACCATACACACACACACACCACACACACACACACACACCACACACACATCATACACACACACACACCATACACACGCACACACCATACACACACACACACCATACACACACACACACACCACACACACACACACCATACACACACACACACCATACACACACACACACCATACACACACACACACACCATACACACACACACCATACACACACACACACACACACACACACACACCAGGGCACATGCCTCGAGCACTGCCCGGGGACCCTGTGCACACACACACACACCCCATACACACACACACACACCACACACACACACACCCCATACACACACACAAACATCATACACACACACACCATACACACATACCCCATACACACACACACACCACACACACACACCACACACACACACAAACATCATACACACACACACACACAATACACACACACACACACCCCATACACACACACACCAGGGCGCATGCCTCGAGTACTGCCCGGGGACCCCGTGCACACACACACACACACACACACACACACACACACACACCAGGGCGCACGGCTCAAGCACTGCCCGGGGACCCCTGACCACCTTGCTTCTGTTGTGACCTCTGCTCTGGAGGCCAGATGCCCTGGGTTCCGCCCCCTGCCCGGTCCGGGTCTCCCTCCGCCAGCTGGGGCTCCAGAGCAGGAGCCCCCCGCCCTGTGGGCCCTGGACTCCCTCACCTGCACGAGTGAGGTGAACATGCACACTCTCTTTTATGCCAGAACAGCAGCACCAGGAGACCAGGGTGGGGTGGGGGCCGAGGCTGCCCGCCCAGCCTCCTGCTGCAGGACGAAGCCCGCAGACTGGGGCGGGGGGCGCAGGCCCTGCCTGCTCGGGGCATCTGCCTGCACAGGCCAGGCTGTGGGGACTGGCTCCTGGCCCCCTGAGGCCACCTAACCCTGCAGGGCCTGCAGGGAAGCCTGGCTGCCGGCCGCAGGCGTAGACGCCACCCTGCGCTCAGGCTGCCTTTCTGCTCCCGCAGTGAGGGCGCCGGCCCCTCGGGAGATCCAGGGGGAGCGCGCTCCGAGTCCTGCACCTCCACTTTCCAGGCCAGACCCATCCAGAGATTCGGGGCCAGCTGCCCAGGTTTCGTAGTTCGTAAGTGACAGATAGTGGATCCCAAGCCATTCAGTGCCAGCTCCCTGAGTTCACACCAGTCCCTGGAATTGCCAGGGGCCTGGTGAAAAGGAAAAGGGAGCGAGCCGCGCCCCCCGGGAGGTTTTCCGAGGATGTTGCCGGGCCCTGAGGTCAGTAGTGTCTGGAAACCATGCCTGCAGACCCCGGCATGCCCTGCAGAACTATTGCGCAAAGTCCTCAAAGGCCTGGCTGAAGTTCCCGGTGAATTTGTCCAGAAAGCTGAAGTTGTTCAGAAAGAAGAGGCCTAACCGCCGTGCTCACAGCTGAGCCCGCCGCCACCGGCCTGCAGCCCTGAGAGGTCAGAGGGGCCTGGCTTCCAAGCGCGTCATCTCCCTCGGGCCTCTTTTCACCTCACTGAACGAATCAGAGCAGCCCAGCGCCTGCGCTGCTGGGCCGCCCCTGGGAAGGGGCCGGGGCACGGTGCCTCCGGCCCGGGACCAGCGCCCAGCAGAGGTCTGGGGGGACGGCCTGAAGCTGTGCCTCCTCCCTGCGGACTCCCGAGCATCTGCCTCGCAGAGCGTTCTCACGGCAACAGCAGCCGCCAGGCAAAGGGTCCTCTGCCTCTCATCCCTGAAACCACCCTGGCCAGCAGACTCTGCCCCAAAGCGGCCCAGCCTGGGCCCTGAAAGCATCCAGCCATGTCCCAGGGAGCACCAGAGCTCATGCTTCTGACCTGCAGTGCTGGAGAAGACTCCTGAGAGTCCCTTGGACTGCAAGGACGTCCCGCCAGTCCATCCTAAAGGAGACCAGTCCTGACTGCTCCTTGGAAGGACTGATGCTGAAGCTGAGATTTCCATACTTTGGCCACCTGATGCTGTCTCATTTGAAAAGCCCCTGATGCTGGGAAAGATTGAAGGCGGGAGGAGAAGGGGGCGACAGAGGATGAGGTGGTTGGATGGCATCACTGACTCGATGGACATGAGTCTGAGTAAACTCCAGGAGTTGGTGATGGACAGGGAGGCCTGGCGTGCTGTGGTCCATGGGGCCAGAGAGTCGGACACGACTGAGCAGCTGAACTGGACTGAGCCTCCCCGTGCTGGGCCCGACGGTCAGCCTTGCCCAGGGACAGCCCCCAGGCGGCTCTGCACGGAGGTCCCTCCAGGGTCCAGACCCTGGCTCTGCCATCTGCACATGCCACGTGCAAGTCGCCTGGGCTTGCAGGAGCCTCAGTCCCCACAGGTAGAGAGCGGGGGAGGTGTTTCACTGTTCCCATAGCCGGGACGCTGGTGCTCACTTCCGCTGGCTGCTTCGGCCTGCGTCCCTGTAGCGCCAGACGGACAGTAATGTGCCTTTCTCCCCAGAAGTCACTCTTATTTCCTCCCTCCCTCCTCCCCACCTCCCTCCTGCACGGAGTCAGAAGGTGCAGGGAGAGTGTTCCCCGCGCCTGAGCCAGGCCTGCCTGGACAGGGATCCCCAGCAGGTGGGGCACAGCTGCTGACTGGTTTTCTGTGGCTGCCGTAACAAGTTAGACAAACTCTGTGGCTTAAAAACAAATCCAGAATTGTGTTCCCCACAGCACAGGGGGCGGGGGTCCGGAGTTGGGTTGCAGAGGGTGGTTCCTCTGAGGGGTCTGCGGCGGAATCTGCAGGAGCCCTCCCATCTGGCGCCTGCCGAGCTCGCTGAGGCCCCCGGGCTGGCGGGTGCTCCCTGAGCCTCTGCGTCTGCTTCTCAGGGCGCCCTGGGGCCCCTCTGTGGGTGACGACCTTGCTGGCTCTGCTGCGCGCCCTGATAAGCCAGCACTCTTGAGAGGGTCCTTATCTTGTATCTGCAAAGGCCCTTTCTCCAAATAAGGTCACGGGTTCCAAGGTGAGGACTTGGACTTGTCTTTGGGGGCTGCAGTTCAGCCTGCTCCGCTGCCCGCCAGCTGGTGCCCGGGGTGCCCTGCCTCTGATCCAGCAGCCTCAGCCCGCAGCCGCCCGAGGCCAACCCTGGGAGCACTGGGCGCTTCCCTTGCCAGTCCTTAATCCCCTGCACTTGTGGGCTTATTAGCTGCAAATCTGTGGGGTTTGTGGCTCATGGAAGAATTTATTGCTCCATATAAAACATCTTTTCTCTGGCTTTTCCCCAGAACCACTAATGACTCCTCACAGGCAGAAAGCTGAGCTCCTGACGCGTCCGCCCGTGTCCCACCCAGGACGACGGGTGATTCTTCTCCGCGGCAGGGCAGCCCTCCCCGCTTGCTCTGGGGCAGCTGAGGCCGCCGTGCTTGTCACTGCCCCCTGCCTGCCTGCAGGGGTGCGTGTCGTGCACCCCGGGCCCTGGTCGAGCCGGTCCGCAGTGGGGTGGGGGAGATGGTTGAAGGAGGGCCTGTAGACTGCTGGGCTGCGGGTTTCCGGGGGATGCCATGGAGAGAGGCCTCGGGGCTGAGGTCTGGCCCCCGAGCCCACGGGAAGGCGGCGGGACCGCCCTGTCCTCTGCTTCTTCGGTTCACTGGCTCCGTGAATGCTGCTGGGCATCTAGTGTGTGCCAGGCCCCTGCTGTAGGCTCAGGGGACGTTTCTGAGCCAGAAGTCCAGCCCTCAGCACAGGGCCTACGCGGCTCTGAGGCCAGAACCAGACCTAAAGCTCCACAGCCGGGAGCGCCCCGAAGCCCTGCCACACCATCTAGCTCGGAGAGACACCCCCCGGGTGGCCCCTCGTCCCTGCCCGACTCAGGGTCCCCTCCCACATGCCCTGCGGCCCAGCCTCGGGGCCCCTTCTTCAGGCCGCTGCGCTCCGCTGTGACCTGCACAGACGGCCCCGCATCCCGGTGGTCCGGCTGAGGGGTGCCGCAGCGGGAGCCTGCCTCCACCTACGGAACCGGGCCCTTCTCTGAGCATCACATCTCAGAGCACCCGGGGATTTTCTGGGCAAGGTGGTGAGAATGTGATGAGGCTACAAACCTTGATGCAGAGAACCTGGGAGGAGCCGGAGGTGGAGGAGACTTGTCGCCCACGGGTGGTTGTCCACCCATGGCCCAAGGGGGCGGGGAAGGGAATGCTCGGGACGAGGCGGTGACTGAAAGGCCAGCGGCTGCCCCGCAGGCATCGGGCATCAGCAGAGGGGGAGCCCCAGCGCCGAGCACCCCAGGGATGGCCCCGGGCTTGCTGAGCATTTTCTCTCTGCCAGTCGAGGCTTCTCGGGGCCCTCCTGAGGGCAGGGCAGCATGGGGCCTCGATGTCGGAACAGCAGCTGCATTACAGTCGGGACCGTCCGGGGTTTCTTTCTGGCAAAGAAGAGGGCGGAGGCGGAGGGAGGCGGAAGGCCGTGTTCCTCTCTCGGTAGAAAGGAGGGCGCTGTGCCAGCTGCTGCCTTTGCTGATGGGCGGGCTGGTGGGCAGCCTGTTAGGAAAGCAGCGCTGTCAGGCCGGAAGTTGTGCTCGTGTGCCCGAGCGTGTGGAGCCGCTCCAGCTCGAGCTCAGCAGCGCAGACGTGCCTGCGCTCACCGCGTGTGGCCGCCCTGCGTCCTGGCCGTGGGGCTGACGGGACTCGGGGTTTGTAGCCTCAGCGACGTCCGGGCTCCCCCGCATTCCCCCACCCGCCCTTGGCTGCCATCTGGCGATTACCATTAGCCTCGAGAGTAAAAGTGTCAGCGGAAACCCCGTCAATGATGCTAACCTCTTGATGGCTGTGGGAAGTGGAGACCGGGGCCTCGTGTCCAGGAAGAGGGAGCAAGAGAGAAGCCCTCTCTACGCGCTCTGGGCCCGGTGAGCAGGGCGCCTCGCGCGGTGGGCGTCCCCTGAGGAGCGGGTGAGGAGCAAGCCCAGCAGAGGTCAGCGCCTGGCCCAGGTGATGCTGCCGGTCCCTGACGATCAGGACTCTCCCACCCGCTCCAAAGACGAAAATGCACAGAAGACCCGGCCTCCAGCTCAGCCACCTGCCTTGACCTGCCTGCGAGCAGCCGGGGAAGCCGGAACCGCTCTGCTTGCCCTCTCTCCCACTTTCCCTAAAGCCTTGCTGTGGCCCTGCTTCCTGGAGCCCAGCGGGGCGCGCTCTGGGTAGCTCTGTTAGCCCGGAGCCGGGAGAGCAGGGCCAACTTCGGGGTCCTGCTCTGATGGGCAGAGGCCCACAGCTTCGCTCTGAGCCTGTTCCTGATCAGTAAAGTGTTGGGGCTGGACAAGGTGATGGTGATCCCGCCGGCTCTGCTCCGAATCCACAGTGAGGCTCTGGGGACCCCAGGAGCAGCCGCTGCCGCACAGTGGACGGAAGGAGACCGGGAGGCGGTCCTGGCGCGTCCCCGGCCGCATTCGCCGACACCGTCTTCCTGTTGGGCTTGGCTGGATGAGCAGACGGGGGAGGACCAGCCACGACAGCTGCGCTTCCAGACCGAGCTCGGCTGGAGCTGGGAACCGGCTCCTTTTAACCTCCGCACTCCCCTCTGCTCCCAGCTCCCGGAGCCGCAGACAAAAGAGCTCTGGGCTGTGGCTGATTCCAGGCCATTAAAGGTAATGGACTCCACAGCCTTCAGGAGTTTTCCAGCTGAGGTTTAAGGCCCTGTGAATCACCTGCTACAGAGGAATCAGCCTTCCACCAGGGAAGGCAGGCTCCGTCCTCAGGAGCCTGCAGGTCGCCACTGGCCCGAGGGCCCAGGGGGTCAGACCATCGCCCTGACGGTGGACATCGCACACCCGGCTGGTGCCTGGGCTTCGGGAAGCCCACAAGGGATCCCTCTGCTTCCTGATGATAGCAGGCTTCTGGTCTCACGGGCAGCTGGTATGAACCAGGAGGAGGGCACTGTGAACCAGGACAGCCCCGTGCTGGACGCCCGCGCCCAGGGCCGCAGTCCAAGCATCCTCTCCTCGAGCTGCTGCCCAGGGTGGCCTCCCTCTTCACAGAACAGCGGTAATAACAGTACCTGCCTTGAAGGGCTGGCGTGGGAGCGAAAGGACCCGGGGCGGAGCCGCTCGAGCCGCGGCCACAGACGCCACCATCTCAGCAGCAGCGTAAGCCCACCCGCACATCCTCCTGTCCACCTGCGTAAGCCCACCCGCACGTCCTCCTGTCCACCTGCGTAAGCCCACCCGCACGTCCTCCTGTCCACCTGCGTAAGCCCACCCGCACGTTCTTCTGTCCACCTGACCGTGTTTCTGGAGAAAACACCAGAAAAGTTCCAGAAGAGGGAGTGAGCTGTTCTGACCACAGGGACAGGGTTGGCTTCAGGAGGTAGCACTCCAAGGGTGTCTAGGGCTGGGAGCCCTGAAGATGTGGGGCAAGGGTGCGGGCCGAGGGCCCCGGGGTCGCAACTGTACCCGGGAAGGGGAGACTCCACCAGGTGAGACGGTCGGTGGAGCTGAAAGGTCACTCCAGGGGTCGGAGCCCACGAGGCACGGAACGCCGCTCTGTGAGTCTTCGAAAGGCTTTTCGAAGCGTCTGGAAGGATGACAGCTTCTGCTTCCCATTTTAGAAACATCTCTTAGGCTGGTAATAATGCTCAAAATTATTCAAGCTAGGCTTCAACAGTACGTGAACCTAGAAATTCCTGATCTTCAAGCTGGATTTAGAAAAGGCAGAGGAATCAGAGATCAAATCGTCAACATCTGTTGGATCATGGAGAATGCAAGGGAATTCCAAAAAAACATCTACTTTACTGATTATGCTAAAGCCTTTGACTGTGTGGATCGCAACAAACTGAAAAATTCTTAAAGAGATGGGAAAACCAGATCACCTTACCTGCCTCCCGAGAAACCTGCATGCAGGTCAGGAAGCAACAGAACCAGACGTGGAACAATGGACTGGTTGAAAACGGGGAAAGGAGTCCGTCAAGGCTGCATATTGTCACCCTGCTTATGTAACTTGTATGCAGACTACATCATGCGAAATGCTGGGCTGGATGAAGCGCACACTGGAATCAAGATTGCCGGGAGAAATATCAATAATATAAAAAATATCAATATCTCAGATATGCAGATGACACCACCCTTATGGCAGAAAGTGAAGAACTCAAGAGCCTCTTGATGAAAGTGAAAGAATAGAGTGAAAAAGGTGGCTTAAAACTCAACATTCAGAAAACTAAGATCATGGCATCTGGTCCCATCACTTCATGGCAAATAGAAGGGGAAGAATGAAACAGTTAGAGGCTTTATTTTCTTGGGCTCCAAAATCACTGTGGATGGTGACTGCAGCTGTGAAATTAAAAGACGTTTTCTCAGAAGGGAAGCTATGACAAACCTAGACAGAGTATTAAAAAGCAGAGACATTGCTTTGTCGACAAAGGTCCGTCTAGTCAAAGCTATGGTTTTTCCAGTAGTCATGTATGGATGTGAGAGTTGGACCATAAAGAAGGCTGAATGCCGAAGAATTGATGCTTTTAAACTGTGGTGTTGGAGAAGACTCTTGAGAGTCCCTTGGACTACAAGGAGATCAAACCAATCAATCCTAAAGGAAATCAATCTTGAATACTCATTGGAAGGACTCATGATGAAGCTGAAGCACCAATACTTTGGCCACCTGATGCTAAGAGCCGACACAGTGGAAAAGACCCTGACGCTGGGGAAGACTGAAGGCAGGAGGAGAAGGGGGCAACAGAGGATGAGACGGTTGGATGGCATCACCAACCCAGTGGACATGAGTTTGAACAAACTCCGGGAGATAGTGAAAGACAGGGAAGCCTGGTGTGCTGCCGCCCACGGGGTCGCAGAGAGTTGGACACGACTTAGTGTCTGAACAACGGCAACAACTTGGGCAGCGGGCCCCGGACTCGAGTCAGGCTGTGTGTGACACCGGGTCAGCGCAGGGCCCCGGACTCACGGCCAGGCTCGCCGGGTCAGCGCAGGGCCCCGGATTCGCAGCCAGGCCCTGGTGTGACGTTAGGTCAGCGTGGGGCCCCAGATTCGAGGTCAGGCCCTGGTGCGACGCTGGGTCAGCGCAGGGCCCAAGTGCGGTCACCAGTAGACCAAGACCCAGGGCGTGGCTCAAACCGGGGAGGAGTTTAGGAGTTTATTCCTGGACCGTGTCCTCGCCAGCGGGGGCGGGGGCACGTCTCCGCAGCAGTGGCCCCCTCCAGGTGGTGGCGTGGGGCCCGGGCATGCCCAGGGCTCCGGCACTTGGCCTCCAGCTGGTGGAAGTGGGGGAGGCCACAGGGGGCAGGCCGGGTGCTTTGTAAAGCCTGCTCTCCTGGGTCTGTGGGGGGGACCAGCCCTGTGGCCACGCTGACCGCAGGGAGCCGGGAAACCCGAGATCCCGGCCGCGCTTCCTATCGCCAAGGAGGAAGCGCCGTGGCCGTGGGGAGGTTCCATTGGGGCCGCTGACACGGCGGCCCGCACTCGTGACCGCATGGTTGGAGTGTGGCCCGTGACGCCGAGCACAAAACCCTCAACGTTACGAGCGTGTCGCAAACGTGCGCGGCCGTCGGGGCTGGTGGCTGCAGGCAGAGGGGGCGGGCTTTGGGGCGGACACAGCGGCCCCCCCGGGGCCGGGTCACGAGGGGCGTGGTCTGGAACCTTCTCCAGCGCCGGTGCTGCCTTCCCTCGGCCGTAATGTGGGTGTAACGCGAGCACTGCCCCGGAGCCCCCGGGGAGGCTCGGAGCTGGCGAGGGCGTCTGGGGACACCGTCCAGCAGGGAGAAACCAGGCCGGAGAGCGCGCGTCCCCCCGCTTCCCCTGGAAACAGTGCTGTTTTCTTGGCCGTCCCCCCGCCTCCCCCCCACCTCCTGCAGACCACGCTCTCCGCCTGAGGTCCGGCCTGCGCCCACACCTGGACCGGGGCCATGACCCATGCAGACTCACCTGTCTGCCCCGAAGACCCGCCTGTGCCCGTACCTGGCCCGCGCCCCCGCCGCCTGCAGCTCCATCCGCACAGGCCGGCACCTGGGCTGGCGGGACCCACCGCATCCGGCCGCAGCCGCTCGGCCCGCTGTCTAGACGGCACTTCCCGTCCACCTCGCTGCTGCCCACTCCCCCTGGGTGGGCGTCCGTGTGTCTGGGGCCGGCAGCAAAGGCCCTCTGGCCCAAGCTGGTTCCT
This sequence comes from Cephalophus harveyi, assembly GCA_006410635.1. NCBI lineage: Eukaryota > Metazoa > Chordata > Mammalia > Artiodactyla > Bovidae > Cephalophus > Cephalophus harveyi. Next base: position 248,527 of record SJYT01080516.1, on the reverse strand, counting down.
CGGGGGGCAGAGGGCTGGCAGGGGTGTTCCTGGGCCGTTAGACCAGAGGCAGCATCCGCGCAGCCCCGATGAAGCAGGGCTTGGCAGCTGCCCGGCTTCCCGAAGCTGTGTAGACGTCCGGATATGAAAACTCAGACCGGCTCTTTGGCGTGTGGTTTGCAGAATTCTTTCAGACATTTGCACCATTTTTATCCTCCCACACATTTCTGTAGAAATAGTCTTTTAGTTTACATGCCTTTTACCACGTGTATTTCCCACTGTCTGTCAGGCCGTTCCTGGCGAAATTCCTGACCAGAGGCTGGCGAGAGGGCTGGGACCGCTCAGGCGGGTGAAGTAGCGAGCCCCCAGGGACCCGCCCGGCCTTCTGCCCCGGCAGCCGAGGGCGCCGCTCAGGGCGCGCTGGCGCCTCGCGAGCCCGGGTGCCTCCGGGCCGCCCGTGCGTGTCTCCCGTCGGGCGCGCCGTCCCCACCTTCCCCTGACTCACGTGTGGAGGCGACAGGTCTGCTGGCCGTGGCTCTGTGCCAGGGCCCTGCTGGGGTTTCGACGAGACAAGAGCAAAGCTTGTGCCTTCGGGAGCTTGCATTCCAGTTGGGAGAGGAGGTCTCTGTCAGGCGTTAGCGTGCTCGTGAGGGAAGGCACACGGGGTGTCTCATTGTCTCTGCCCCGTGGACGCCCCCAAAGCCTTGATCTGTGGTGTGAACGATTCTGTGTGCTTGCGATTTCTCGCGGACCCCTGTGCCCGTCGCCCCGTGGCGGGGCGTCCACTCGGGGCTGGGGCCAGGGGCCTGGGTGCTGGCCACCGGCCCCCGTCGAGGCCGTCGTCCCGCGCGGGGCAGCGGGCCGGCCGGGCTCCCCTCGTGGGGGAGGCGCCTTTCTGGAGGGGTTGCAGCGCGGGGCTAGGGTGGGCCCGGGGGGCATCCAGGGCCTCTCCCCGCCCCGGCAGCTGCAGTGTTAACCTGCCCCTGCGCCCGGGCCCCTCCTAGCCGCCGCTGTCCCTGAGGCCCGAGACTCTTCTCAGCCCGGGGCCCTGCTGAGGGGCTGGTTCTGCGCATCCGCACAGTATTCCCGCAGACGGATCTGCGGCCAGGCAGGCCCTCCCTTCAGCCAACCCAGAGCCCAGCGTCCGTTTCCCGGGCCCCGACCCCCAGGAGCCGCCCCCAGTGACCGCCCGCCTCCTTTCCAGAGACCTGAACCACAACCAGCTGCGCGAGTTCCCCGTGGCCATCCGGACGCTGGGCCGCCTGCAGGAGCTGTAAGCGCCTCTGTGGGGTCGGGGGAGTCCCCTGTGTCCGCGGGCCCCCATGCCCTCCCCTCCCAAGGCCGCGACCCCCTCCCCCAGGCCAGCGGTCCCCGCTCGGCCCGGAGCATCTCCAGCTGGCCGTCAGGGGAGCTGGGCCCTTCTGGCCTGGGCGAGCAGGGCCGACCCCGCCTGGAAGGCCGGGAGCAGGCCTCACTCGCGCCTGCGGCCCCTCCTCGGCGCCCACCCCCGGGGCCACGAGGACCGCTGCTTGTCCTAGTCTCGGATGGGTTGCTCGGCACCTGCTCTGCAGAGCGCCTGCTGGATGCACGCAGGGGTGAGACGGTCGGAGGTGTGCCCGGGCCCCCGAGGACACAGAGCTCGGGGCAGGACAGGGAGGCTTAGGGCCGGCGTGTAGGTCCCGCCCTGGACTGTCTCCTCATCCAGAGGGCACTGCGGGCTGACGGGCCTGAGGTCAGCCTTGGAGGCTGCGTGTGGTCAGGAGGCAATCGGGGAGGGAGAACGAAGGTGGAAAGACCGACGGGAGATGGGCGGGCAGAGGGGCGGCCCAGGGTGGCGGGGGCACCCTCTGTGGGGAGTGGCCACCAGGCAGTGGGCCGGGGCCTGTGCGGCCGGTTCAGGTGGCGGAGGTTTGGAGCCAGAGCCCGAGCCCCCAGGCCACGTAGGGTCTGCCCCGCCGCCGCCTGTGAGCTTGCGGGTCAGACTCACACCACCCTCACCTGGTCCAAGGCTGGCCGGGGTGCCGGGCGGCGGGCACGGGGCTGCACGGGAGGGTCCCTGGGGAACGGCTGCCTGTCCTCGGGGCCCGGAGCCCCAGACAGGGACACTGCTCCGGGGAGGGCGTGGGGCTCTGGGGTGCACGCCGGGGCGGCAGGAGCAGCAGCCGGGCCTGTGTGTGTCCGTCCGTCCACGGCGGCCTGAGGACAGGGCTCGCACCTCTGGCCCTTGGGGCTCGGCACAGCCCCGGCCAAGAAGTGGGTGATCAGACACGGGAGGAGCAGACTCCCGCGGGGCCCTGCACGAACCTGGCAGGCAGGCGGGCGCTGGTGGGGGGAGTTTAGTGACTGAGGGTGTCGGGGCAGCTCAGAGAGGACCGTGCGTCCCAGTCCAGCGTTGACTTTGGACGGGTCTCCCCGACGCCAGACCCGCCGTTCCCGGCTCCCAGAGCCCGGCACTCGGTGGGGGCTCCACCCACCATTTCTCCTTCTCAGCCACGAGTGCCCCCCCCGGCCCACCGCTCCGTGGGTCTGCTCCCCAGTTCAGGGCCTTGAGACCAAGCCCGCCTCCCTCTGGCACCCGCGCCTCCTCCGGGCACCCTGTCTCTGCGCTCCTGCACATGCCCTCCCAGGGGCCCTGCAGAGCTCTGCCCTCGGGGGTCCGGGCCTGCTCCCCTCCCCCTCACCCCCACCCAGCCCGCTGGCTCTCCTTCCCCAGGGTGGCCGAGCTGGGAGGGGGGTCCCCGGGTCCCTGACTGCGTCCCTCTGGCCCCAGCCTTCCCGTCTGGCTGCCGGGGGGCGCCCTGTGGTCCCCTGATGCCTGCGTTGTCCCCCAGGGGTTTCCATAACAACAGCATCAGGGCCATCCCGGAGGAAGCCTTCCTGGGGAACCCCCGGCTGCAGACCATGTGAGCCCTTGCTCCTCTTGGGGGAGGGTGTGGTTGGCTGGTGGGATGCAGGGTGCTCCCCGTGTGCTGGTCCCGGTCTTCGGGGCGACAGGCCGGGCTGGGGGAGCAGACACATGCCTCGCCCGCCGGGAGGGCAGCGAAGTTCTCATGTCCTGCAGACACTTCTATGACAACCCGATCCAGTTCGTGGGGCGGTCGGCGTTCCGGCACCTGCCTGGGCTGCACACCCTGTGAGTTGGCGCCCCCCCCCCCGCCCCGATTCCCCGGTCGGGGTCCTGCTTGTGTGGCCCCGGAGCCTCGGCCCAAACCCCAGACGCCCCACGTGTGGGTCTTCAGAGAGCCTCCTTCGGGACACTGCGTGCACGGCAGCCTGGGGCTGCCCCGAGTCTGTGGGGCGCAGGCTACCCCTTCACGCGCGTCCCCAGCCTCACCCCGGAGGCCGGTGCTGGGCCCCGGGCCCTCCTGCTTGAGTGCGAGCCCAGGGCTCCTCTGGGTCAGGCAGCGCGCACCCTGCCGGGCTCCTGTCCCGTGTGGGCCGTATGGCCCCTGGGGTGGGGTGCCCGGTGAGGAAGATCCCAGCACTGACCCTCGGGGAGACCCGCTGCCCAGCTCCAGGGAGCAGCCCCCGCAGCCAGAACTTCCCCAGAAGCACGCAGGCCGCTGCTCTGAAACGGGGCGGGCCCCACGGGCCTTGCCTGGGCCAGGCTGGATGGAGCTGACCTGGCCTCTTGGGCGTCTGCCTTCCCCGGGGCCAGAAGGTCCGGGGTCACTGGCAGAGGGTCGGGGGCACCCCTGGATGCCAACTTCACCCTCCAGTCACTGGCAGAGGGTCGGGGGCACCCCCGGATGCCGACTTCGCCCTCCAGTCAGTGGCAGTGGATCGGGGGGCCCCCAGATGCTGACCTTGCCCTCCGGTCAGTGGCAGGGGGTCGGGGGCCCCCGGATGCTGACCTTGCCCTCCGGTCAGTGGCAGGGGGTCGGGGGCCCCCAGATGCTGACCTCGCCCTCTGGTCAGTGGCGGGGGGTCAGGGGGCCCCTGAGTACTGACCTCTCCCTCTGGCCTCTGGTGCTCTGCCCCCAGTTCCCTGAACGGTGCCACGGACATCCAGGAGTTCCCAGACCTCAGAGGTACCACCAGCCTGGAGATCCTGTGAGTGGACGCCCCCCCGCCACACCCTTGGACCCCAGGGCCCCCAGACTAGGCTGCCCGAGGTCTGGCCGTCTGCTCCAGCCTGGCCAGGGCCCACAGCACTCTCACTGGGGCAGGACAGGTGGTTTTGGGGAGCGGGTCACTCCCATCCTGGGGTTTCTCACAGTCCCTAACCCACCGAGGAGTGCAGAGGACCCGCGAGGGGTGGAGGGCTGTGATGCCCGCCTCCTTGGCCCCCTGGCTCCCAACGAACGTCCTGAAGTGTCGGGGTGTGGGGGGTCCTCAGAGCTAGGCGGGCCCCCCATCACTGTGAGAGAAGGGCTGAGCAGTCAGGGGACCCCAGAGCCGGAAGCTCCCCCGAGGGACGGCGTGCTCCCCGAGGATGCCCTTGGCTCATGTCTTCTCGGGACAGCGGTGCCCAGCCTGCCGGCTCCCACTCTGCTCCCCGGGTCTCCCCGCTGGCTCTCCGGGCACAGGGGCACGCGTGCGGGGCTGGGGTCCCTGGCCCCATGTGGGCTGGGTTTCCGTGCATGCCTGCCCGTGGCCCTGCGTGGGCTGCAGAGTCCAGCCCCTGTGTGGTGGGGACATGGGGACCCTTGGGGGCACGGTGGGGGTGTGGCTGCAGTCCAACTCCTGCCGGCCCCCGAGCTCCAGAAAGCAGCGGGCCCGAGTGGAGGCGGCGCGGTGCAGGCCTGTCGTCCTTGCAGGACGCTGAGCGGCGCAGGGCTCCAGCAGCTGCCCCCGGGGATGTGCCAGCAGCTGCCCAGGCTCCGTGTCCTGTGAGTGCCTCCCTGCCCTCCCCGCGGCCGTGGCCCGGCCTGGCCCCTCCGGCCTCCGCCTCTGGGGCACTCTCTGCTCTTCCTGGTGGGTGGGGGAGCTCAGGCTGGGAGAGCTGCCCGGGAGTGACCAGGCCACCTCTCCTGGTTCCGGCAGAAGCCCTGGTGATCGTGGTCAGACCCGGGCTGAGGCCCAGCTCCGCCACTTCCTGCCAGGCAAGGCCTGGCTCCCCCTTCAGTGGTCCTGACCTCATGCTCGTCATCTGGGGACGTTTTGGAGGGTGGGAGGCACCGGCAAGTCGTAGGTCCCTCCGGAGTGGTTCTAGTAAGTTTCCCCGAGTCCATGAAGGAAAATGCGCCCTCCCGGGACCGCGGAGGTGCTTCAGGTTCCAGTCACGGGCGGGGGGTCCCGCTGGGCCTGCGCGCCCACCACCGCCCCCGGCTCGAGACGGGGTCCAGCCTGCCATCAACAGGCGGTGCTTCCTTGGGGGTCCCGTCCCCTCCTAGGCCTCAGCGGTCTGAGGGGTTGCCAAGGGATCCCCAAGGGCGTCAGCTCCGCGCCTGAGCCTCGGCCAGCTGGCAATCCAGCACTCGGGCCTTGCTGGCTGCCTCAGCGCCCCCTCAGCTCCCGCGCCCCAACCCCGGGCCCTGCCAGCGTCCCCCAGGCCTCCTGTGGACGAAGCAGCCCTCGCTGCCCCTACAGTGAGGAGGGGAGTCCGGAGAACCCGGGTGGGCTGAGGAGCCTGCCCAGCCGTGTCCCCGGCGGCCGGCCCCCCTCACTGCCCCCGCCTGTCCCCAGGGAGCTGTCTCACAACCGGATCGAGGGGCTGCCCAGCCTGCGCGGGTGTCAGAAGCTGGAGGAGATGTGAGTCTGAGGCAGGGCCCGAGGGCGGGGCTGGCAGGCATGCTGACCTTCCACCCCGGCCTGGGGACTCCGCGGGGCCCGGACAGGCAGGACTTGCGGGTGATGGCCCTGGAGCTGGGGCCCAGATGTGCCTCAAGGCCGCTCCTCGGGGGTCGAGCGGCGCAAAATGTGGCGGTGATCAGGGCTGGACAGGGAGCGGCTGCGGGCCCGCGGGGGCCCTGGGCTCTCGTTTTCCACAAACGCACACTCACACACGCGCACACTCGTGTCCAGGAGGGAACCTGGACTGCAGGATCCACAAGGACAGAACCCCGTCACAGGCTCTCTGAGCTCCTGTTTCCCCAGCACGGGGCCCACAGACCGCCGTGTTGGCACCCTGGGGCCAGGCAGGGCGGGTCCTGCTGTCCCGAGGCCCAGGGTCCACCTCCCACTCAGACACCGGTCTGCTGGGCTCTGCCGCTGGAAGAGGGTCTGGAGGGCCCTCAGGGTGCGGTTGGTAGGGCTGGGAGCCCGGCCCCGGGGAGCCCTGGAAGCTCGCTCCCTGGCAGCCACAGGGATGGTTGGTAGCATAGTCTTCTGACCGACTCTTGCTTCAGGCAGCCGGGGCCCCGTGCTCCCTTACTTCTGGTGACTTCTGCCAGCTGGGTCCTTCCGCTCTCCCAGTGCGCGGGGTCGGGGCAGGAAGCCCTCAGCCCTGGGCTCAGCAGGCCTCTTGCTGCCCTAGCGGCCTCCAGCACAACCGCATCTGGGAAGTCAGAGCCGACACCTTCCGTGAGCTCACCTTCCTGCGATCCCTGTGAGTAGGGGGCCCGCCTCCCCGCGACCCCTGTGAGTAGGGGCCCACCTCCCTGTGATCGCTCCGAGTAGGGCGCTCCCTGCACGCCTGCGCCCTGTGAGCACCCCAGGACCTCCCTGCACCCCCACACCCCAGGGCAAGAACGACGGGTCCTCCATGTGTGTGCCCCCTCATCACGCCCTCTCTCCCACAGGGACCTGAGCTGGAACGCCATCCGATCCATCCACCCTGAGGCCTTCGCGACCCTGCGCTCCCTGGTCAAGCTGTGAGTGTGGCTCTCCTCCTGGGTGCTGCCCGCGGTGGGGAGGGCCCAGCCCAGGACGGTCGCCTGTGGGTGTGGGACACACAGTGGGGGCCTGGCTCTGGCCTAAGGAGCTCCCCTCTGTGAGCCCTGCAGGTCACATGCTGCCTCGGGCCCCAGGCTGGGGGGTGCAGAACGTGAGGGTTGGGGCCACAGAGTGGGGGTGTCCCAGAGCACTGGGGTGTGCATCAGCGCGGGAGGGGTCCTGGGGGCCACCACGCACAGCGGTGCACGTTCTCCACTGCGTCCTCAGGCATGTCCACCAGCAACCCTGCAGCCCTGCCCCTCACCGCATAGGTGCGCCCAAGTGGGGGGCCTCACTCACGGGGCCGGGACTCAGGGTCCCCAGCGCTCATGGCCCTGTGCTCTGGGCCCCAGGCCACACTCCCAACCCGCTTCCCGCCTGTCTGCTCAGCAGCACCCTGGTCAGTGGGGGGTGGTATCTTCATCCCCCGGTCAGTGGTGGGGGGGATGGTATCTTCATCCCCCGGTCAGTGGGGGTCGGTATCTTCATCCACTGGTCAGTGGGGGGATGGTATCCTCACCCCCCGGTCAGTGGGGGGGCGGATGGTATCTTCACCCCCCTGTCAGTGGGGGATGGTATCTTTACCCCCCGGTCAGTGGGGGGTGGCATCTTCATCTGAAGGGTGAGGCTGCTCGGGCTCCGGCAGACGCGACCCCCCGGCTTCATGGGGACAGTTGCGGGCCGGGCTTCCTGCTGGCCAGCCCAGGCCGGTCTCCACGGTGCAGCCTGTGGTCGCGCTCTCTGGTGTGGGCGTCTGGCTTCCTCTGACGTTTCTCCCGGGAGCCGTGGGCGTCCTCGCCTCTGGCTCCCAAGCTGACCCCGAACACAGCGGGGGGCCAAGGGCCTGGGTGTGGCCCGTCAGTCCGTCCTGTTCCCAGCTCTGGCCCCTGGGTCCTTGGGGGGCAGGGGACGGGGCCAGCACAGCAGGGGGACCCCCTGGGGAGGGGTCGGGGCTCCCATGGGACGCGGGTGGGCCCCGCAGGTGTGGTGCCCGGGGGGGATGGCGAGGCGCCCCTCCGGCAGCCCCGCAGGTAGGCGGCCCCAGGCGAGCGCCCTTGCCACCCTGCCGCCTCTGCCCGGCGTCTGTGGCCTCTCTGCCTCCCGCTGACCGGAAACTGGTCACGTCCGCTGTCCAGGGACCTGACGGACAACCAGCTGAGCGTGCTGCCCCTGGCCGGGCTGGGGGGCCTCGTGCACCTGAAGCTCCGAGGGAACCGCGCCCTGTCCCAGGCCTTCCCCAAGGAGAGCTTCCCCAGACTGAGGTGAGGCTGCCCGGCCCCAGGGCGGGGGCACCCCGGGCCTCGCCCCAGGAGCAGCCTGCAGGCCCCAAGTCTGGCCCAGACCGGGCCCCTGGGTAGCGTCCCCACCCCAACCCCAGCCCTGGGGGACCCTGGCGAGGACAGACGTAAGACGAGGGGAAGGCGCCCTGCCTGGCTGGGCCGCGTCGGGGCCTGGAGATGAGGGGGAGGAGGTGGGAGGGCAGCTGGGCTGCGGGAAGGAGCCGGGAGGCTGCCCGTGGGGCCCTGGCAGGTGGACCGCAGGCCCGGGCAGAGTCCTGATCTGGCTCAGGCGTCTGTCTCCCCGCCCCAGGACCCTGGAGGTGCCCTACGCCTACCAGTGCTGCGCTTACAGCGGCTGCCCCGGCTTCTTCACGGCCTCGGGGCCGCGGGGGCCCCAGCACCCTCCCCCCGACGCCCAGGACCCTCCCAGGTGGACACTGGCTGACCGGGCTGAGAGCCGCTGTGAGTGACCCGCCCGGGGACGCAGGCGGCGGGGACTGTCTCTTATACACATCTAGATGTGTATAAGAGACAGCCCCTGTGCCCGTCGCCCCGTGGCGGGGCGTCCACTCGGGGCTGGGGCCAGGGGCCTGGGTGCTGGCCACCGGCCCCCGTCGAGGCCGTCGTCCCGCGCGGGGCAGCGGGCCGGCCGGGCTCCCCTCGTGGGGGAGGCGCCTTTCTGGAGGGGTTGCAGCGCGGGGCTAGGGTGGGCCCGGGGGGCATCCAGGGCCTCTCCCCGCCCCGGCAGCTGCAGTGTTAACCTGCCCCTGCGCCCGGGCCCCTCCTAGCCGCCGCTGTCCCTGAGGCCCGAGACTCTTCTCAGCCCGGGGCCCTGCTGAGGGGCTGGTTCTGCGCATCCGCACAGTATTCCCGCAGACGGATCTGCGGCCAGGCAGGCCCTCCCTTCAGCCAACCCAGAGCCCAGCGTCCGTTTCCCGGGCCCCGACCCCCAGGAGCCGCCCCCAGTGACCGCCCGCCTCCTTTCCAGAGACCTGAACCACAACCAGCTGCGCGAGTTCCCCGTGGCCATCCGGACGCTGGGCCGCCTGCAGGAGCTGTAAGCGCCTCTGTGGGGTCGGGGGAGTCCCCTGTGTCCGCGGGCCCCCATGCCCTCCCCTCCCAAGGCCGCGACCCCCTCCCCCAGGCCAGCGGTCCCCGCTCGGCCCGGAGCATCTCCAGCTGGCCGTCAGGGGAGCTGGGCCAGAGGGGTCCGTGAGCCCTCTGCAGCCCCCGGGCGCTCAGGGCCACAACCGGCACAGCCCTGCCTGTCCCCACGCGCTGTGGGCCACAGCGCCCCCGCGGTACCCACTCCCCCCTCGCAGGGCATTCTTAGAGTGGACAGCCCTTTCCATCAGCTATAGCCAAGCGCCGTTTAGTTAATTCAATTAAGCCTGCTTCCAGAGAAAGTCCCCTCATGCCGTTCCCAGAGCCAAACACCGCCCCCGGCAAGTCTCCCCGGCAACTTCGGAGGCCCTGGTGCTCTGGCCTCGCGGGAGTGACCCCTCACCCTGACAGGACCGCCTGCGGGCTGGGCTCTCGGATGACGGGCAGAATTCTTAGAGTGGACAGCCCTTTCCATCAGCTATAGCCAAGCGCCGTTTAGTTAATTCAATTAAGCCTGCTTCCAGAGAAAGTCCCCTCATGCCGTTCCCAGAGCCAAACACCGCCCCCGGCAAGTCTCCCCGGCAACTTCGGAGGCCCTGGTGCTCTGGCCTCGCGGGAGTGACCCCTCACCCTGACAGGACCGCCTGCGGGCTGGGCTCTCGGATGACGGGCAGAGAGAAGGGCCTCCCTGGCTAGCAGCCTGCTGCAGAGCTCAAGCGGAATCTGGGGGGCGGGCAGGGCTGGGTCCCCTCCTCGCCGTACTCAGTGCAGAAGTGAAGCAGACGCGTCAGGTCTAACCGTGGGAGAGGCTTCCCTGGGCGCTCAGTGGTTAAGGACTTGCCTGCAACGCAGGAGACTGGGTTCGATCCCTGGGTCTGGAAGATCCCCTGGAGAGGGAAATGACAACCCACTCCGGTATTCTTGCATGGAAAATCCCATGGACAGAGGAGCCTGGAGGGCTACAGTCCATGGGGTCACAAAGTGTCGGACGCGACTGAGCGACTAACCCACCGCCACTGTGGGAGAGCGTCCAGGGCCGAGCAGACGCCGGGTTCTCACTGGAGGGGGCGGCTCTCGGGCCGGGCCGCTGCAGGCCTGTCGGAGCCTCTGTTTCTCATCCTTAAAGCGGGAGCAGTGTTCACACCCCGCAGACCGGGGAGACCGCAGATGCGCCGAGGGTCCTGCTCAGAGGGGAACACGCAGGCGTGCAGTCGGGAGCCCCGGAGGCCAGCCTGGGAGGTGGCGGTGCAGAGCCTCCCGGGCAGGTGGACGGCCGGCGCTGGCCAGCAGATGCGTCCCCAGGGCGGTGTGGCGTCTGCCGTCCGCCCATGAGGGTCCTGCCTTCCTCGAGGTGGAACTTTCCACCAGGTTGAGGTCTTGGAAAACCACAGGCATCGGGGTGGTAGGGGGAGCTGAGCTGGGCAGGGTCCCCTTCCCGAGGGTCCACGGAGCCGAGAAGGGGCCAGGACCCGGGCCGCGGCTACAGGGGCCCTACTAGCGCCTCGGTCAGTAGCTTCACTGTGACCTCTGACCTTGGCTGGAGCCCTCCGGCTTCCCTCGCGCTTCCTTTAGGCATCCCCGAGCTCCTCCGCAGAGCGGGAAAGGTGGCGAGGGGTGGACCGCCAGGCTGTAGGCACTGCCCGGCCCCCGGCCTCCCGGGACGACTCCCACCTGCGGCAGGAGCGAGGCTCTGCGCAGGATGGCAGCCCTGAGCCGGAGGCGGGGACTGGTGTGACCTGGCCGCCCGCCCGGCCTGGCCCGGACCTGAGGGTGCGCTCACCCGGCTCCCTCACCTTGTCCAGCCCAACTCCAGAAACCAGCTTCTTTTTCTTAAGACAAAGTCTTTCAGGAGTTCCCTCGAGATCCCATGATTAAGACTCAGCTCTCACTGCCAGGGACCCGGGTTCAATCCCTGGTCAGGAAACTAATATCCCACAAGCCACTCGGCCAAGGAAAAAAAAAAAAAAACCTCTTCCAGCGATGAATGATCACTTCCAAACAGGATTTTGCCTTAATAATCTATAAAATGGTTTACATCGTTTATTTATCACTTCAGTATTCTTAAAGAGTTCGTGGCCCCTGAGATGTCCACCCCCTAGGTTGCTGCAGGCCCTGGTTTAAGAGACAGCGCGAGAGTGAACAGTGGAGATAACCCAGCGTGTTTCGGAGTCTCTTTAACAAGGGATTTGACTTTCTGACCCTGTTTTCTCAGACTAGCAGAATCGCAGAGCCGAGACCTAGAATTGAGGGGCCAGGAGCATCATCTAGCCCGTCCGCTAGCTCCGTAGGGACGCGCCCCTTCTCACGCACGGCTTTCTGCTCCAGTCTCCTCAGTCGCTGCTCCCCCCACCTCCTGCACCTATAAAGCCCCCCGACCGTCCCCCAAACCAGCCCCTGGCGGGGAAGTCCAGCGTCTGGGCTCTGGGGCCCAGCGAGGCTGGCTTTGAACTTGGCCCTGTCGCGCCCTGGCCAGCATCCTCACGTCATCTGTGCAGCAGCGCTGGAGGGCGCCTGGGGACTCAGCGGGCGTGGGCCTGGAGGACGAGAGCTGGCGTATGGTCCCAGCTGCCTGCCGAGGGCATGGAGCCACAACCGCCCGAGAGCAGGGCTGTCCTGTCCACGCCCCCCAGCGTGTGCCCAGCCCCGGGCTCATGCGGGCACCGCCCGCCTCACATGACTCTGATCTGGGGGCTTGTCCATCGGGACCATGATTCTCCTCCTGTGATCCATCCGCTGATGCTGGTCTTGCCGTTGGGGGCTCTCAGCCAGTGGGGTGGCATGGTTCCCTCAGGCTGCACACGTTGAGGCCAGCGTTCCTCGCCTTGCCCTGCCCTTCCCGAGTGCTCCTCCCAGCTGCCCGGACCTGGTCCACGTCCTGCAGCACATCCGGCTCGGTGCTCTGTCCCGCTCCGTGTGCGGTGCCTCCAGCGGGACGTGGAGTCCTGGCCAGCGTGCAGAGCCCCCAGAGTTAGGGCAGCCTGCTCAGACTCTGCCCAGCTGCCCGGGGTGCGGATGCTCCCTGAGTCCGAGGAGGCGCAGGTCTCGGGCGTGGAGGACCACAGGCGGGGGAGCCATGGGTGAACATGGTTTCCCCGGGGCCCCCGGGGTGCCCTGTGCCCAGCGGACGTCTCGGGGTGGGCGTCTGGGGAAAAGGCGGGCTTGACTGCACCGAGGGCAGCTCTGAGCCCCTGCCCGCTCTCCTCAGATGATCTGGACCCGGAAGAGCTCCAGCTGGAGGCAGAGGAGCTCAGGCCGCAGCCCGCCGTCCAGTGCAGCCCTGCTCCAGGTGAGGGGCGCCGCGGGTGGGGCGGCTGCTTCAGAAAGTGAGGTCCCGCTGCTCAAGAGCCAGTACTCGAGGGGCAAGCCTGGGGGAAAGGGAAGTTTATTTCAGAGGCTGGCAGCCAGGGTGGTTGGGCGACGGCAGACTCGTGTCCAAAGGCTGACCTCCCCCGGACATCGATCCGCGGGCAAGAGCTTCTGTAGGCGGAGGGAGGGGTCTGCCTGAAGCAGCGCCGTCAGCTCTGACAGTCCTCTTGAAATTGGTCATCGGTGGTCTGGCCAGCGTCACTGGCATTGTTTCAAGTGCAGTTAATCTCCAGGTCCTTGGTTGGTTGGTTCCCACTTCCCTGAGGCCAGTCTTCAGAGTCGTGGCGGCTTCTTATGCCGTGGGTACCGTCCTGCGGTCCTGTCGCGAAGGTCCCCCCGGTAGGGCTTTCAGCATCTGTGCGAGCGTGCAGGGCGCGGCTCAGTGTCATCCGCAGCCCTCGAGAAGGCAGGCCCTGGCTTTGTTCAGTGACTAAGCTGTCACTCCTTGTCCTGTTGGACTACTTCCGTTGCATCTGCGTTTTTCACCTCTCTGAGTAAACTTGTTCTTTAGTCAAAACAGACCGGGAAGGCCTGGGGGCGGGGGCCTTTGGGGGCCCCGCCCCGTGGGTGCAGCCTCCCCGGTCACTGCTGGGAGGGGCGCGGCTGTCGTCCTCTGCCGCAGCTGCTGTCCAGGAGTTAGAGTGACTTCTCCGGAGCACCCCTCGTAGGCCCCACCGCCAGGAGGAGAGGGTTCTCAGCGGGAGCCCTGTGCTCAGGGAGGGCTGAGGGGCCGCTGGCCCGCCTGAGCCCCGCCCGCCCCCTCCCTGCTCCCTCCCAGCAGCGCACGCATGCACGCATGCACGCATGCACGGGATGGAGCGCTCTGGGCCACAGAATTCCAGGTGTCCCCGCGGGCTCCTTCCAGCAAAGTCCATTCCTGACGGCTGACGAAGGCTGCCGCAGTCTCCCCTAGATGTTCGGGAACAGAGTGCCCCGCTGGTGCGCGCGGGCCGTCTGGGGGCGAGCAAGCAGGAGGCGGCGGCGTCCCCACCCGCCCCGCAGCCGCACCCTGCGCCCGCCGTGCACCCCAGTGCCCGCGGCAGGATGCCCACCCGGAGGGGCTGGTCGGGTTCACGCGGACACTCCGCCCCTCAAACCCGCAGTGATGATGCTCGCGAGGAGCGTGAAGACGAGGAGCTCTGGTGCCCTACGCCCCGCACAGGCGCCTGAGGTGTCTGAGGAGCATAACGACCCGGGAGAGCGCGCGCGATAATACTCCAGCAAAAAGAGAATAAGCAACTATATGCAGTAAAGTCCCAATAAGTTGAAGATCTATATGTATACGTATGTTTTAAACTGATAGAAAACCTAGCAAAATAAGGAGCTTCTGTGAGGGGCTTCTCTCATGAGCAGTTTTAGTTTTTCCACGTTCTGTGTTCCGATTTTTCTACAATTACCGTCTATTATTTGATGATCAGAAAAAAGTGCTTAAAAAGTAGCTGGCACAGAAGCCTCCCAAAGCCCCAGGCCTCCTGGCAGCGCATTGAACAGGAGTCCAGGGTCAAAACAGTGAAGAATCAAAGCGACAGGGTGGTTTGATGATGGCCCCCAGAGAGAGAGGGAAAAGGCCAGGCCTCCCTGCCCAGGGCGGGACCCGGCGGGCAGACCCCAGGGCTACCTGTCCTCCCGTGCTTTGCCCCCAGCACCGACCGACTCCGGGGCACTGAGTGTGGCCGTGGAGCCTCCTCCAGCTGGGGTGGCCCCATCCCGAGAAGCAGAGCCGGCCATCCCTCTCCCTGTGCGGGTCGGCCTGGCCTGCCCCACAGCGGTGCTCGGCCTCTCCGCCAGGCCGGCCTGTCCTGCCTTTGCTTCTGGACGCTGCTCCGCGGGGAGGGCCTCTCTGTGCTGCCTCGGCGTGTGTGTGCGTGTCTCCCACGTCTGCTCCTCGGGTCCTGGGCCCGTGTCCACCCCCAGCCGCAGGGGGAAGAGGCCCCCCGGGTGTCCGCTCTGCCCCCGCCCTCCGGAGCCCAAGCCCAGGCTGGGGCGGAGGGCAGAGCCACACGGCCCGGCCCGGCTAGCGTCTGCCTCTCTCCCGCAGGCCCCTTCCAGCCCTGCGAGCATCTCTTCGAGAGCTGGGGCGTCCGCCTGGCCGTGTGGGCCGTCGTGCTGCTGGCCCTGCTCTGCAACGCGCTGGTGCTGCTGAGCCTCTCCGCGGCTGGGCCCGGCCCGCTGCCCCCGGCCAAGTTCATGGTGGGGGCCCTCGCGGGCGCCAACGCCCTGACCGGCCTCTCCTGCGGCCTTCTCGCCTCCGTCGACGCGCTGACCTTTGGCCAGTTCGCTGAGTTCGGCGCGCGCTGGGAGGCGGGCCTGGGCTGCCGGGCGGCAGGCTTCCTGGCCGTGCTGGGCTCCGAGGCATCCGTGCTGCTGCTGAGCCTGGGCGCGGCGCACTGCAGTGTGGCCGCAGCCTGTGTGCGGGCCCGCGGGAAGGTGCCAGCCGCGGGCAGCGTGCGCGCGGGGGCCCTGGGCTGCCTGGTGCTGGCGGGGCTGCTGGCCGCCCTGCCGCTGGCCTCCGTGGGCGAGTACGGCGCCTCCCCACTCTGCCTGCCCCACGCCCCGCCCGCCGGCCGGCCGGCCGCCCTGGGCTTCGCCGTGGCGCTGGTGCTGCTGCATGCCGCCTGCCTCCTGGCGGCGGCCCTGGCCTGCATCCGGCTCTCCTGCGGCCTGCCCGCCGCCGGGCTGGAGGCCGCCTGGGGCTGCGCGGCTGTGCGCCACGTGGCCTGGCTCACCTTCGCCGACGGGCTCCTCTACTGCCCCGTGGCCTTCCTGAGCCTGGCGTCCGCGCTGGGCCTCCTGCCGGTCGCCCCCGAGGCCGTGAAGGCCGCCCTGCTGCTGGTGCTGCCGCTGCCCGCCTGCCTCAACCCCCTGCTGTACCTGCTCTTCAGCCCCCACTCCCGGGAGGACCTGCGGCGCCTCCGGCCCTGCCCGGGGGGCCCGGGGCCCCTCGCCCTGGGCGGCGCCCTCCCGCGGGAGCCGAGCTCCTGCGACCCCACGCAGGCCCTGGTGGCCTTCCCTGACGCGGAGCTCACCGCCGAGGCCTCCGAGACCCACGGCCTCCCCTCGGAGGCCCTCGTCCCCCGCCAGCAGCCTGGGGGCCTCCAGCTGGAAGGCGGACATGTTGCAGAGCCGGAGGGAACCCGGTTTGGGCAGCAGCCGCCCTCCAGGGATGGTGGACGGGCACAGGGGCCCCCGGAGGCCTCACCAGCGGGCCGGGGCTTCCAGTCGTCCGGCTTGGCCTCAGGCGTCTGAATGTCCTCCCCACTCCCGCCTGCCATCTCCACGGATGATGCTGCTGCCTGTAAAATAAATCAGGACGACCCAGGGTGACCCGCGCGGACGACCCGCCCCGACCCGGCCGGCCGCCTCCGTCCCAGGCCGCTGCCCGTGGGCTTCTGGCC
>SJYT01080516.1:218534-232200 GCA_006410635.1 Cephalophus harveyi | reverse complement strand
CATCTAGCAGGGAAAGGCCGGGGAGGGGGACTCAGAAGAAGGCCGGGGGCGGGGGACTCAGAGGAAGGCCGGGGAGGGGTGCCAGGGACTGCTCCATGCTCTGCACCCCACGGCCCTGAACCCCTCACAAGACCCCTGTGAGAGTCTGTTTTGGAAAATAGGGCTCGTCGCCCCTCCCTCAGAGGCCCGGGGGCGGCTCCGAGCGGTGAAGAGGCAGGAGAGCCTGCTCTGCCCAGGCCCCCAGGTCATGACCGGTAGGCTTGGGGTTGCCTGTTTGGCTTCCATCGAGCAGCTCTAGCACCTCACAGACGAGCCCCCGCCTCTCCCAGGGGCCCCCTTCTGCACCCCCGCTGATACCACAAGAGGCCCCCCTCCTGGGAGCTGGGGCTCAACCATGTTACCCCCCCTGCCTCTCTCGTCCTGCCCCGAGAACACTGCGGAGCGGGCTGCCCGTGGTCCGTGGGGGGACGGCTCACGGCTCACGGGCAGCAGAGAAACTTCCACCCTCGGAAGACGTGGGGTTCCTGGCTCCCCTGCGGCTCCGAGCTCCTCCCCGCGGCCCTCCGCCCGCTGCCTGCCGCCACGTCCTCCCCGCGGCCCTCCGCCCGCTGCCTGCCGCCACGAGCCTGGCTGTCTCTCCGAGTCCCCGGCCTGCCCTCCCGCTGTCTGCCACGTCCCGACAGGACAGAGGGCCCCCGCCGGTGCTCTCATGGTCCTGGGGCGGCCCCGGGGCGGCCCTGGAAAGGTCCTTCGAGTATCGTGGCCGGGGGACCGGTGTCTCATCGCCCTGACAACCCCCACTGGCCCCCCGGTGGAAATCCCTGGAGGAGTCGCCACGGCCGCCGGGCGGGCGAGCCGAGGAGTGAGGCCCCACGGTGGAGCCAGCATGTTTGGCACCTTGTTCCGAGTCAGCTGAGGAGCCTGGACTCCGCCGGCTCTGAAGCAGACCTGCTGTCCGGTGCCTTAGGGAGGCCCGGGCACAGCACCGCCCGGCAGGCCCCGCCAGTGCTCAGCTGGGGAGGCGCGCTCCGGTCTCCCCACCACCTGGGCTGAGCCGGAGCTCGGTTGGGCACAGAGATGGGGTGACTCAGGCGGGCCTCTTAGTCCTCCAAGATGCCCCGGGGACAGGTGGCGAAGGGCTGAGTCCAGGCCCCTCCCGTGTGCCCACCAGCCCCCAGCGTTGGAGCGGCTGCGTGGGACCCGTCCCTGCGAGGCCCTTCCTGGGGGAGAGGCAGGGCTTCGGCTGCGGGGCGGCTCCACCTCCACCTGCGCTCTGTTCCCCACCAGCTGCGCGTCGGCCAGGCCTCCACCTTTTGGTCAGAGGTGTTCGCCACAAACTGTCTTTATTATTCAAAAGCCTTGTAGACGTTGTGTATGTGTGTGTGTGTACACACGTGTTCTGTTGTGTCTTGAGTCTTTGTGACCCCATAGACTATAGCCCATCCGGAGAAGGTGATGGCACCCCACTCTAGTACTCTTGCCTGGAAAATCCCATGGATGGAGGAGCCTGGTGGGCTGCAGTCCATGGGGTCGCGAAGAGTCAGACTCGACTGAGCGACTTCACTTTCACTTTTGACTTTCACGCATTGGAGAAGGAAATGGCAACCCACTCGAGTGTTCTTGCTTGGAGAATCCCAGGGACGGGGGAGCCTGGTGGGCTGCTATCTCTGGGGTCGCACAGAGTCGGACACGACTGAAGCAACTTAGCAGCAGCAGCAGCAGCAGACTTTCGCCCGTCAGCCTCCTCTGTCTGTGGGATTGTCCAGGCCAGAACACTGGAGAGGGTTGCATTCCCGTCTCCAGGGCATCCTCCCCGCCTGGACTCTGTACCATCTGAACCAGAGGGAAGCCCCTGGAGATGTTGCACATTTACCCAGAACGAGAGGTGAAGTCAGGTTTGTTTGTGTTCGGCTGGCTTTCTGGCAAGTTGGAGTGTTTCTCTTTGGTTCTCTCTGCTGTGGTCAGTGGAAGATTATGTATTAGTCTATCATTGATCAAACGAAAAATGAAAAGCCGAGTAATCCAGTGCATGTAAATGCATTTATTTGGATGGATGACGTCTTCCAAGACGGTGTCCACAGAGCAGAGCAGAGCAGAGCCCGTCGTGGGGGCCGCAGTGGGGGACGCACTGGCCCCTGCCGGCCGGGCCTCTGCACGTCCTGCCTGGCGCTCAGTGCCCCCGAGGGCCCCGGCCACCACAGCCGACCCTCCCTGGCAGCTCTGTCCTCACCCCAGGAAGGCCCTCCTCAGGGCTGGGTGCAGGGCTGTGACTACGGAGCCTCAGGTTGGGGCTCCCCTGGGCCGACCTCCCCACCCGACCTTCGACCCTCATGGCTTGCCCCCTCTAGGCAGGTGAGGACGAGCGAGGCGGTGAGGCCCTGACGGGTTCGGATCCGGGCTCTGCGCTGGTGCCTGCTGGGCCGAGTCCACGCCCTGCGCTGGGAGGGGGGCGTCAGGGGCTCCCGGGGCGGGCTGGGGCGGGCTGTGCCGGGCGGGCGGGCGTGAGCGGCTCTGAAATGGGGGTGTGCGCCCCGGCCCCCTAAGCAGGCTCCTCCTCGACCCCGTTTGTTCCTTATTCTGGATGAGTAACGCATGCGCGTGTCCCGACGGCGCGCATCTTTCTGACAGCCCCTCCCTGTCCCTCTTGCCGAGGCCCCAGACCCTGGCTGGTTACTACTGCTGTGCCTTGCTTCTGCCTCGCTCCAGTGTCTCTTCCTGCACCAGTAACATGCCTGTGCTCACAGCGCAGCTCCGTAGAGGAAGCCCTCTGGTTTCTGCAGGACGGTGGCTCTCTTCCCGTCGTGCAGCTGGGCCATCACCTCACTTACCGCCCTCCCGGGCACTTGGGCTGCTTGAGGTTTTGCTCTTGCAGGCGGCGCTGCCGCGCGCGCCCTGGGATGTGGGTCCTCCGCGCCACGCGTCATGCCCCCTCGCGGTCCCTTTTCCGGGATCAGACTCGCAGCCTCTCGGGTGACCACTCAGCTTGCTCGTCCCGGCCGAGCAGGGCGTGTGGGGGCCGCTGCTGCCCTGCCCCCGCCCAGTCCAGGACAGATGGAACGTGCAGAGTTCGGGCAGGACTCCGGCCCCCGCCGGCCAGCTGGCGGGTGGCTTCCCAGGCCGGGTCTCCTGGCCCCGCGTTCCTGCTCCCCCGCTCCCCCTCCTTCCCGGGCTGGGTGCAGGGCCTGGCCTTCCTTCCCCGTCTTCTCCTGTCCTCTGCCCTGGTGCCCTCTGCTTGTGCACTCAGAGATGGGGCCTGCGGTGACTTCTGGCTTCGCTATTTCTAGTGAGCAGGGCTCAGGCTCTGTAGACATGGAGAGCCACTCCAGGCTCCCAGCCCGTGGAGTGGACACACGTCCGACGGTGCAGGGTGTGAGGTCCACCCTGCAGGAAAAGCCCGCATCCCCTTCAGGGGATGCATGAGGCGTCCCGTGTGGAAGCGCCAGCAGGGGGGCTGGTGTGTGGAGATGGGTGGGGCCGCGTGGCCGCACGTGGCTTACAGAGAAGAGGGTGGGTGCGGGCGAGGGGGTGAAGCCCACAGCGCTGGTGGGCCGGGGACAGGAGACAGGGCTTTCCTGGGCTCCAACAGGAGGTACAATCCGGCTTTTATTATGTCACCTGAAGACCTTGCGGCTTCGAGAAACATCCACTGCGGATGGTCAGGGCTGGAGGCCAGGGATGAGGTTCCGGCCGTGACGGCAGGGCAGCTGAGACCCTCTGAGGGCCAGCCGCGGAGGGGGCTTGTGCTTTCCCACGACGACCCCAGGGCCATCTGGCTTCACACCTGGCCCGTCCCCTCGTCAGCGTCGTCGGCACGGGCGCCTCCCGCCACAGCACACGGCCCTGACGGCTGCTGGCGGTCCCTCCAGGAGGGGCAGTGAGGATGGCACGTGAGTGGAGCCTCCGACCCAGCCGTCCAGACGCCCGCCCGGCCCGCCCGGCGTCACCAGCCGTTTGGTTCTCACAAGTGAAGCTTCCTGGTTGATCCCCTAATGGCATCTGGAAGCCCCAGCGTGAGGCACATGTGCCCAAGTACAGGAGAGCATTGAGTTCCTGGGCTCGATGAGAGGACGGTAGCTGATTTTCAGAAGTGGTTTCAAGAGTTCTGTAGAAGCTGGAAATAGAGGAAGCGGGGACGCGCCGGAAATTCGCATTTTGGTTGGTGCCCTCGTCTGTCACTGCGCCCGTGTCCTGAGGCAGGCTGCCGTGAGCGCAGGGTGGTTCGCGGTGGAGGAAGGGAAATGGCTCGAGGGGCCCTCTGTGTGCCCCGAGCCGGCCTGGCCTGGGACCACCAGGCTCAACACAGTGGGGGGTGGAGCCTCCCTGCCTCGGCACCTCGTTCCACCTCAGCTGACTTCTGCCTGGACCGCCTGCCCCGTCGCCTGCACTGGACAGTGAGCATGGGCCCCAGGGCCCTGTCCTGTCTTGGGCAGGGACTAGAGCTTGGCACCTTGGTACCTGCCATCAAATGAAGCTGCCAGGGACACGGGGGCTGTGAAGAGCTCTGTGAATCTGTGCGGTCATCACCGTGGCACGCAGCAGGCGGTCGCTGTCTGCTGAGCTCTGTGCCGCCCAGTGTTCTGACCAGCCACGTGAGCCAGAGAGAAGGCTGCCACACTCAGAGGGCGACCTGAACCCCGCACTGCCCGAGACACCCGAAGCCTAGACTTCTGGGAGCACGGCGGGCACCAAATTCTCTCTAAATCTCCTTTAGACACGTGTCCATCCTCAGTGTCCTGAGTGATGCTGGTAGGCTGGCAAAATAAAGGGCTCTTCCAAATATCCTAACACTCCTTCTCAACAGCTCTCTGGCCAGTTTGCTCCCAGACACACATTCAGGATAAACGCATATTCAACATTAAATGACTTTATTTTTCAGGCTTACAAGTTTTAAAATCAATACGCACAAGGTAAATAAAATAACTCTCAGAGAATCAACGCAGAGCAGAACACATGAACATACAAGGCCTGTTTCACAGGACACAGGAATGACCACATCATCACGCGCAAAGCAAACGCTCCAGAAATGGAGGCAGCGTGGGCCATCCCGGCAGACGGGCCAGGACAGTCCCTAGGCGTCGGGGCAAAGCCTCTTCCCACCGCTGCTCAGCTGCCCGGCTTTCCTCTTCTGCGTGGTGCCGGGTCCCTCGGAGCCGCCCGCCTCGGGGAGGCTGCCAGGAGGCCCTTCCTCGCCTGCCTGAGGAGGAGCAGATGGGAAAGCACAGCATAGTTCATACCAAACATGGTTCACACCGAACACGGTTCACACCGAACACGGTTCACAGCAAACCTTCTCCCGGGGCCTCGCTGCCTCCTCCCAGAGAGACATTCTCTCCAAAGCTGCTGCTCTCCCAGCCCCCGTGCCGTTCATCTGTTAATTCTTCCCCCTGCTGACACTAAGGGCTATGTGACTCCGTCTCAAGGAGGGGACGGCTCAGCAGACCCGTGTGTGCTCAGCACCGTCTCTGCCCCTGAAGTGTCTCCTTTGTTAAGTGAGGGGAACTATCGATGTAAACTGGGGCCGTGGCTCCTCCCTCCCGGCACGTCCACTCCCTGCCCTCCCACACCCCTGCCCCTCCCCGCGTCCCACAGAGACCCCGGCTGCCTGGTGGACCTCAGTGGGCGGTGGCTCCCAGAAACCCTTGCTCCGGCTGGCTGAGCTCTCCATCTGCTGAATGATTACCAGGAAGGCTGCGGGAGCAGCTCAGCCAGCCGCCCATGGGTTCAGCGTGGACTCAGCACGTGTAATAAACCCTCGAACGTGTACAGACACAGTCACGCGTTTGTCTCTTATACACATCTCCCGGGCGCTCAGGGCCACAACCGGCACAGCCCTGCCTGTCCCCACGCGCTGTGGGCCACAGCGCCCCCGCGGCACCCACTCCCCCCTCGCAGGGCGTTCTTAGAGTGGACAGCCCTTTCCATCAGCTATAGCCAAGCGCCGTTTAGTTAATTCAATTAAGCCTGCTTCCAGAGAAAGTCCCCTCATGCCGTTCCCAGAGCCAAACACCGCCCCCGGCAAGTCTCCCCGGCAACTTCGGAGGCCCTGGTGCTCTGGCCTCGCGGGAGTGACCCCTCACCCTGACAGGACCGCCTGCGGGCTGGGCTCTCGGATGACGGGCAGAGAGAAGGGCCTCCCTGGCTAGCAGCCTGCTGCAGAGCTCAAGCGGAATCTGGGGGGCGGGCAGGGCTGGGTCCCCTCCTCGCCGTACTCAGTGCAGAAGTGAAGCAGACGCGTCAGGTCTAACCGTGGGAGAGGCTTCCCTGGGCGCTCAGTGGTTAAGGACTTGCCTGCAACGCAGGAGACTGGGTTCGATCCCTGGGTCTGGAAGATCCCCTGGAGAGGGAAATGACAACCCACTCCGGTATTCTTGCATGGAAAATCCCATGGACAGAGGAGCCTGGAGGGCTACAGTCCATGGGGTCACAAAGTGTCGGACGCGACTGAGCGACTAACCCACCGCCACTGTGGGAGAGCGTCCAGGGCCGCTCAGACGCCGGGTTCTCACTGGAGGGGGCGGCTCTCGGGCCGGGCCGCTGCAGGCCTGTCGGAGCCTCTGTTTCTCATCCTTAAAGCGGGAGCAGTGTTCACACCCCGCAGACCGGGGAGACCGCAGATGCGCCGAGGGTCCTGCTCAGAGGGGAACACGCAGGCGTGCAGTCGGGAGCCCCGGAGGCCAGCCTGGGAGGTGGCGGTGCAGAGCCTCCCGGGCAGGTGGACGGCCGGCGCTGGCCCAGCAGATGCGTCCCCAGGGCGGTGTGGCGTCTGCCGTCCGCCCATGAGGGTCCTGCCTTCCTCGAGGTGGAACTTTCCACCAGGTTATGGAGAGAGACAGGACTTGTCAGCTCCAGCCGCCACGCAACCCTCCTGGACAGCGTGTGGGACATGGGGACAGCGGGCTGGGCACTTACGATGTCAGCCATGAGCGGGTCGTCCGGGTTGGGCTCGGCCATGAGCTGCTGAATGGAAGTCAGCAGGGTTGCAATGTTGAGGGATGGTCTCCAGGCACCCTAGACAAACAGACGGACGGACAGACAGGCAGGCAGCAGCTCTAAGAACGTGCTTCTCCAATCACACGAGGCTAGAGGGTCAGCCTTGCCCCCGCCACTCACTTTCGGTGGCAACTTGAGAACGTCTAGACAAATCCGTCCAGCAGAGTCGACGTTGGGGTGATAGATGGGAGTCAGAAACCGGATCTGAGGAGGTTCAAACGGGTACCTTTGACAGCACGGGAGGACAGGGAAGTCTCACTAGAATATCGCTGCTGACGCTATGAACAGCTGCTGACGACTAATTAGGACAGCACCCTTTGAGAGACAGAACTTTGTTCTCCCCCAATTTTTATGATGAAAATTTACAGTACTGAAAACCCTTTTACCCACCACCTCGATCAAGTCCCTAGCCCTTGAAATACTTCAGCATGATCTTCTAAGAATAAGGTCCTTCTCCTACAGAGCTGCAAGACTGTCAGTACACCCGTGAAAAAAATACAAAGATTATCACTCAGTCTCACCGGCCGCTCAGGGTTCCTCAGTCTCGGCTGCAGTCTCTTTACAGATGGATTTTGAAAAACGGGTCCAATTCTGATTTGCACACTACACCTGGTTACTCTTTCTCTAGTGAGACACATACCTTGGAAAACCCCTGTGTCTCAGAACTGACATCCCTGGGATTACTGAGCTGCTTCTCTTGGGACTTGTAACAAACGTGGCCTGTGAACAGGTGTCTACAAACCACAAACTACAACCATCGCCCCTGATGAGAGTCTTATAGCACAGGCCCATGAACAGGGCCCCCAGCCAGGCGGGGGGACGGGCCCCCGGGGCCGGGCAGGGACAGAAAGCCGGAGCCACAGCGCTGCGGAGGGCTCGTTCGGGAAGATGAAAAAGTTCTCGAGACGGATGGGGCGGGGTGGCTGGACCACAAAGTGAGTGCATCCACACCCCAAAACCATACACTTAAACAGGGTGTAAATGGTCAGTTTATGTGTGTGTCCCTGCAATGTGGCCCCCGGGGCCGGGCAGGGACAGAAAGCCGGAGCCACAGCGCTGCGGAGGGCTCGTTCGGGAAGATGAAAAAGTTCTCGAGATGGATGGGGCGGGGTGGCTGGACGACAAAGTGAGTGCATCCACACCCCAAAACCATACACTTAAACAGGGTGTAAATGGTCAGTTTATGTGTGTGTCCCTGCAATGGTGTGTGTGTGTTACTGCAGTGGTGTGTGTGTTACTGCCACGGTATGTATGTTACCTCAGTGTCATGTGTGTTACTGCAATGACGTGTGTCCCCACAATGTTACGTGTGTGTCCGTGCAACACTAAGCCCAGGGTGGGGGGAGGTGGGGTTAGATGTGATCTAGCCCTACAGGGTGTAAATGGTCAGTTTATGTGTGTGTCCCTGCAATGGTGTGTGTGTGTTACTGCAGTGGTGTGTGTGTTACCTCAGTGGCATGTGTGTTACCGCAATGACGTGTGTGTCCGCACAATGTTACGTGTGTGTCCGTGCAACGGTAAGCCCAGGGCAGGGGGAGGTGGGGTTAGATGTGATCTAGCCCAGTTTTAAGAGAAAGAGATGGAACTCCAAAGATAAGGCGCTGGAGGTCACAGGAAGTCCTGGTAAGATTAGGACCAAGATCCAGGTCCTGTAAGTCCTACGTTCCACACTCTACCACACTGCTGTCTTCCAGCAACTGGGTTAGCCTGGAAATGTAAATATAATTCACACTGACCTCTCTGGAATGTGAACTTCCAGCTTGAAAACACCTTTTTCATAAGGTGTGTTGGCTCCACCGAGTATCTCTTGAAAGAAAAAGAAACAGTGACGAGGTCACTGGGTGGCCTCAAGCAGCTCACTGCCTGGTCCTGACGGGATGCTGGGTCTGGGACGGCTCTCAGGGCCTGAGAAGCCCCCACGTGAGGCGCCAGCCCGGGCTGGTGTCACCCAAGGGCTACGTGGGAGATCTGGCCGCAGGCCACAGACGCCTGCAGCCCTGCTGGGAGGCCGGCTGCGTTCTGACCACGTGCTGCCCGGGCTGCCCTCATGGATACGTAAAGGTGACGTAACCGTGGTGCTGAACTGCTTCAGAGCTGACGCCCAGATCTCGGACATAAATCAGCAGGAGGTGGGGTAAAAGGCCAAAGAAGAAACGCCCTGGAGACCTTTTATAAATGCAGCAAACGAGGCAGGCAGATGCAGCCGTGCCCTATTCAGAGGAACACACGGTGCTCACACTCAGCGCAACTGTCGACAGGCTCGAGACCCGCATGCCTGGGGTGACACCTACGCGCTCGCAGGTCTTCCATGCGGTCCCCGTCCTGCCAGCAGGTGATGCCCGGTGGCGGCTCCGCGGCCAGCAGGCTCAGCTCTCGCTTCAGACGCGACGTTCTCTGCATGACCTCAGGCAGAAGCACTCAGTTCACACGGGCTGGGATCCTGGGGAGGAGAGGGGCGCCCGCCAAAGGTCAGCAGCAGGGATTCTAGAGCCGGCTCAATTCACTGAAGGACAGAGACAGCCCTCGTGTCACTTGCTAGTCTGCGAAGGGAGTGTTGAGTTTCTTCCCTCGTGCTATCTATTCAAGCAAACACATTTTAAAAATTAAGTATAAAACAATGAAAAGTTTCTACAAACAAAACACTGAAGTTCTAAAGTGAAGTCGCTCAGTCGTGTCCAACTCTGCGGCCTCATGGACAGCAGCCCACCAGGCTCCTCCATCCATGGGCTTCTCCAGGCAAGGATACTGGAGTGGGGTGCCATTTCCTTCTCCAGGGGATCTTCCTGACCCAGAGATGATGGGAACCTGCATCTCCTGAATTGGCAGGCGGATTCTTTACCACCGACCCACCAAGGACGTCCCAGAATCAGCAATACTGCAGGCAAGTCCGTAT
Source organism: Cephalophus harveyi (assembly GCA_006410635.1). Classification (NCBI taxonomy): domain Eukaryota; kingdom Metazoa; phylum Chordata; class Mammalia; order Artiodactyla; family Bovidae; genus Cephalophus; species Cephalophus harveyi. Next base: position 222,317 of record SJYT01080516.1, on the reverse strand, counting down.
GTTACACAGAATTAAACACTGCAACACACACTCACGCACGTTATTCCACGTTTCTTTATCCACGTCTTGAGGACCATCTCTGGGGTCCGGTTATCTTACGGTAACTAACTACTCTTATATACTGTGGCGCCCCTAGGAAAGCACCCTCTCGCCCATCCAGGAGTCCCAGCAGACGCCGCGTGGCTCCGGGGGTCGGGCAGCTCCCCTGCAGGAGGGCATGGCACCCCACTCCAGGATTCCTGCCTGGAGAATCCCGCGGACAGAGGAGCCTGGCGGGCTGCAGTCCCCGGGGTCGCACAGTCAGACGCGGCTGAGCGGCTGAGCTCCGTTTACACACCGGCCCTGACTGCTTCTCTCAGTAAGCAGGGGAGTCAGGGCCGATCAAACAACAGATACGCACGGTTAACGACACGTCGGGCGGGGGGCCGGGGCAGCCGGCGGGCCTGGCGCCCGGGAAACGCCTGGGGCGGCGGTGGCGCGCGGGCCGGGCCGGGGCAGAGCGCCCACCGCGTTGCCGAGACCTGCAGAGCGTCCGTTCCACAGGCGACAGTCGGAGAAGAGGCGGCTCCGCAGTCAGGAAGAAGGAAGGCGCCCCCAGCCCCGCCGCCCGCCCGCGGGCGCCCTCACCTGCGCGGCCGCTCCTCGCGGCGCCACGGCCCGAGCAGCCGGCCCCGCGCCTGCGCCAGCCCCGCCACCGCCNGTCCGCAGCCGGGTTCCGGCTCGGGGCGCGCGGCGCTGGGCCGGCCGCCGCGCTCGCGCCGCGGGAGGAGCGGCCGGTCCCGTCGGGACTTCCGCTGCCGGCCCGGCCCGGCGCTGAGTAGCCGTGGTCCCGGGGGGCCGCGGCGGGGGCGTCCTCCCGGGGCTTGCGGGCCGCGGGAGCCGCGCGCCGCGCGGGAGCCCCGTGCCCGAGCCCCGTGCCCGGCCGGGCCGCTGTCGTCCGCAGTTGCTGCCAGCACCCCCTCGCTGTGGGGACGTGCTTTCCGTCTTGACGCTGGAGTTGGCTGCCTGTCTTACCGCTGATCCTTTCTACTTTGATCTCTTCAGTATGGCTCCTTATTTTCCACCCCAACTGTAACTGTGTCGCAACTGCTGCTCTATCTTCAGAGCTGACATTAATCCTTCCGCCGGCGGTTTTCTGAGAACGTGGGGTGCTTGTGCTGTGCTCAGTCGCTCAGTCGTGTCCGACTCTTGGCGACCCCGTGGACTGTACCCAGGCCACAGTACTGGAGTGGGTAGCCGCTCCCTTCTCCAAGGGATCTTCCCAACCCAGGGATCGAACCCAGGTCTCCCGCATTGCGGGCTGATTCTTTACCAGCTGAGCCACCAGGGAAGCCCAAGAATACTGGAGTGGGTAGCCGCTCCCTTCTCCAGGGGATGGATCTTCCCGACCCGGAAATTGAACTGGGTTCTCCTGCATGGCAGGCGGATTCTTTACCAGCTGAGCTACCAGGGAAGCCTGGAAATCTTTACCATGTCCTTTAGACGAACCAGGCACTATGCTAACCCTGGTGGAAAGGAGAGATGGTATGATGAACCAAGCAAAGACCTGTAGTTTGGGGAGCCACAGAAAAAACGGGATAACGGAAAAAAAAAAAAGTTCCATGGGCTAAATGTACAGTCTCTGTTTGTCCACCAGAGGGAGGTATGTTAACTGGTGAGAACAGAGGCCAGGCTGAAAATTTTTCAGAAGCTAAAATGGAGTATGGGTTTCCCAGGTGGACCAGCCACCTGCCAGTTTAGGAAATGCAAGAGACTCGGGCTGGAGCCCTGAGTGGGAAGATCCCCTGGAGTAGGAAATGGCTACCCACTCCAGTATTATTGCCTGGAAATTTCCATGGACACAGGAACCTGGAGGGCTGCAGTCCATGGGGTCACAAAGAGTCGGACACGACTCAGCACACGCACGCACGCTAATTTGTAGTTTATTTTTTATGGGAAATGATTATTTAATAAAAGTTTCCCGATGTGTGTGCATCGTCCCTGGTGGACTCGGTACATTTAAAGGCTCAGGAGTGTGGGGATCGCTTTGAAATGCCATTGTTGTGCACCAGGAACTGATGTAGTTTATAGCTTAATTATACTTCAACAAGCAAAAAGTCTTTATAGAGAAAGAGAACAGATCTGGGGGAATTGGAGGAAGGTGGTCAAGAGGTACCAATTCCAGTTATCAGATAAGTAGCTACATAATTACAGTCCATGGGGTCACAGAGTACTACACGATTGAGTGACTAGGCTCTGCCTGCATGCGTGCGCGCACACACACGGATTAATGTCCAAGATGATAAATATAATTAACACTGCCCTATGTTATATATGAAAGTTAAATCTTGGGAGTTCTCATCACAAAATATATATTGTTTTATTTTGTATCAGTATGTGATGACCCATGCTTACTGCGGTCATCATGATGTATTTGTCATTATGCTGCACACTTTAAACTTATACATGCTGAATGTCAGTTATATCAATAAAACTGGAAGAAAAAACAAGAATTATGTTTTACTTATACAGGACTGTCAGGATTTGTTCACTTGTATATAAAGTATCAGTATTGTTTTCTTTACCATATTTAGGAAATATAGACTATCATGTTTGTTTAATGAGAGTAAACAATTGTATAAGTTTATTGTGTAAGTTTACTTTCAGAGTTTGAGCAAGCTCCGGGAGTTGGTGATGGACAGGGAGGCTTGGCCTGCCGCAGTCCATGGGGTCGCAAAGAGTCGGACATGACTGAGCAACTGAACTGAACTTTCAGAGAGCCTCTGTTGGGGGAAGATGTTTCAAGGAAAAACTTAGATGACTTAAATTTTGAAAAACTTCTCAAGTCATACACGGATTGTTGATTCCCACTATAAACTGCGAGGATCCTTTACAGGGTCTTTTCAGGGCTCCTTGTTATCGCGTTCTAAGTTACAACGTTAATAAATCTCTGGATTTACAACCAGGGCAGGGTTTCGAGAATTTCGAGTACTTTCAGTCCAGTTTTTCTCAATAGAAACCAAGAATAATCACCGACTCTTTTTCCACATCAAAAGACTGACGTTATAATTAGGGAGCCGAGATTAGCTGGAAGTCAGAACGAGAATAAACTACGGCTTCCAACAAGCGCACGGAGGTGACTCCGGCCGCGGACAGCTCCCGCCTTCGGGGCAGAGGTGACCCCGCGCGTCCGCGGCCAGGCCGGCAGCCTCCCGACCCCGCCTCTTTCCGGTGCATCCAGGGAATTGAAGTCCCGGGCGCGCCCGGGGTGGTGGGGCGCGCGGGGGGCTCCCACTACAAGTCCCGTGATGCCTCGGGGCGCCGCCGCGCCTGCGTGCTGAGGCCGCGGGGCGTGCGGGCGGCGGAGCAGTAAAGATGGCTGCGCGCGGGACTCCGCCCTCCGCTCCCGGCTGAGGCGCTCGGCGGCGGCGGCGGCGGCCCGGGGCGGCGGCGGCAATGGCCGAGCTGGAGCACCTGGGCGGGAAGCGGGCCGAGTCGGCGCGGGCGCGGCGGGCCGAGCAGCTGCGGCGCTGGCGGGGCTCGCCAACCGAGCAGGAGCCCGCCGGGCGGCCGGGCGCGGGGCCGCAGGCTCGGCGCGGGGGCCCGCGGGTCCGCTTCGAGGACGGCGCCGTGTTCCTGGCCGCCTGCTCCAGCGGCGACACCGACGAGGTGAGGCGGCTCCTGGCCCGCGGCGCCGACGTGGACACGGCCACCGTGGACGGCCTGACCGCCCTGCACCAGGTGCGCGCGGCGCCTCGCGGAGGCCGAGGCCGTGCCCGCGGGCGCGGGGCCGGCGGCTGCGGA
>SJYT01080516.1:201226-211895 GCA_006410635.1 Cephalophus harveyi | reverse complement strand
CCTTAAATCTATTTCTCACTTCCACTGTATAATCATAAGGGATTTGATTTAGGTCATACCTGAATGGTCTAGTGGTTTTCCCTACTTTCTTCAATTTAAGTCTGAATTTGGCAATAAGGAGTTCATGATCTGAGCCACAGTCAGCTCCTGGTCTTGTTTTTGTTGACTGTATAGAGCTTCTCCATCTTTGGCTGCAAAGAATATAATCAATCTGATTTCGGTGTTGACCATCTGGTAATGTCCATGTGTAGAGTCTGCTCTTGTGTTGTTGGAAGAGGGTGTTTGCTATTGACCATTGCGGTCTCTTGGCAAAACTCTATTAGCCTTTGCCCTGCTTCATTCCGCATTCCAAGGCCAAATTTGCCTGTTATTCCAGGTGTTTCTTGACTTCCTACTTTTGCATTCCAGTCCCCTATAATGAAAAGGACATCTTTTTTGGGAGTTAGTTCTGAAAAGTCTTGTAGGTCTTCATAGAACCGTTCAGCTTCTTCAGCGTTACTGGTTGGGGCATAGACTTGGATTACTGTGATATTGAATGCTTTGCCTTGGAAACGAACAGAGATCATTCTGTCGTTTTTGAGATTGCATCCAAGTATTGCATTTTGGACTCTCTTGTTGACCATGATGGCTACTCCATTTCTTCTAAGGGATTCTTGCCCACAGTAGTAGATATAATGGTCATCTGAGTTAAATTCACCCATTCCAGTTCATTTTAGTTCGCTGATTCTAAGAATGTCGACTTTCGCTCTTGCCATCTCTTGTTTGACCACTTCCAATTTGCCTTGATTCATGGACCTAACATTCCAGGTTCCTATGCAGTATTGCTCTTTACAGCATTGGACCTTGATTCTATCACCAGTCACATCCACAACTGGGTGTTGTTTTTGCTTTGGCTCCATCCCTTCGTTGTTTCTGGAGTTATTTCTCCACTGATGTCCAGTAGCATATTGGGCAGCTACCGACCTGGGGAGTTCCTCTTTCAGTATCCTATCATTTTGCCTTTTCATACTGTTCATGGGGTTCTCAAGGCAAGAATCCTGAAGTGGCTTGCCATTCCGTTCTCCAGTGGACCACATTCTGTCAGCCCTCTCCACGATGACCCGCCCGTCTTGGGTGGCCCCGCAGACATGGCTTGGTTTCATTGAGTTAGAGGAGCCTGTGGTCCTAGTGTGATTAGACTGACTGGTTTTCTGTGAGTGTGGTTTCAGTGTGTCTGTGTGCAGGTGTGTGTTAAGTAGACTCTGAGTTATGGCAGGCACACGCTCTGTGAGGCCACCGCCTTCATCACGACTGGGGACACCTTCAGGCCCCCCGGCCCTCCGTCGGTGTTCCGGCGGGGGTGACGGGGCCGCACGGGGAGCCTGCGCGGTGGCCTCTGCGCCGGGCGGTGTTCGTCGGCCGTGACGCGTGGCGTCCCCTGTGCTGTTGCGCATGTCAGGAGCGCGCTGGGCTTTTTGCAGAGAGGCCTCCCCCTGCACCGACACACCGCAGCTTGTTGTCTGTCCACGAGGTGAAGGACGTTTTGATTATTTACAGTTGTGGTGATAATGAGTAAAGCCACCAGAAACATGGCTTCCCGTCCTTACCAGTGCTTGACGTTATTTTTAAAAAGCCCTGTTAGTGGTTGCGCGGTGGTGAGGACCTTCAGTGGCAGTCGGCACGCTAGTAATGATGCTTTGTGATCTTTAATCACAGTGGCAGCAGCTTAGCGGGTGGAAGCAGTAACGGTGGCTCCCACTTGGTTGGTATTTACTCTGAGCCAGGGCCTGTTCTAAGTTCTAATCTATTAACTCATGAGTATACGAAGAACTCATGAGGTAGGTTTCTGGATCCTACAGAGATGGGGAATCGGACCCACTGCCCAGGATTGCACAGGTAATGAGTGGTAAACATGGAATTTATTTCCGCTGAGGCAATTGGAGGGTCAAATCCCTGTTCTTAGCTTTGTGTTATAAGCCTCTTGCTATGTTGTATTGCTTGTTGTAAAACTGGGTAGAAAACAGGAGGAAAAGGTAGAAACAATTTAAAATCAGGCTCAGTTCAGTCCAGTCGCTCAGTCGTGTCCGACTCTTTGCGACCCCATGAATCGCGGCACGCCAGGCCTCCCTGTCCATCACCGACTCCCTGAGTTCACTCAGACTCACGTCCATCGAGTCCGTGATGCCATCCAGCCGTCTCATCCTCGGTCGTCCCCTTCTCCTCCTGCCCCCAGTCCCTCCCAGCATCAGAGTCTTTTCCAGTGAATCAACTCTTCTCATGAGGTGGCCAAAGTACTGGAGTTTCAGCTTCAGCATTATTCGTTCCAAGGAAATCCCAGGGCTGGTCTCCTTTAGAATGGACTGGTTGGATTTCCTTGCAGTCCAAGGGACTCTCAAGAGTCTTCTCCAACACCACAGTTCAAAAGCATCAATTCTTTGGCGCTCAGCTTTCTTCACAGTCCAACTCTCACATCCATACATGACCACAGGAAAAACCATAGCCTTGATTAGACGGACCTTTGTTGGCAAATCAGCCTCCTCTGAGATAAACGCCACTACCATTTCCATGCATTCCTTTCAGGTTTTTTTTTTCCCAGTTGTTCCTTATATTGAGTTTATATGTGTGAAGACTGTATTTATAAAGCAAATTGGTGTCCTGCACTGCGCCTCCTGATTGTTCCTTGGTAACCATTTTCCTGTATCATCCAGTGTGCTTTGAAAGCGGAGGCTTTGCTGTGTGAATACTGTGCCATTGTTAGCGTGTGCACTTTATATATATACGGTTTTGTTTGTTTTTTAATTTTTTTAATTTATTATTATGTTTTTACTTTACAATATTGTATTGGTTTTGCTACGCATCAGCACGTTTATATATATATATACATATTTAACACGCAGTGTTTAGGCGAGGGCCCTTCTGCAGCGATTAGTCCGCCGCGCCGTTGCACGCCGGGTGCCGTCTTGTGAGCCTGTGCCGATCTCTGCAGCCATCCGCCCGCGTCCACGGCGGGTGCCTGAAGCTGCCTGTGGCGTCGAGCCCCGCACGTTCTCCAGCTGGGTCGGGGTGCCAACTCCCCACAGCAGCCAGGCCTCCGGTCCCAGGGCTCCGCATCTGCAGGGTCAGCCCCTGGGTACTGGCTAGCACCGCAGCTCCTATTTATGGAGGAAAGCCCGCTCTGAGCAGACCCGCACAGCTCAAGGGTCCGTAGTACTTCCTGTCTTTCCTCCCTGACGGGTGGGCAGCCTGGGCTTGCTGGACAGAGTGTGGCGGAGCCGGTCGGCCGAAGAGCTCGCCAGAACGTTGGTCAATTTAAGACTTGGGAGTTGCTCATTTCTGGCATATTCCGTTTGGCATTTTCTGATGGCAAGTAACTGAGGAAAGTGACTCCAGGGCTGGAGCGGGGCTGTGTGTGTGTGTTGGTAGGAACGGCTTCTGGCCACACGTGACTCAGTCTGGTTTGGAGACGGGCAAGTGAGAAAGCAGCCCCTCTTAGCGTGGTGTGCTCTGCGACTCACTCCTCAGCGGAGGAACAAGGAGGGCAGTTCAGGGAGAGGGGCAGGGAGAGGGTGGCAGGCTGGCAGCGGGGCAGGGCGGGGCGTGCAGTCCTTGGTGGAGAGCTTTGGGTTTGGGCAGGAGAGGTGGCACAGCCGAAGAGTCAGCTCTTCGGAGTGGGAAGCTGCGGCTGGATTTCAGAACGAATGGGGACAGAGAGGAAGGAGCCCGCCGAGAGAGCGGAGAAGAGCGTTGTGCAGCCAGCTCCCGCCTGAGGGAGACGCTGCCTTGTTCAGACAGGAGCGGGGCTTGGCCCGGCACGGGGCTCGGCCCAGCACGGGGCTCCGCTGCTCTGAAGACACGCGAGGAGGAGGATCCTGTCCACGTCCGTGTGGCTCGGGGCTGGTCATCTCCCCATCTAGGCTCCAGTTCTTCACGTTTAAAATGAGACTTGGACACGAGCATCAAGGTGAGCACGGATGAGCGTGGGAGAGGATGGGAGAGAACACCAACGAGCAGGGGGCACGGTCAGCGGGGGAGAGGAAACCGCGTGCCCCCCGGGGTGGCCGGCCAAGGCCTGCCCCCGGGGCCGTGCCTGTCCTCATCCTGGAACCCTGCGGGTGCCTTCCCTTCCAGGGAAAAGGCGCTTTGCAAGGTGATTACGCTTAGGGTCTTCAATGGGAGGATGAGCCTGGGGCTGTCCAGGTGAGCCCAGCGTCATCTTCAGGGTCTTTATAAAGGGGAGCTGGGAGAACAGTCAGTCATAGGAGACGGTGGTGGCAGAAACCAGAGACGGGAGCGTCTCGGGGGCTCTCCAGCCCAGGCCGGCGGGCAGCCTCTCGCCACCGAAAAGGCCGCGGGATGGAGTGCTCTGAAGAGCCTCCCCGAAGCGTGTCCTGCCAAACCTGGGTGTCGGCCAGTGAGACCGACTTTAGGCTTCTGTCCTCCAGGTCCGTAGATGAATACGTGCACTTTTCAGCCGCCGAGTTTTGATCCTTTGTTACAGCAGCAAGAGGAGAGCCCCGAAAGCCAAGCGACGCTGAAGAGCCTCAGGAATGAGCGGCCAACAGGGTGGGAGGAAATCGAGGAGCAGGCCTGGGGGAGGACTTAGATTCGGTCATTTATAATTTTTGAGAGAGCAGTTTCAGTGGGAAGATGTTTTGAGAACTTTTCATGGAGATTGTATCATGTTTTTACTATTAAGGATGACTTCGTTTTCCTGTTGACTTTTGGAAGGGGAAAAATTAGGGCCCAAGATATCTGCTGCTGCTAAGTCACTTCAGTCGTGTTCGACTCTGTGTGACCCCATAGACGGCAGCCCACCAGGCTTCCCCGTCCCTGGGATTCTCCAGGCAAGAACCCTGGAGTGGGTTGCCATTTCCTTCTCCAATGCATGAAAGCGAAAAGTGAAAGTGAAGTTGCTCAGTGTTGTCCGACTCTTCACGACCCCATGGACTGTGGCCTACCAGGCTCCTCTGTCCATGGGATTTTCCAGGCGAGAGTACTGGAGTGGGGTGCCATTGCCTTGAGAAGACTCCTAAAATGTTGGTTTCCAGTTAGTTCCAAAGACTTTGTTACTCATGAGTGAGGGGTATTTTAGAATGCTAAGCCTGGCATCCTACTCCAGTACTCTTGCCTGGAAAATCCTATGGACGGAGGAGCTTGGTGGGCCGCAGTCCATGGGGTCACTAAGAGTGGACACGACTGAGCGACTTCACTTTGACTTTTCACTTTCATGCATTGGAGAAGGAAATGGCAACCCACTCCAGTGTTCTTGCCTGGAGAATCCCAGGGACGGGGAAGCCTGGTGGGCTGCCGTCTATGGGGTCACAGAGTCGGACACGACTGGAGCGACTCAGCAGCAGCAGCGGCAAGCCCGGCACTAGCGGCAGAAGATTGTGCTCCTGTTACTGAAGGACGGACCAGCTGCTTGAGCTTATTTCATTTCCCAGCCCTGCTTTGGCCCCTGTGATACTCATTAGCACCGTCCCTGGAGGGCAGCCTGGGGGGCCGGGATGGGGAGATTAGTTCCAGCAAACCGTTTCATCTGTCCTTTATTCTTTCACATTCGTTTATTGAATGAATTAATGCTCCTGACCCTGTGCTTCTTGTTACTTAGCGATTTGCCGGGGTCCTGCCCTGGTGGATCCAGGGAATTCGAAGGGGAGATGGCGTAGGCGAGGAAAACTTATTTATTTAGAAATATAAGAGAAATTAAGAAGAAATAGTATAGTAGGAAAATTTAGTGGAGAAAGAGGCTGAATAAGTTGGCTTACAGGGAAAGCCAATAAAACTTCAGGACAAGAAGTTTGCACCATCTCTGTTAGGCCACCGGTGCTCATTTGAATAGCAGAGGGTGCCCTGCCTTGGGCTCCCTCTCTCACGGGACTTAAATCCAGGGCAAGTAAGTAGACGTGGCGAGCCTCCCCACTCCAGATGGGAATTCAGCCTGAAAAAGAGACGGAGGGAGAGGAAGAAAGAAAGAGAGAGAGACACGGGGGGAGCCAGATTTCCAAGGAACTAGTTCGAGAGACTAGTCCGAGAAACTGGTCCATCCTTTATATTGTTCAGAAGGCTTTTTATACTTTTTGATTGTACATAGAGATCAATGGGTAATACACAATTATGCAGTGTAAACAGCCCTGACTCTTATCGAGACCAGGCTTTCTCTCTGCATACTTAGTCGTATACACAAGTCTTAGGTGATTTACATCATCTTCTGGCCAGAAGGCCAATTAACATTTTACGGCCCTTTTCTGATAAGGGTTTGTCAACCAGAAGACTTATTTGCCTTAACAGTGTTGATCTTCCCAAAGTCTGGTGCCACTCTCAGAAAGTGCTAAATAAAGTTACATTCTTACATAGCAACGATGCAGCAATTTATAACAATGAAAGAAGTACAGTGATTTATAACAAAGAGAGAGTTAATTAACTCAAAAGTTTAGTGTTGCTAACAGCAAAACTGCTGTATTCCTATTTCTGCATCCCGATTACATTGATTACTATCCTCCAGGTGCCTAAAAGATAAAGAATATGGAGGCCTGGCAGCAGTCATTGACTCAACAATGAAACCTGTCACCAATATGATTTTTAGCTTTTTAGAAAAGGCTCCGTATCTTTAAGATGCTTTAAGCTTTGTGTCTCTCGCCGTTGGGGGGCTGTAAGCAATTCACAAATTGTAAAAGTCCAGGGGAACCTGTCAGGCAAGTTAGAGAGCCATCAGAGGGGTTTGAGCTGAAGCATTCCTTTCATATGCAGGAGACTGAGGCCCTGAGTTAACTTTTTTCCAGAGAATGTCAGAAGAGTGGAAAGCACAGTACAATAAAGCAGGCAGACTCTGGTTTTTGGGGGTAGATGTTCAGGAAAACCCAGGGGGAACCCCTGAAGCCTGACTCGCCTTGCCCATCTGGCCTCTCCGCATGACCTTATCATGGGTAGGATCTCCCGTGCTGGCTCCTGGCAGCGACTGGTACGTTTTAGAATCTAAATAGAATTTGGAGAATGCTAGCTGGTTCCTATTATCATTCATGATGGGAAATTGGCTGCATAGAGGTTTTCTGTTCTAGCCTTCTGGCTCTTGGAGGTTGGTTGGGGGAGGGTCACCTTCATCAGTATTTGGCACTGTTTCATGTAGTCCTATTTTCTTAAAGATGGTGGAAGAGGAAAGTTAATTGTTAATTAATCTGTAGTGTCTCAAATAGTAATAATAAACCAGAAGAAAGATCTTAAAAAAATTTTTTTAATTAAAAAAAGGTTTTTTTTGGCTACTCCCTGTAGCATGTGGGAAGCCAGATGTTAGTTCCTCTCGATTAGGGCTCTAACCCGAGCCTTCCGGAGTGGGAGCAGGTAGTCTTGAACTCTGGGCCACCAAGCAAGTCCCAGATCCAGACGCAAGATCCTGACCCAGAACTTACTTAGGGCAAGGAATGGAATGGAAACCTCATTTGGATCACTAGTTGAAGCTTGCCCAGATTGGTGACTTTTTTTTTTTTTGCTTTACATTTTTTTTTTCTGCTTTTGAAGTATAATTTAAGATATTTTTCTTAAATTTTAGACTGTAATCGGTTTGAATAAATTTGGGGGACTTGACGTTTAATCAGGCATGTAGAGTTGTGTTTGTTTCATAACGCAGGTTAGTTGGAAACTGAAGCCTTAGCTTTCAGTATAGAGAACTGATCCATGTGTAGTTTCTGAGGCAGTATTGTGTGCAGTGTGCTTGTGGGGGGTTACGTAAGGATTCAGAAAAGACTTGTTCTTACGGTCCTGACAGATCATGGTACCGGGGCTGTTTGGGGAACTGTGCTGCAGCCAGCAAAACCTGGCTTCCACCTATGAAATTTTGGTTTAGTGACCCACTTCCTTTTTCTTTTTAAACTTTTAAATTATGAAATATTTCTACATACAAAAAGAGTAGTATAATGAATTCTCAGAAGTTGGCAGCTCACAGCCAGTCTTGTTTCATTTCTACATCTTTCTTTCCCTGTCTCCAGTATACTGGGTTATTTTACGGCCAGTCCTAATTATCACATACTTTTATTTGTAAATATTTCAACATGTATTTCTAAGAGATAGGAATTTAAATGAACACAATTACAAATTCATTAACACACCTAAAAATTGAGCACTCACTCCCTAAAACCATAAGGTATTGGTATCCAGTAGTGTTTAAATTTCCCTGGTGGTTCTTGAGTTTTTTTTTTAACAATTGGTTTATTCAGGTAAGATCTGCATTTTGGTTCCTGTGTATCTTAAGACTCTCTTAATCTATAGTTTCCACTCATTTTTTTTTCTCTGCATTTTATTTGTCGAAAAACTGAATTGTTTGTACTATAAAATTGCCCACAATCTTGATTCTGTTGACTACATGCTTATAATGCTAACATGGTCTCCTGTATTTTCCATAAACTGATTGTCAGATCCACAGATTTGATCTGATTTAGATGTGAATTTTAGGCAAGAGTAGTTCATCAGTTCAGTTCAGTCGCTCAGTCGTGTCCGACTCTTTGCGACCCCATGAATCGCAGCACGCCAGGCCTCCCTGTGCATCACCATCTCCCGGAGTTCACTCAGACTCACGTCCACCGAGTCCGTGATGCCATCCAGCCGTCTCATCCTCGGTCGTCCCCTTCTCCTCCTGCCCCCAATCCCTCCCAGCATCAGAGTCTTTTCCAAGGAGTCAACTCTTTGCATGAGGTGGCCAAAGTACTGGAGTTTCAGCTTGAGCATCATTCCTTCCAAAGAAATCCCAGGGTTGATCTCCTTCAGAATGGACTGGTTGGATCTCCTTGCAATCCAAGGGACTCTCAAGAGTCTTCTCCAACACCACAAACTGCAAGGAGATCCAACCAGTCCATCTGAAGGAGATCAGCCCTGGGATTTCTTTGGAAGGAATGATGATAAAGCTGAAACTCCAGTACTTTGGCTACCTCATGTGAAGAGTTGACTCACCGGAAAAGACTCTGATGCTGGGAGGGATTGGGGGCAGGAGGAGAAGGGGACGACCAAGGATGAGATGGCTGCATGGCATCACTGACTCGATGGATGCGAAGCTGAGTGAACTCCGGGAGTTGGTGATGGACAGGGAGGCCTGGTGTGCTGCAATTCATGGGGTTGCAAAGAGTCAGATATGACTTAGCGACTGAACAGAACTGACTGAAGTATAAATTTAGCTCAGTAACTTCAGTGGTTCCATGACCATGAATTTGCACAAAATGTCTAAATATTATTTTCAAAATGTAATTATCCTAATATTAGGTGATAAAAACAATAATAACTTATTTTATATGTAAAATTCTTTCACCTGGGTATTTTCCAATCATGTCTCGGTGAGAACATTAATGTTATAGTCAACATTCTTCTTAAGTAACTTCCCCTTATGGTATACAATATTTAAATTTCTCAAAAGATATAATGTGGTATTGTATGTGAAATTATCTCTCTGTTGATCTTAAGGGTTTGCTAAACCTGTGCACACATCAACCCATGGATTTTGGCTGACTTCTGCTAATCTGTGTGGAGATAACTGACATTACTAGAGGAAGAAATGACAAACAGATTTTATCTCAACTGCCAACACTTTCCTGGAATACTATAGATCAGATGTCATCTTCAGGATCAGCAGAAAAGGGGAACATAATTGATAAAATGTGTGTAGAAGATGTGTGCCTACTATTTTCTGTCCCTTACAGAACCATGGAAAGGATCTGATGATAACCAGATCTTAGACAATGGAGAACTGGAAAAGCAAAAACAAGGAAGTCTAAATAGCTTCCTTTCCTCTTTTTTGCCACCTAGAGATTGAGGTTTAGGGTAAGAAAATAAGCTCTGGGAAGTGAAAGACTAGTCAGTGATAAAGTTTTCTGAGCCACAGTCTAAGAATACTAGCATCATTAACCCTTTGAAAAAAATTTTTCTGCAACCTTTATTTTTTTCCTTTTCCATTATGGTTTATCATGGGACACTGAATACAGTTCCTGTGCGATACACTAGGATCTTGTTGATCCATTCTGTGTATAATAGTTTACACAGAATGACTCTATCTTGATAAGAGGTGAAACATATGTCAGGAGGATCAGAAGATCATGCCTAAAAACTTGACAATCAAATGAGATTAGAGAAACCAAGAGAGAAAGGTCCAGATAAACGGAGATATCATTAGGTATGACACTAAGAAAAAAATTTTAAGAGAATAATGGAAGAGGGTCCATGCAATTCACAGAACAAAGCAGCTGAGACAAGGCCTTAGAATAATACATTACAGCCACAGATGCAAAACTGTGCAAGGTGGCTGTGCAGGCGCAGGAGGGCCTAGAGGAGCTATCCCACGTTGAAGGTCAGGAACGGCGATGGTAAGGAGATACCCCTCGTCCAAGGTAAGGAACAGCGGCTGTGCTTTGCTGAAGCAGCCGTGAAGAGATACCCCACACCCAAGGTAAGAGAAACCCAAGTAAGATGGTAGGTGTTACAAGAGGGCATCAGAGGGCAGACATACTGAAACCATACTCACAGAAAACTAGTCAATCTAATCACACTAGGACCACAGCCTTGTCTAACTCAATGAAACCCAGCCATGCCTGCAGGGCAACCCAAGACAGGCGGGTCATGGTGGAGAGGGCTGACAGAACGTGGTCCACTGGAGAAGGGAATGGCAAGCCACTTCAGTATTCTTGCCTTGAGAACCCCATGAACAGTATGAACA
>SJYT01080516.1:144158-201182 GCA_006410635.1 Cephalophus harveyi | reverse complement strand
GGTCATGGTGGAGAGGGCTGACAGAACGTGGTCCACTGGAGAAGGGAATGGCAAGCCACTTCAGTATTCTTGCCTTGAGAACCCCATGAACAGTATGAACAGGCAAAATGATAGGATACCAAAAGAGGAACTCCCCAAGTCATTAGGTGCCCAATATGCTACTGGAGATCAGTGGAGAAATAAGTCCAGAAAGAATGAAGGGATGGAGCCAAAGCGAAAACAATACCCAGTTGTGCATGTGACTGGTGATAGAAGCAAGATCCGATGCTATAAAGAACAACACTGCATAGGAACCTGGAATGTCAGGTCCATGAATCAAGGCAAATTGGAAGTGGTCAAACAAGAGATGACAAGGGTGAACGTTGACATTCTAGGAATCAGTGAACTAAAATGGACTGGAATGGGTGAATTTAACTCAGATGACCATTATATCTACTACTCCGGGCAGGAATCCCTCAGAAGAAATGGAGTAGCCATCATGGTCAACAAAAGAGTCCGAAATACAGTACTTGGATGCAATCTCAAAAATGACAGAATGATCTCTGTTCGTCTCCAAGGCAAACCATTCAATATCACAGTTATCCAAGTCTATGCCCCAACCAGTAAAAAAAAAAAAAAAAAAAAACCATACTCCAATAAAAATTAAAGTGATTTAAAAAAAGAAGAAAAACAAAAAGGGGACTCACTGGTATTCCAGTGGTTAAGACTCCATGCTTCCAAGGCAGGGGGCCAGGGTTCAATCCCTGGTTGGGAACTAGATCCTACATGCAGCAACTAAGAGATTACATACTGTCTCTAAAGATCCCATGTGCCACAACTGAGACCTGGTGCAGCCAAATTAATGTATGTATGTATGTATATATGTGTGTGTATATATATATGTATATAATGAATAATTTAAAAGAGAAAGAAAGGAAAACAATACACAAAACCCTCAGTCTTCAGGTTTCCTTCTTTTCAGAGCTTGTTAAGGACATGACTGTCTTTGGATGATGAGTTTTGTCATTTTTGAGGCATGCTATGGATGTTAACCTACTAGGCCTGCTCACCAGAGGTATTGAGAAGCTACAAATGACATTGTCACCAGTAAACCAACGCACAGACATTTTTAGGTAATGACACTTTAAGAATGATTGGAGGCAAAAATCTATTAGGTAAAGAAAGTTGAATGCAGATTTCCATGTTCAGTCCTTTTAATTTGCTCTCTGTGTTTGTCTCTCTCCTCTTTCTCATATACTTTCTCTGTAAAATGTATTTATTCAATTTTCATGGAAGAATGATCAAATGAATATAAGCAAAAAGGAAAAAAAAAGAAATATGCATAATCTCACCACTAAAGAAATACTTTTAGCAGTTTGGTATTTGCTTTTGGATGTGGTTTGGTCCGTGTGTGTGTGTGTGTGTATGTGTGCACACGCTCGCATCTGTGAGAGAGAGAAATACAACTTCCAAATTAACTTTGCAAAGAAATACAAGAATTTTTATGAACTTTTACACACTCTTAGTTTCAGAGCACAGCTTCTTTCTATTTAGAATATATTCAGAAAGTGAATAATATATTTTAATCAGTGCTAACAGCCCCATATTTATGGAGTCTCTGAGAAAAGCCATTTTATAATGTTGCTCTTTTATAAGAAGACCATGTGGCCATCTATGGGCAGGTCATGCATAGCTGGGACGACCAAAATTGGTGGACAAATGCCCCAGTCTCTGCTACACAAGCAAGAACCACAGGAGCTTTTGGTTCCATCATTGATGGATGTTTATTGAACATCAATATTATGTTTCAGGCTAGCCAAAAAGTTCATTGGGTTTTCTGTAACATCTTACCCGAGTGAAATATTTGGCTAACTTGATACAATCTCATGGTCTACATTAAGGAATGACCAAAAGAAAGCCTGAAAAAACTTATAATGGAAGTTTAAGAGAAATAAGTTCTGGAATTCACTTCTTTTTATTTAAAGTCTAATGCTAAAATTAATACGTAAAATATAAAAGCAGATTGTTCTAGAGGATGCAGAGGTAAAGGCCTGGAGATCCATATATAAGTTTTTCCCAAGCGGCCCCTAAGGAAAACCAACAGGTCCAGAAGATGTATGAAAGCCTAGATGGGTTTGTGATTATGAGTGAATGTGGTTGGTCATGGTGAGGAAACCACAGCAAATAGGCCGTCTGTGTGCTGGGCACTCTTACTGGAGTTTTGCTTCTATCAATTAATTTAATCCTCACAACAAGCTGGCTTGGTTGTTACAAGCATTCCTATTTGATGGCTAAGGATATGAGGTTTGGAAAGATAAAATGACTTACCCAACATCTCATAGCTATATTTGGCAGGCCTGAGACTCAGATGCGACTTCAGCCACCTCCACCATCCTCCACCTCCACCATGACAATTCGTACACCTAATAGGATGCAAGAGTTAAGTACTACACAGAGGAAGCAGTAGAATTACAGCCAGAGGTCTGGGCATAACAAATTCTGAGTCTAGCCATTGGAGTACGACGCAAAAGAGATGCATCTCCCAGGTAGAACATAGTCAACTGAAACTGATACACGCTGACAAATATACTGTGCGTGCGGAACCCTGAGCATGAAAGCTCTTATTGTTTAGAAAATCTTCCTAGAGGGGAGGAGGACTGGATTTAGAGTAATGCTTGGTAGCCTCAGAGGAGCTCCCTCTCAAATACTTCTTAATTACTGTGTTGTCTTAATTTATGTCCACAGCTTTTTGATACTACTCCCGCCAGGAGGAGAGCTTAACTCCTCATCCCCCCCAAAGTTACAAAATGTGGGTAGTAAGTTAAATATCATAACAGGGAACTGAATTCAGCTGTTCTGACAATTAAAGCAAAATATGAAGTATATTAGATTTCACTGTTGTCATTCCTTGACAAGAGAAAACCAAATCATTCCTTTGCAGAAGGAAAAACAATTTTTGTTTGTTTGTCTGTTTCTGTTACTACCTTTAAGGCAGTAATAATCATGGAGGTCTTTTATTATTTCACTGGTGAACAAACAAGAAACTTTCTAAAAGGCAGAGAGACTGTCCAAATAGATGATCCTTGTGCAGCTCTTTATAAAAGGTCTTCATGTTTACAATCAAACTGTAACTCGATGAAGGCATTCCTGCAAGGGCGGAGATAATGTGGACAGACTTGTTTGTTTTATGACTCTTCTGCATTGATTTTGAGAAAATTGCCTTGAAGAATTGAAAAGAATGAATAGCTAAGCACCACTTTGATCACACCTCTCTCTTACTAAAAAGGTTTCAATTATTCTCTATTTCCTACAGGTTTTTAAAGCTAAATATCCTATAGTAAAAGAGCTGTACCTCAGAGACTCATTAGAGAATCCCGTCATAAACTATTTTCACTCCAGCATTTGCCCAAGGTGTGTGTATTACTGACTTTGGCTGTTGACAAGCATCTAGTGGATTTGTTAAGGAAGGGGTGGAAAGAGGCTCAGCTGCCCTGGACCATGACAGAGTAATGAGTCGGTTTGCTACTGGGGTCTTCTCAGCACCAGGTGATATGTTATCCTGGGAAGGGGATGAATAAACTTACAGTTACTGGGGGAAAAGGGAGGAGGGATATATTGGAAGACTGGGATTGACATATACACACAACTGTATATAAAACAGATAAAAAGGAGCTACTGTATAGCACAGGGAACTCTACTCAACACACTATAATGGCCTATATGGGGAAAGAAGCTTAAAAAGAGTGGCGTAGGTATATATATATAACACATTCACTTTATTGTATACCTGAAACTTGCAGAACACTGTAAATCAGCTATCTCTCACATAACACTCAGTCGCATCCAACTCTTTGCGACCCCAGAGGTTGTAGCCCACCAGGCTTCCCGTTCTTTAAAAAACTAAAGGTGTGAAAAGGATGATGGACATTATATAATTTCCTTTAGCTATTAAATAGTACTTAATGGGTATCTACCAATGTTCCAGTTTCTTGGGATGCACCAATAAGCAAAATACATGCATCCACACAAAGACTGTACCCTTTGATATTTATATTCCAATGTAGAGAGACGGTAAACAGTTAGATGAATAAGTCAGTTTCATAATATATTAGAAGACAGTGGGAAAAAAGGGAAAGTGTTAGTCGTTCAGTCGTGTCCAACCCTTTGTGACCCCGTGGACTGTAGCCCTCCAGGTTCCTCTGTCCATGGAATTCTCCAGGCAAGAATACTGGAGTTGGTAGCCATTCTCTTCTCCAGAGGATCTTTCCAACCCAGGGATCAAACCTGGGTCTTCTGCATTACAGGCAGATTTTTTACCAGCTAAGCCACCAAGGAAGCAGTAAGTATTACGAAAAAAAGAAAAATAGAGGAGCATAGGAAGATTGGGAATATAGGAGTGGGAGTCTCCAGGCAAGAATACTGAAGTGGGTTGCTATTTCCTTTTCCGGGGGCTCTTCCCAGCCCAGGGATCGAACCCAGATCTCCTACACTGCAGGCAGACTCTACCGTCTGAGCCACCAGGAGCTCTTAGGAATACAGGAGGGCAGGTTATAATTTGAAATGAGTGGTCAGGGCAGCCTTGCTACAGAATTGGAAGCTGAGGAAAGCTTAAAGGAGGTAAGATGAAGCAGTTAGTCATGGAGATATATGAGAGAAAGCTCTCATCAATGAGAGGAAAAGGCCAGAGCTGCAGTAACACCAGGAAGTGAGTGAGCTGGGGTGAAGGATGAGGAGATATGAGGTCAGGGAGGTGCTGGGGGTCTCACAGACTACTGTTGAAGCCTTGGAAACCACAGGACTTTTCTGAGAAGAGGGATGACTTGCCCTGACTTAGGTCTTAAAAGGGATTCTCTGACTGGGGCGAGGGGAGAAGTAGGAAGCCTAGTTTATGAAAGAAGACCTGTGGAGTTATGGATTTAAAGGAGGTCAAATGCCAAGGACTGGTTTGTGAATGACCTTATGTGAGCTGGCCAAAGAAGCTATCACAGCCTAGAGGTGGTGAGAGGAAGGCTCTTCCTAATTTCCCTGGTTTCATGCTTCTTAGATGGGCTTTATCAGTGATAAAGAATCTGCCTCCCAAGGCAGGAGACACAAGAGATGTGGGTTTGATCTCTGGGTTGGGAAAATCCCCTGGAGGAGGACATGGCAACCCACTCTCGTATTCTTGCCTGGGAAATCCCATGGGCAGAGGAGCCTGGTGGGCCACAGTCCTTGAGGTCACAAAGCACTGGACACAACTGAGATATGGCATAGCATAGTATAGGTGGGTAAGTTAGACTAAAAAGCAATTCCTGGATGTCTTGGTAACCATGAGTCTGGCTGGCTTTCCTGCCCACTAGGCCTCAGTCCTGTGGTATTTTCACTTTCTTTCAAGATGAACTAGTCTTTAAAATCTCTTTGGTGGCTTATTTCTCAGGGCAGAGACACCCCTAGGGGCCTCCTTCCTTTGGAAATGGGGTCGGGAAAAGGGAACAGTAAGACATTTCTCTGAACAAATCCAGTCTGTTTCCTGGATTCTTTTAAAGTGATTTCCAACACTGTCATACTGGGAAGAGGTCTGCCCTCTTATCAGTTAAAGAGGGACTAAAAAGATTCAAACTCACTCATCCCCAGACAGGCCTTTAGAGTAACGCTGTCCAGAAGAAATACAATGTAGCCACTTTAAATAGGTTAGTATCCATATTTTAAAATATAAACAGAAAGAGGCAAAATTCATTTCAATAATATATTTTCTTTCACTCAGTATATCTAAAATAGTATTTCAATATGCAAGCAATATGGAGATTGTTAAAGAGATATTTTAAATGCTTTTTTTATACTTAAGTCTTTAAAATCTGGTGTATTTTATGTATTTTACACTTTCAGCAGATCTCAATTCAGACAAGCCCATTTCCAGTGCTCTGTGGGTGGCTACTGTGGCTGAATAGCACAGTTCTAAAACTACAGAGCCCAAGATGCCTGTATTTCTCTAGGTCAGTTAGCTTTGTTTACAACTGTTTGGTGAATCTCACTGTTACAGAGTCCAAGCTCACTCTACTTCTGCATGACAAGGTGTTGAGGCAGAAAATAATGACTTCATTTGGAAAGCCAGCAGATCAAGAAGATGGCAGACTCATGTCTCAAAATAGCCATCTTATTGGGATTGGATGGCAGGTTCTTTTATAGAATAGAGAGGGGAAGGAGTTGAGAAAGTAAAGTAAAAATGTCATATGTCTTGCAAATATCTCCTGGAATAGCCAGCCTTAGAGAGGGGATGTGTTAATTTCTTCCTTTCTGTAGCTATCCACAGATGAACAGGGTCAGGATGTTTCCCTGAACAAAGGCACTTTGGTTTAGCATTCAGGCTGAGGGGCAGGGTTCCCAAAGGCAAGCCATTATGTATAGACAATATCCTTTTAGTGAACAAAAGCAACGGGAAGCAAAGATTAAAGTAAAAGAAACAGATCCAACCTGGAGTCAGATTTTGCTCTTACCTATAGCATAGTGATCCACAGGACCTGGACTATCAAATTGGAATTTGGCCATATATGGTAGAAGAAAAGTAGAAGAACCTTGATTATATCCCATCCTCAACTGCAATTTGCCTCCTACTCTCATATGTAAATGAGAAAAAGCTTTGTACACAGAAAAGCATTTTGCCCAAGCTTATTAATATCATTATCACTGCTGGCTCTATCTTTAGAGTGTACATACTATTCCCACCAGAACATACTTAAAGAGTGAAATGGTATTCAGTGAACAAAAATTCTTCTGTGACAAGAGTGATGGGCTTCTTAACTGTGGTGTTGGAGAAGACTCCTGAGAGTCCCTTGGACTGCAAGGAGATCCAACCAGTCCATTCTAAAGGAGATCAATCCTGGGTGTTCTTTGGAAGGACTGATGCTAAAGCTGAAACTCCAATACTTTGGCCACCTCATGCAAAGAGTTGACTCATTGGAAAAGACTCTGATGCTGGGAGGGATTGGGGGCAGGAGGAGAAGGGGACGACAGAGGATGAGATGGCTGGATGGCATCACCGACTCGATGGACATGAGTTTGGGTGAACGGGAGTTGGACAGGGAGGCCTGGCATGCTGCAGTTCATGGGGTTGCATAGAGTCGGTCATGACAGGGTGACTGAACTGAACTGAACTGAATTGAACAAAAATTCTTCTGTGACAAGGGTGATGGGCTTCTTGAGGGGTTTAGCCCCAGGAAGATGTGAAACTCCAACACAAGACAAACAGATCTTTATTTGAACCAGGTTTTCTCTAATTGTTACTGTCAGGGTAATTTATGGCCAAACTTCGGTGCATTTTTTCACCAGGCCCTACCAAGGGTCTCCATAGTGCCCATAGTCATGGCTGGGGGAAGTCACTGCAGCGAACACAGCCAACAGAGCAAGAACTCGGGCTCCAGAAGACTGCACTTGGCAAGTTGCAGTCTGAGTGGATGAAAGACAGCTGAGAGGTGCGTCTGCCTGGCTTAAAGAAGACCTTTTACTTCTTTCTAAAGTCAAAGTCAGGCTGTTGAATAAACCCAGAAACAAAGTGCTAAAATGGCCAAATAGGTCAAATCAATAAGAAGGATAAGGGAAGCAATAGAAGAAAGAATTAAGGAGATATACAGGTATTTTACTGGGCTGTGTGCATCTTGAGGACTGGGTCTCTTTTCTCCACCCACCCCATCCTCCATTTTGTTGAGTGAATGAATGATGTAACTTATACATTTTCTTATTCTGTGACCGAGACAATTGATTCAAATTCTTGTGCCTTACACAAAGCCAGGTAGAATTCTAAAGATTGTAAAGTTGGACCAGATGACCTTTAAAGTCTTTATGAGACTCTGTGACTCTAATTTGACCAAAAACGAGTTAATGAGCATTAAATACCATAGGCCTAAAAAGCACTAGCCTTAACTGAGTTTTAGGGAAGATACTAGAAATAATACTTGTCACATTTTTCTTGGCCCATTTTAGCTCAGGAGCTGAATCCAAACTAGTATAAATATGAGGCTCTACTGACTAAGCAGGGTTTTTTGTGTAGTTATTGTTGGTAGAATATGTACTAGACGGGGAATCTCATGATGCTAGACACCAGCCCTGTGTTCTTATGTCCTGGTCAGTCACTAAGCACTCTGTGGGCTTGGTATTCACAACTGGAATAGATGATCTGCCAAAAACTATGAGCTCTGACTTTTATATGAGCTTAAACAGAGAAGCTGCCCAGGGTCTTCTCTTTACCCAAGGTCTATGGGAAACAGTTTTAGCTCCCATAATTCCTCAGGCATTATATAAGATGTCTTGTTCTTTCCAGCTTCTTTAGGCCCAATGTAAATACACAAAATGATTCATATTTGCAGCAGTGAAGGAAATCCAGGACATTCTGGGAAACTCAGGAGAGAAAACATTGGTTTGAAAAGTGAGCAGTTGACAGGCTTAGGGCACAGTCCCAAAAGTAAGTGGGGGGTGTGGAGGGGTTATTTACCTCTAAGCTGTCTCTGCCTCACTTAATCCACCTTACTGCAAGAGTAATTGCCCTGAAATCAAAGTCAAATCGGGTCATTCCCTAGTTCACAATCCTAAATGGCTCAACACCTGCAAAATGAAGAATAAACACCTTTGTGAGGGATTTTAGACTGTCGCCCCCTGACCCCAAGCCATCATTTCAACCTCGTATCATGTTGCATCCCTCCGTGCACTCTGGGTGATACCACAGACCACTGGGCATCTCATCATTCCTTGAAATCTATGTGTTCCATGCCCCCACATCTGTATCTGAGCTACAATGCCCTCACTTGCCTTTCTTCCAAAATTTTTCTACACTTTTCAAAGACCCACTCAAATAACTCCCCCAGTATCTATA
This sequence comes from Cephalophus harveyi, assembly GCA_006410635.1. Lineage (NCBI taxonomy): Eukaryota > Metazoa > Chordata > Mammalia > Artiodactyla > Bovidae > Cephalophus > Cephalophus harveyi. The sequence continues at coordinate 192,361 of SJYT01080516.1, read as the reverse complement.
GTCCACCAAGCATTCTTGTCCCTTATAAGATCTGCTTACATCTTATTATTGATTTAATTTAGTTACGTCTCTGATTAGAATTCTCTGTATAAATATCTGCTCCTCCCTCCTCTAGATTTATTTTGGATGACATGGATCATGTCCTCTTAATTTTTGTTTTTCCAAAGCTCCTATTATGTGATCTTAATCACTGTAGGTGGTAAGATAATGTTTTGTCAGATAAAGGAATGAGGAGCTGACATATCTCTCACTTGAGTTAGCATTCCACCTGACATGGGTGGGATAGGATTTGTGACAAATGCCACACAGCTTGAATAACAGGGACTATGTGGAAGAAGGTATCTAAGGCAGAAAGATTCAAAAGACAGACTGGGATGCTGGCTGGGGAGGCAACGTGCCCAGGAGTTAGGGGCAGAGGCTGTGGATGGTTCCACAATATCCGTTCTCCCCTTCTGTTGTGGTAGTAGAACACCCAAGTTTTAGCTGAGCTCATGGCTGTCCAGCTGAAGACTACATTGTTTCATCATTCTTGAAACCCGGTGTCAAAACATTAACCCAAGGAATATAAGTGAAAGACATATGAGCAACATCAGATGTGTGCCTTTAAAATGAAAGGAATATTCTTTATGTCCTCTTTTCCTCCCTTTCTGTGTATGTAGAATTAGAGAGAGTGGCAACGTAGACTTGATCACGAGAATGAGGGCCACTTCACAGGGCTGGATAGTACTGGGTGCCACATCTGCAGCCTCCCTAACGCACTGTGTGGGCAGCCTCCTCCTTCAAGTCACTCAAGGTATGCACGCATGCTCTGTCATGCCCCACTCTTCGCAATCCCATGGACTGTAGCCCGCCAGGTTCCTCTGTCCATAGGATTTCCTAATGTAGCATGCTGGAGTAGGTTGCCATTTCCTTCTCCAGGGGATCTTTCTGACCCAGGGATTGAACCTGGGTCTTTTGTACCGCCTGCATTGGCAGGTGAATTCTTTGCCACTGCACCACCTGGGAAGCCCCTGTCATTACTCAGGTAAAATTATCTTTGATTCCTCATTCTCTCAAAGAAAAATATCCAATCCCTGCTTTGCATTCTCGAGAGCACTTAACATGTGTGCTGAACTTCTAGTTCTTTGTCTCCCTGTACTGTCTGCCTAAACTGGGAATTGGGGGTTTTATCCATCAGCTCCCATCCTCTGTTGGCTGACGTTTGCATCCATGGGTGATAATTCTTTGCACCACTTCTGAGCTGTTCTTAGGCCAAGATATATCCAGGGACAGAAAACAAAGATGCCAGGTACACTTCTGAGATGAAACGCTGTCAGTGCCATGTGCCAGAGCCCTTGGGGAGCAGCCCAACTCCAAGGTGTGGTGGAGAGCTGTGAGGGGGCACCAGAGGCTCCTGATACACATCATGTTTCCCAGGCTCCCCCTACAGATGTAGAACCTTTATGAGAAAAGGGAGTCTGTCTCTAGTACTCTATTCTTAGGACACAGGGCAGTGCCTGGCCTTACTGGGTGCTCAGTACGTGTCAGTTGAATGAATAAATTAAACTCCTTATCCTTTTTTGGGCCTCTTTCCTCACCTGTAAAAGGGGGATGATGATCTATGCAAGGTTCTTATGGGGACCAAATCAAACATGCAAGATGCTTAGCACAGAAAAGTTCAGTTCAGTTCAGTCACTCAGTCGTGTCCAACTCTTTGCAACCCCATGAATTGCAGCACACCAGGGCTCCCTGTTCATCACCATCTCCCGGAGTTCACTCAGATTCATGTCCATCGAGTCCGTGATGCCATCCAGTCATCTCATCCTCGGTCATCCCCTTCTCCTCCTGCCCCCAATTCCTCCCAGCATCAGAGTCTTTTCCAATGAGTCAATTCTTCACATGAGGTGGCCAAAGTACTGGAGTTTCAGCTTCAGCATCATTCCTTCCAAAGAAATCCCAGGAAAAAGACCACAAGAAATTGTAAGCTCTTATGAATCAGCTGCTAGCACCCCACTCCAGTACTCTTGCCTGGAAAATCCCATGGATGGAGGAGCCTGGTAGGCTGCAGTCCATGGGGTCGCTAAGAGTCGGACATGACTGAGCGACTTCACTTTCACTTTTCACTTTCATGCATTGGAGGAGGAAATGGCAACCCACTCCAGTATTCTTGCCTGGAGAATCTCAGGGATGGGGGAGCCCGGTGGGCTGCCGTCTATGGGGTCGCACAGAGTCGGACACGACTGAAGCGACTTAGCAGCAGCAGCAGCATGAATCAGCTGCATGCAGGCTTTGTCTAGTTGTGGCGAGCAGGAGCTACTCTTTGTTGCAGCGCTTGGGCTTCTCATGGTAGTAGCTTCTCTTGTTGCGGAGCAGGGGCTCTAGGCACATGGGCTTCAGTAGTTGCAGCACGTGGACTCAAAAGTTACAGCATGCGGGTTCAGTAGTCATGGAGCATGGTCTTAGTTGCTCCACAGCATGTGGGAGCTTCGTGGACCAGGGATTGAACCTATGTCCCCTGCACTGGCAGCAGATTCTTAACCACTGGCCCACCAGGGAAGTCTGTGGGCATTATCAATTTTGCCACTGTAAATACTACTACAGTGAATATCTTTACCCATAAGAGGTTACTTACTTGATTGTTTCTGTGTGATAAAATCCTTTGGCTCTTTTCATGATGCCTCCTTCCTTCTCAAGTACTGACTTCCTGGGTCACTGCTCAGACTGCTCAGTGCAGAGTTCCAGGGTAAAGGAAAGGACAGAACTTCAGGTCATGTCCAAGCAAAATGTTTTTCTATTTTCAACAATCCTCTAGACCAATATATGCATTTCATGGGAAATATAATTAACACATAATTTGTCAGACTGAATTAAAATATGATTTGTGATTAAAGAGTTTAGTATCTCTTAAAAGATTATTTAATTAGAAATTTTCTTTAAGTTGCATTTCTTCCCAAAACTACCCCTCTCTAATGTAAATCCCCTCATTAGAGAGAGTTCTTTGAGTTAGGGCAGCCTTGTCATGTGATGGAAGGGCATAAATCCTGGTTTCAGGCACACACTATAAATTGTGTGGCCTCAATCGTGTTGTGTAGCTTCTCCAAGCCTCTATTATTTTCCATTTGTAAATTGACAGTTCTATTTTTTGTTACAATGTGTAGATAACATGGTGTTTATGAAAACATTTCTACTGGGCCTAGCATATGGTAGGTACACAGTAAAAATTTCCTCACCTTTTTCATTTTTTCTTTTTTTTTTGGATTCTTAGGGCCTACTCAAGACATGATCATTGCAGTGACTTTGAATGGCAGTGTTCATATTATAGTTCTCAGTAAGCATGTGTCTTCTTGTAGACACATCCAGAAATCAATAACATCAGTTGGAAATGAGTGTTTTTCCATGACACCAAAACCAAATTTTGGAAAATTCTTTCAGGTAAGGGTTCTCTTTGGAAAATTCCAATTCCCTTATTTGCAGCAGCCAAGTGCTATTTACCCCAGGACCCAACACCTTTCAATTTGTTATTTTCAATGTTAATAAATGATTTAGTTCATTTCCTGTTTTCCTCTGCTCACCAACCTGCCAGCAGCAGTCACACGCCAACCTTAAAATAACTGTACTGGCAGACAACGGATTCAAATTATTAGTAGGAGATCTGTAGCTGTGTTACCCAGTCAACCCAGCTGGAGAGACGCAAGCATGACTTCTAACATCCAGCTGTGTGCTTTGGTGAATGCAAGTGAAGAAAAAGTGTAGGAAGGCTTGGAAGGAAGAGTGTCATAAAACTTGAAAAGATGTGTTGATGGTTGATGAGATCAAAAGACTGTGTCTTGATTGCTCTGGTCTTATTCTCCAGTTCAGTTCAGTTCAGTTCAGTCGCTCAGTCGTGTCCGACTCTCTGCGACCCCATGAAATGCAGCACGCCAGGCCTCCCTGTTCATCACCAACTCCTGGAGTTCACTCAGACTCACATCCATTGTGTCAGTGATGCCATCCAGCCATCTCATCCTCGGTCGTCCCCTTCTCCTCCTGCCACCAAGCCCTCCCAGCATCAGGGTCTTTTCCAATGAGTCAACTCTTCTCATGAGGTGGCCAAAGTACTGGAGTTTCAGCTTTAGCATCATTCCTTCCAAAGAAATCCCAGGATTGATCTCCTTCAGAATGGACTGGTTGGATCTCCTTGCAGTCCAAGGGACTCTCAAGAGTCTTCTCCAACACCACAGTTCAAAAGCATCAATTCTTCGGCGCTCAGCCTTCTTCACAGTCCAACTCTCACATCCATACATGACCACAGGAAAAACCATAGCCTTGACTAGACGGACCTTAGTCGGCAAAGTAATGTCTCTGCTTTTGAATATGCTATCTAGGTTGGTCATAACTTTTCTTCCAAGGAGTAAGCGTCTTTTAGTTTCATGGCTGCAGTCACCATCTGCAGTGATAAGTACCCAGTAAACAACAAGCACACGGTAGGAATGAGTATGTAGGCCTGAGTGCATGCCAGTAGGGGAGCCGGTATTCCCTGTCTCCCAATTTAATCCTCTTCTAATTTTTTTTCTCAACTTTCTTCCAATGTTTTTAGTCATTTTCATCATTTGGGGTTTCTTTCTTCCTCTTTGCCAAATTTCTCTTTGTACTGCTCACCATACCTATACCTAGTAGAGAGGCTGGCCCTCCTAGAGAATTTAGCAAATGTCTGTGAAATGAACAAAAGGCACAGAAGATCTTTTGCAAAAGATACTGGAAGCTGGACTTTACATGTTTGTAAGAGAGAGAAATTGAGATAAAGATGAAATACATGCCTTTGTGCATGTATACTCACATGTGTTTGTAAAGTTCTCCCCACAGGTGGATACCAGATCCCACTCTTGGGTACTGAGGTGTACACTTGTTCTTCAGGGCTTTCTGATGTTTTAATTAAAACTCTAAGCAGCATTCAAATCTGGTTTCTCAACAGTGATTTTGATGACTTGGCCTGTGCTTTATTTCATCCTTATTGCTTTCAGATATACATAAATCTTTCTTCCCTCTCCATTTTTTTCCATGTGTGTGAAATGTGATACTTTTCAGTATTCTTGGTGTTTTCTTGGAATCCAGATTTTTCACTTCCTCCACATCTGCTATGAAACTAAATATTGATTAATGTGACCTACAAACCTAACCAGTTAAGGGGGCCAGTGACCAGTTCCTATTCTTGAATTTTTAAGAGTATGTATCATTTATTCCAATCTCTCTCTTAAGTGTGTAAGTTTTTTTGCTTTGAGGTCTTTTTTTTTTTTTTTCTTCAGTTTCTGAAAAGATTAAAGGAAGGTAACATCAGCACTATAATTCTCAATCACATCTGAGGTTTAAATTCCAAGCCTTTCGACTAACCCTGAATATATCATTATTAACTTCAATATAAAATGAAATGTTTCTAACTTTGCCTATATAAAAATTACAGTGTGACGTGAATTATACAAACCTAAACATCTCCAGAAGGTAGTTCCTATTGCTTTGAGAGCCTCATAAATGTAACAAAGAATTTAGCAATAAAATATAGTCATCACCCAGTGATTCTTCAGGATAAAAATCTACCTAAAGATTTTTTAAAAGTTGTAACCTTCAAGGGTCTGAAATTTGGTGAAAAGGATGCTTGTTTGATGACTGGGAGAGTGGCTTTTGAGTTATAGTATTACTTTTACCCAAAAAGAGTAGGATATGCATATAGTTCTCATGATTCAAATTCCCAACAAGTGCTATTTACATAGAATACAAAGAGACCAAACCAGTCAATCCTAAAGCAAATCAACCCTGAATGTTCACTGGAAAGACTGATGCTGAAGCTAAAGCTCCAATACTTTGGCCACCTGATATGAACTCATGAAAAAGACCCTGATGCTGGGAAAGATTGAAGGCAAAATAAGAAGGGGGTGGCAAAGGATGAGATGGTTAGATAGCATCACTGATTCAATGGACACAAATATGAGCAAACTTCGAGAAACAGTGGAAGACAGGGGAGACTGGCCTGCTGCAGTCCATGGAATTGCACAGAGTCGAACATGACTTAGTGACTGAACAACAACAAGACCGGGACCCTCTGTAGTTTATGCAAAAAGAAGACCTGAATATGTGTGTGTGTGTGTGTGTGTGTGTGCAAAAGAGCAGAGTCTTCCTAAAAGTAGCTGCCTCCTTAGAAAGTCTTAATCCAAAATAATTGCCTTGTTTAAAACTTTGAAATTACCTTAAAGGTCTGTGTTACATTCTTTGGAATGTCCTTAATAGCTGCAAATAATCCTTTGATGGGAGATTTGACATTTGGAAACATTAAAAATCTTTACGTACCAAACACATAAAAAGAGTAGAACAACCTTGGAAATGTCTTTCTTTTTTTTTTTTTTTGGTTAAAAAAAGGAAATAATTCTGAGGTATTTGGATTAATTTTTCCATTTGCCTAAAGTGAAAAAGCTTTTCCCAAGGAGGCAAGAGAAGTTTAGGTGCAAAAGAAGCCTCAACCGAACAAACATGTGGCCTCCTGATGAAGTAATTTTGAGGGAAGCAATGTTAATTTGGCTATTTTTGTATTTTTCCCAAGTCTTATTTTGTTACTATTACCTCCAAAATCTAGTTGGGTGCTTATATTGGCACCTCAATCTCCTCATGGAAAACACGAGAATATAAGGAGGCTGTTTCTGAGAATGTGTGCATTAAAAGACAGAGGTTGCTTAAAGATTTCAAGTAACAATTTAGATGGAGAAAGGTCTCAGAAAAATGCTCTGTCTTGAGCCAAAGACTTGATCCTCTATCCTGACCCCATTATGAATTCATCAGCACTAGGCGGTCTACATTCTGTATCACCATTTTTCAGAAGGGATGGTGAGAGAAAACAATTTATAAGCTAACAGGATTCCTAAGAAAGCTGCACTTACCTGTTGGCTATAGGTCAGTCATTCTGCACAAGATTTCCAATCATGGACAAAATAACCAAGCCACCAACATCTTCTTCTTGATCCTTCTGGTTTGGTAATGAATCCAAGGGAGAGTGAGGCTGAATCTGTTGGACTTCCCTGAAAATCAGGAAACCACCCTTGTCTTTAGAAGACAACACCACAGATAGCCTTTGCACACAGCGAGATGACTTGTACCAAATGAGAAGTCCCCTATTTCCTCTTTACTTCTGTTAAACGTCAAATCTATTAAGGTTACTCAGAGCCCAGGTTTGGGGTGGGCGGTACATGTGTCTGCCTTGTGTTGATCTTCTGTTGTCCTGGTGCTCCCAGGATTGTGGTGGGAAGTGTTGAGCTTTTATGTCTAGACAGATACTCAGAATGAAATAGATGTCTGGCTCTTGAAGCTAACTTCTTAGGCTGGAGGTACTTTGGTTTACAAAGGCCCCAGTAAGAATGATGACATTGTCTTGGGTGAAGCCACAGAGACCAAGAGGAGAAATGAGCAGGCATGGGGAGAGGGGCCATTCACCCAAGGCAGAATACGGACGATAATAGGAATTCCGTGTGTTCAATTGTATGGACCAAAAAGTAGTCATCTGGTCCGACTTTCCCAGACATCCAAATAACCTGCCTTGATCTTCCTAATGCTCCCAAATGGTTGCAGGTTTTCTTAATGGCTTGTTTTCCTTTGGCATTCTCAGGACCCTTGATTTTAGCAGAAGCTAGAGCAAGCCTCTAGGGGTTCACATTACATAGCGTCCATGACCATTTTACGAATTTTATCATAAGCAAAGCCAGTTGGACAAAGAATGAGCTCTTACTTTCCCCTCCATTTCCCCCCTTCCCAATTTTCCATACTGTGGAATGAAGTTTGAAAGGATTTTCTCTTGACTTCTATCTATTAATGAAAGTTCATCATTCCTTGCTTAGCCAAATCTAATGTCTCTGCATTACCTAGAAATTATAGTGTGATAGATGAGAATAAGTTAAAATAGAGTAAGATGAAATGGAAGTACTTTCTAAAAACTCCTTTTTTTCCCCTTCCTTTTTAAGCTTTATCGTCATCTGCCTGCCAGGTGGAACCTATTTGGATAATATAGCACAGATGTACCTTGTTGTACCCAACAGATGAATTCCTGAAAAGCTGCATTTGATAGAATTTTTATAAATTGAATCACATTTTCCTGTAGACTCATCTTATAGTAACAGAAGCCATTATCCACATTTGACTGATCTTCAATTGGCAGAGGCCTCTCACTCTTGGCTTCAAGTTTCTCAGCCAAATCTCTATGTCAAACAGTTAAGGATCTGGAAATAATAAGCACTTATGTGAGCTCGGGGAGCACTATACTTAAAGGAAATTTTATTTTATTCCTCTGAAAGTAAAGAATCCTTATTGCATAATGTGACTTTTCACTCGTGGAATCTTAGACTATCAGGAATATTAGAGACAGTGTAGTCCGAACCTCTCTTTTTTTCCAGATGAGGAAACTGAGGCCCTGGGTATTCATTCATCTGTGACGGTGTAAAACAGTCATACAACATAAAGGAGAGAACACTGATGTTGAGGTTGGCAGCTTTGAATTCAAATATTCTCTTCCCAGCACACAATCTTTTTGGTTTGGGGTAAGCTATCAGAACTTTCTGAGCCCAATTTCCTCATCTTTAGGACAAAGATAGTGTTACCCACTTTGCAGGATTTTTGTAAAAATTAAATAAGATATGAGAAGTGGTAACACATTGCCTAGAATACAGTAAGGGTTGGGTGTTTTCTCAATTTCTCTCTTTAGGATTTTCAAATGACATACTTTATTTATTATTTTTTAATATGCATTTACTCAACAGACATGAGTTTGAGCAACCTCTGGGAGATGATGAAGGACAGGGAAGCCTGGCATGCTGCAATCCATGGGGTCGCAAAGAGTTGGATGTGACTGAGTGATTGAAAAACAACATGTATTTATTTTATTTATTTGGCCGTGGCACACAGGATCTTTGATCTTTGCATTATGTGACAGGATCTTTAGTTGCAGCATGCAAAACAGCTTTTAGGTGCAGTATGCAAACTCTTAGTTGTGGCACGTGGAATTCTAGTTCCCTGACCAGGGATTGAACCCCAGCCCCCTGCATTAGAAACACAGCGTCTTAGCCACTGGACCACCGGGGAAGTCCCAACATGTTTTTTTAAAGTGCACTTACTCTGGGGGAAGGCAATGGCACCCCACTCCAGTACCCTGGCCTGGAAAATCCAATGGACGGAGGAGCCTGGTGGGCTGCAGTCCATGGGGTCGCTAAGAGTCGGACATGACTAAGCGACTTCACTTTCACTTTTCACTTTCATGCGTTGGAGAAGGAAATGGCAACCCACTCCAGTGTTCTTGCCTGGAGAATCCCAGGGATGGGGGAGCGTGGTGGGCTGTTGTCTATGGGGTCGCACAGAGTCGGACACAATTGAAGCAACTTAGCAGCAGCAGCAGCAGCAGCACTTATTCTAAAAATTACAAACATAATGATGCTTGTCACTGAAATTTTTAGAAAGTCAGAGACTTAGAATGAAAAACAAATGGACTCTTTTTATCCTCCCATACTGTGAGCCCCTTTTCCCAAACCTCTTTCTAAAGGAAAGCACCATTAACAGTTTTATCCCCTTTGTATTTTCTAGAATTTTTTTTCACCATCGTTTTAGGTGAAACACATCCTGTACCAATATCCTATGTGCATGTGTGTGTGTGAAGTCGCTTCAGTCATGTCCATCTGTTTGCAACCCTATAGATTGTAGCCGGCCAGGTTCCTCTGTCCATGGGATTTCCAGGCAAAAATACTGGAGTGAGTTGCCATGCCCTCCTCCAGGGGTTTTCCTGACCCAGGGATCTAACCCATGTTTCTTAGTCTCCTGCATTGGCAGGTGGGTTTCTTTACCATTAGCACTACTTAGGAAGATACCCCAACATCTTTATGCTGCTGCATCCTAAGTTGCTTCAGTCATGTCTGACTCTGTGTGACCCCATAGACTGCAGGCTACCAGGCTCCTCTGTCCATGGGGTTTGCCAGGCAAGAGTACTGGAGTGAGTTGCCATTGCCTTCTCCCAATATCCTTATAAGGACCTTCAAAAAGTTTCTGTTATCAGTTTGTTATTGCCATAAAAACACTGTGTAGCAGAATGGTTACGAAGCCTCGATGGCATACAACCACTAGTATTTATTTCTCACTCACTGGAGAGTCAGCTGGATGGCTCCATTGATGTCAACTGTGTTTCTGGGTTTGCAAGTTCTGGTTCAGTTCTGCTTCACGAATAAGGTTTGGCTCCAAGTTCAGTTCAGTTATGCTGCATGTGTTTCTCTTTGTTCTGGGACCATCAGGGCACATGGAGCTTGTTCTTTTCATGGCAGAGGTTGGAGGTTCCCCGAGAGATGAGTGGAACCAAGCAATATCTCTTGAGGACAAAACTTGCAGTGGACTCACTGTCACTCACTCTGAGCCAAATTCCAGTCGTCAAAGCAAGTCACATGGCCCAGCCCACCAACGGTGGAGTAGGGAAGTAAATCCATCTCTAGGAAGAGGAACTGCCAAGTCACAAGGCAAACGGCATGGCTAGAGAGCAGAGTGAACAACTGGGATTAGTAATGCAATTCCCTATCGTCATAGCAAGGGCAAACCCACTCGAAAGTTGAACATGTCCCCTTAGCCTGCCTATAAACTCCTGATGGGCAAGAACCATAATTGATTTGTTCTTTGCTCTATTTCCAACATCAAATTTCGACACTGGCAAAGAAAAAAATAATCAGTATTCAGTAATTCTTTGTTGAATGAACGCTGAGAATCCTTGTCCAGAAATAGTAACCCTAAATGTTTCCTGTATGTTTGTGAAGCTGCCTCTTCCTCTGGAGCTCAACATGCGTTCATCAGAATGTGAAGCTGGCAGCCAGTATTCAGAGCAGGCCAGAGGTTCTAGAGTTGGCCCTCTGTCAGAGAGTGGTAATTTTTATGCCAATGTAAACCTTTGCTTAATTGCTCCGGCCTGGCCATCTGAGAATGACAAGCCCATCAGTGACATGTGGAAATATAGAGTGCACTCACAGCTCGCCTTTAAATGTCAGCAGTGTAGCTGAGGGGTTGGCCTGAAATTTAGATGTGGTTGCCAAACCAATTGTCCTTTATAATTTGTTGTGTTAATAGACAGGGATGGTAAAGGGAATATTTTGGGGTCACCTGAAAAGCTCCCAGCCCACTGAGGCTGTAGAAGGGACTTGTTACTGAGCAGAGGAGGGGAGGCTGGGTGAGAGCCTGCAAGCTCGTGCCTGGCCTCTAGCGCAATTGCTGGGACCCCAGGGAACCATCTTGATGGCCGTTGATTACCCCTCTCCCAACCCCCTCAGGTTTACCTAGGGGCCATCCATCCCCTTTGTGAACTTTATCATTGAGATAATCACATTGTAATTATACAATTAGCCTAATTGTGGGTAATTGTCAGCACTGTATCATTTTGAAACCTAGCCTCCAACACTGTGGCCCAATTTGGAGGCAAGAGACACCCACACATGCAAAGCAGCCACTTGATCCTTCTTCCCATTTGGGGATTTTTTTTTTTTTCCCTTTCAAGGTGCCAGAAAGGAAGAACAGGCCTCTTTTATAAATCCATTGTCTGCAAAACAAGGACCCTGACAAACATGTTTGCAGAAAATCAAGGGCTTTGTAAAAAGCCATGTGTTTTGGCACTAGAAGTCCAAACCATGTGCCAGGGGAATGCTGGAACCAGCCAAGGTTTTCCTTCCTACACTGAACAGAGAGAGGGTCAAATTGCAGTCTTGCGGCTGATTCCCTCCCTGGGGCATTCCATTGAGGGTGGTTCTGAACTGAAGTGTTGTCTCTGCCATCCTTCACACCAGCTAATCAGCATGACTGAGGGTGATGGGAAGATCTCTCCTCTCTCAGAACTCTCTGGGATCACCCTAACCACAAATGCCATTGTCTGGGCCTCATACTGATCATAATAGCCACCATGTGTTCAGCATTCAAAATCTGCCATGCCAAGTACGACACTGAACATTGACATAATATATTATCATACTGAACCATGAAACTCCCCCAAAGGGGTAGTTACTATTGTTATCCCCGTTTTACAGATGAGAAAGCTGAGGCTCCCTCCAAAAAGTTTAGCAAGTGGATCCAAGTCCCATAGCCAGTGAGTAGCTTCATGGCCGCTTGAATCTACGTTCTCTTGACCTAGATTCAAGAATCTACATTTTCTCTCTCTAATTCCATGAACCCCAGGAGCCTGGGGTCCTGTGCACACCACTCTTTTAAAGGGATGAGGGGTTATCCATTAATGTGCATTTAATTTTAATATTTACACATATGCTTACTTTCACTGGTTGCTCACTGGGTTGGTAGGGATTAAAGTAAGAACCCAGGTGAGTGGGGGCAAGACGCACACTGTTGAAAGGATGTGAAGGTGCAGGTGAGGAAAGGATGAAGATAAAGTGTTGAAGGTAATGAAAGATTAAAAAAACAGTTGTATCAGCAGCCAGACCAGGTGTTGTATGTACCACATAGAGACATGAACTTCACCAGAATGTCAGCTTCACTGAGCAGCATGTTTCTGTCTCTATCACCAGCTCTCATACAAGTCCTGGCACTTTCATTACATGTTGTCATTTACATTATGGTAGTGGCCAAGAAATGCTCAGTAGAAACTAGTTGAATAAATGAAACTCCTGGGGAAAGGGTGAGACACAAACTCAAATGCCTACAGGGTCCCAGTGCTTAAGAAAATAAATGATGCTGGCCAGGTTAAAAATAAACACACAAGCAAATAGCACAAAAGTGGCAAATGCTAGTAGAGACGAAAGCTCTGAGTCTGTCAGTGACTTCTGAAAGTCACAAACCTAATGAACAGCAGAACTATTAATAGCACCCAGGTCTCCTGACTTTCTGTTCAGTATTTTTTCCATGACCACTGCTACTCAAGCTCATGGATATGGATTTCTTGCATCCACTATCACAGATTTATTGAATCCATTGCTCTCCTTTTACAGTGGAGAAACCAAGGCCCAGAAAAGAGAGATGATTTGCCCAGATCATATGGTAAGTAAGTGGCACAGCCAGGTATCATGGCTATTAACCTAAGGCTCTTTCAACTGTTCTGTAGGGCCTCATATGTGGCCAGAAAGTACCCTGGCTTTGTGGACAGCTAGAACACTGTGAGAGTTCATTAGGCTGTTCTCCTACCTGAAAATAAGGACACATTTTAAATTTCAGTTGGGGAAGCAAAACCCTGTTGAAACACAAACTGAATTTACATTAAAGATAGTTCTTCATAGCATCAGAGAATATTAGATCTGGAAGGGCCTTTAGAGAGCAAAGGATTTACTACCCTTATTTACAGATGAGGAAAGTAAGGCCCTGAGAGATTAATGAGGAATATTTTTGTTATTTACATTATGATCATGTCTGCTTCCCTGGTGGCTCAGATGGTAAAGAATCTGCCTGCCTCTGGAGCAGGAAATGGCAATCCACTCCAGTACTCTTCCCTGGAGAATTCCATGAACAGGGGAACCTGGCAGGCTATAGTCCATGGGGTTACAAAGAGTCGGACACAACTGAGCAACTAACAATTTCTTGTCCCTGCAGTGTCATCCAGAAATCAGAAAAGACCAGACAGAGAATAAAAGCATAATAAGCAGAAGAAGTAAGTTCTTATCCCCTGAAATGAGCAATTCATTCCCACTCACCAGTGCCCTTTTCCTTTGGAGCATTTAGGGAAGAGTAATCACTAGCACAGATGGCATGAGATTTCATAAAGGGATACTAGCAGGAGCAGGTGATGCTTGGTATCTTTAATCCTGCTTGAAGGAGCAAAGATGTTGTCCTCTTAGATGGTGCTTTTCAAGGCTTAAAAGATGGGAATCATTCCAGGAAGGCAAAGCCTTGAGCTAAGCTTTGAGAAGAAAATTAAGAAAGAAGGAAAATTTGTGGCAAGTGCTCATGCAAGCCCTTTTACATCACATCATGGTCAACAAGGTGTCTTCATGGTGAGACCTGGGCCAGAAACTCAGGAACCTACAGGGCCAGCAGGTCCACAAAAGAAGGAAATGTGCTTGTTTCACTTCATCATCACATCTGGGGATCTCAGCACTACTGGGGTTTTTTTTTTTTTTTTCCCCAAGAGGGGCTCAACACCAGATTTTTAAAAATGAGAAACTAATTACATTTATAAAAATACAGCATATGGCAAAACCAAAATCTTATATCTGAGTTCAAAGTTGGCTGATGGTATTTTAGAGCTTAGCTGATCTAACCAATCAGGGCAGAGGTTTAAGTTTTTGGTGGCTAAGGATCGCACAAAAGAGCAAGATGTGTGGGAGGTTCATTTGAAACTTCTGTAGACAGTTAAATGGTTTAGATAGATGATCCAAGGCTTCTTTCCTTCCAAGAAGAAAATAAATATGTGCCCTGGAGACAGTATTGTTGAATAGAAGGAGCACTGGCTTAGGAGACAGGAATTCTAGACTTGATGCCTCTAGTTTTTGGTTTGATGACCTTGGGCAAATCTGAAGAACCTAAGCCACCCCATTTTGTTTAAAAAAAAAAAAGACTCCATTTTAGAGTTCTGAGGAAAGAGTCTTTGGAAATCCCCTGACCTCACCCCACCACCTGCAAGCCAATCAGATCCCAGATCAGGATCTCCTGACTTTACGTTCAGGACTTATGACCTGCCCAGGAAATTCGAGTTAAGCCTGGGAAATGGGAACCAATCAGAACCCAACACCTAACCCTTCCACAGAAGGTAACATTTTTCGTGCGAGAATACCCTATATAAGCAATGAAACCCAGAGTTCGTGGCTCCTCTCCTTAGCCACTGCGTCGGTAACGGTGGGAGCCCCAGCTCGAGCTTGGTAATAAAAGCTCTCTTGCTTTTGCATCAGATGTCAGCTCCCTGGTGGTCATTGGGAGATTTCGCGACTTGGGCATAGCAAATCCGTCTCCTTCCTGATATTCTTATTTGTTAAGTGAGGTCTCTCACGCTGCCTTAAATACCTCACAGGTTTACTGGTGATCAAATTGGATGGTGCTCTGAAAGTACTTTGTCATCTGTAACATGTTATGTAGACAAGATTGTGTCTTAAAAGTCTATCAATCAACTTTTATAAGAGAAAATGGTGAGAAAATGGACAATTTATACATTTTTGAGTCAGAAAGATCGTGAGCTCAAATTCTGGATTCACTACCACCAACTATACTCCTTGGGCAATGTTCCTCTGTCTTGAGGCTCAGTTTCCTCATCAACAAAATGGGATAATTGTGTTTCTCTATATAATGCTATTGTGAGGATTAAATGAAACTATGTATGTAGGAAAAGCACATAGTACATCAGTGGGTGCTTGATAAACATTTTCTTTCTCAATCTATCATTAAACTTCATTGACTCAGAAGGACATAGCATTATAAGAGAGTATTAGTATTTGGTAATTTTCCTTATTCTGAAAGGATATGATTTTGAACAAAGAAAAAGATTTAGCAGATTAAAAAAAGAGAAGGAAATGAAAAGTGGCAGAAGTCTGTCGTGGGGAGGCAGTTAGGGAAAGTGGTAGCCAGGAGGTGACGTTTCACTCGGTCTCTTGAGCATGAGACGGCACCGAGGAGGCTTGCAGCAGGCGATGGCAAACAATGTCTTAAACAGAGGGATAGAATGGGAAGATAGAGAGAGCAAGCAGGCTCCATTCAGGAAATAAAATGGATATAGAACATAGATTCTGGGAGGGAAGAAAGACAACCAGAAAGATAGTGGTGGTTAGCCTGCATTTCTCAGGAGTTTGCTTTATTATGTAGACCATGGGGAGCCATCCAAAGGTTTGACCCATAGAAGAAACATAATCAGACTCACTTTGAAGGAAAAGCTTTCTGGCTGGAGTATGAAGGACTGGATGGGAGAGGAGTACACTAGAGGCAGAGAGACTCATTAGGAAGCTCTTGGACTAGGGCAATGGCAATGAGAAGGGGTGGGGTCAGGGAGGACTGGATAAACACCTCAAAGACCAATGCTGGATTTGAATTGTACTAATACAGAGAAATTCTGGTATACTATTTCTGGGGAAAACATTTCCTTTTCCCAACTGGACCACTTTAAAAACCATTATTATTCTGGTCAATGAAAGAGAATGTAGGAGGCTTTAATTGGCTTCCTGAATAGATCAATTTTTATTATTAAGATGGTTGACTAGGGAGACCAGTGGTAATAGATGCCATCTTACTAACTACTGTGTCTCTCCTTCCTGGTAGCCTCTTTTGAAATAATTGCATGTGACTTCAATATGTTTCATCATTCTAAAATAAAGTCAAAATGACATTATTTAACTATGAAACTTAAATCAATCAGGCATTACTAGTAATACCAAAAGGGGTTATATTAAAGTTTAATATTAAAATGTTAGCATCTGTTATGGTCTCAGGCTTTATTGAACTTTCCAAACTTTCAGGTGAAGAAACAGCAAACTTAAAACAGAAGCACCCTGAATGAATAAAATAACCTTGTCTCCTTGGCAATTCAGGAAGAGAATGGGAGATAAACTCTCTCTTCAGGGAGAGATAAAAAGGAGAAAAAGAGATTTTTCTGCATTGAGTATATGAAAGGCTCCTTTTAGGATTGGTCTGTGCCAAGTACATTAATTTTCTTTTAAAGGAAATAACTTTGCCTACCTATTTTCTAGGTTCTATTTCCCAAACTGTAGCAATCAGAGTCCAATAAAAAACAGATGGCCACTGGAATGGGGCAATTCAGGAGGGTTTCACAAGGGGATTTGAACAGGATTCAAACAAAGGTTTGAACAGGATTGATGAAAGCCAGCAAGAGACGGTGAAGCACCTTGCTTCTATTAATAACCCGGGGCCAGAAGTCATTACTGCCCCTGGGTCCAAAGAGGCAGAAAATGGGGTAACTACTGGAACCTGGAGAAAGCCATAACCTTGGAGAGGGTCGTAGGTGAAAAGTCATGGCTTCGGTAGAGAACCATGGCCACTGCCAACCAGTGATCGGGTGGAATGGGAATGTTAGAATGAATCTCTCAACCTCACTGTTCTCTCGCCTATCCTGCCTATCACAGTCTCCTGTGGGTACCTCCCACTGGCCAAACCCAAATGGAAACTAGGGAAAGCCTGGTGATGCTATTCAAAAAAGCCGGGCTTCCTGAGCATAGCGCTGAGGGGTGGAGGGTAGAGAGTGGTTCTGGAGGGGCAAGGGTAGCACACTTGGGGTGTGGGATTTGTGAGTTGCTGATACCAAGCATGTTGAGGAAGTATTAAATGTGGTAAAGAGTGTGGGCCTGGCGTTGGCCTGTATTTCTGTTTTGCCATCTATTACATTATTATCCAAAGAATGCTCAAACTACCGCACAGTTGCACTCATCTCACACATTAGTAAAGTAATGCTCCAAATTCTTCTAGCCAGGCTTCAGCAATACATGAACCGTGAACTTCCAGATGTTCAAGTTGGTTTTAGAAAAGGCAGAGAAACCAGAGATCAAATGGCCAACATCCGCTGGATCATCAAAAAAGCAAGAGAGTTCCAGAAAAACATGTATTTCTGCTTTATTGACTATGCCAAAGACTTTAACTGTGTGGATCACAATAAACTGTGGAAAATTCTGAAAGAAATGGGAATACCAGACCACCTGACCTGCCTCTTGAGAAACCTATATGCAGGTCAGGAAGCAACAGTTAGAAATGGACATGGAACAACAGACTGGTTCCAAATAGGAAAAGGAGTACGTCAAGGCTGTATATTGTCATCCTGCTTATTTAACTTATACGCAGAGTACATCATGAGAAATGCTGGGCTGGAAGAAACACAAGCTGAAATCAAGATTGCTGGGAGAAATATCAATAACCTCAGATATGCAGATGATCCAACCAGTCCATTCTGAAGGAGATCAGCCCTGGGATTTCTTTGGAAGGAATGATGCTAAAGCTGAAACTCCAGTACTTTGGCCACCTCATGCAAAGAGTTGACTCATTGGAAAAGACTCTGATACTGAGAGGGATTTGGGGACAGGAGGGGAAGGGGACGACAGAGGATGAGATGGCTGGATGGCATCACTGATTCGATGGACGTGAGTCTGGGTGAACTCCAGGAGTTGGTGATGGACAGGGAGGCCTGGCGTGCTGCGATTCGTGGGGTCGCAAAGAGTCGGACATGACTGTGTGACTGAACTGAACTGAACTGACATTATTATTCCTGGAAAGTTTCCTCATCTATGAAATGTTTAAAACGCGCCTATCTCCTTGTGTTACTCAGAAGATTAAATGAGACTGAGTGTAGCTGCCTTGGCACAGTAACTGGCCTGAGGTACTAATATGAAAGCCTTTGTCCCCTTTGTCCATTTGAGGCCCTTCATGCTCTTGGATTGGACGAGCAAGAGTGTCAAGATATTGCTAGAGGATGTTTTGCATAAACACAGAAATGTTATCATTTAAGATCCTGATCACAATCTTATTTTTATAAAAAGGAAATACCAAATAAGCGGAAAACCCTGGAAGGTTTTTATGGGGTTTTTTATTTGTTATCAGGATCTACTTGGAGCTAATCTACCTGAAAAAAGATTTACAAAGGAGAATTAGGCAGAATATTTGCTAAATAAATTAACTATTTGAAAACTTATTATATGGCAAAGACTATAATAGTTGCTTTACAAACATTCCTTAACTAATCCTCACAGAAACTCTCTTGGAACTATGGCAGGTGAAAGTGAGTCACTTGGTCATGTCCAACTCTTTTTCGACCCCATGGACTATACAGTCCATGGAATTCTCCAGGCCAGAATACTGGAGTGGGTAGCCTTTCCCTTCTCCAGGGGACCTTCCCAACCCTGGGATCAAACCCAGATCTCCTGCATTGCAGGCGGAGGTGAAAATGTACCTATTTCAAAACTGTGTGTTGAATTTTTTATTCTCTTTCGGGGAGTTTAAGGAGTTATGTCCCGATAGCATCCAGAAGTGTTGAGTCTTCCTGAAATTATTTCCAGAACTTTGACCCGTAGCAGAAATGTGCTTGTCGATGTGACATCTGGGAGACGGAGACCTAGGCCTTACTCTGGGGCCGTGTGGCCGCACAAGAGCGGAGAGCTGAGCATGGGTTCAGAGTGTAAGAATGCCACTATGCCTGTTAGATTCAGTCCGAGGAAAGTGTTGTCTCAGCAGTTGGGACACCCCTCTTTCCAGAGCCTCAAACCATCTCCCTTTTGTGCAGATAATGTTTTAAGGTTTATTGAAGATCAAATTCTGTGTTTCACTTGAATTGACAGCTTAAAACCTTCTTATTTGTTTTTAGTCTTGTCTGTGATGAAAAAAAAAAAAGATTGGATTCAGGTGGATGGATTTGGTTACCAATTCATCAAATTACAGGTATTGTTTGCAAGTTACTACACCTTAGCATCTGATACCCTTAAGATGTTTAAATAGACACTATCTCATTTCTCCAGTGGGCTAGCATTCCATAGCAAATGTGTTTTCTAACTTGCTGCTTCCCAGATAAGCAGCATCAGAAGGATATTTAATGAGTCATTTTATTTTTATTTTTGACAACAACATAAAAACGGGGTTAAAAGTTCTTTAAAGAAAAAATATCTCATTCATAATCTCCACTCTGTTTTTCCATATATCATATTTTCTTCTAAAATTTGTTTACTTACTTGATTATTTTAAATAACTAAAAATCATACTGTTAGAAAGCTTATTTCTCTTTTCCTTCATATTATTCCATAATAACTTTTATGATCTTATGTATCCCTTACCCACACTTACCCATTCCCCCATGTTGGACATGCAGGTTGTCTCTAATTCATCTGCTGCTACAGGTAAAAGCAAAAAGAGCATATTAACTCAAAGTAATTTTTTTTTTTATTTTGTTAAATTATTTACAAAAGCTAAATATGCAGAAGAGAAATAGCTGTGCCAAAAGAGAATGATTTGATGCTCAATAGCCCTCTGATTACTGGTAGTGATCTGCTCACCTGGCTATCTACACCACTGTCCCCTTCTCTTTCACTGCTACATTGTAGACTATGGGCAGACATCACTCAGGTTCAAAACACCTACCACTGAATACACATTGTGAATGGTTTCCCAGATTTGGTTTGCATGAGTGAGAAATGCTTTGTGGTTGAGTTAAGCCACCTGCGGTACATCAGAATAACCTTACCCATGCTGACTGATACAAGTGTGAATTCATCTAAATAAGCTCTCAAAGTGTATTTGGAGAATTGAAGAATATTAACATTGCTAATGATGTTTGGCTAGTGTGTCAAACATACTGTGTAAAAACACTCCAAAACCCAGTAATTTAACATTCAGTCTCATGGATCTGCTGATCAACACATCTAAGGTTGGTCCAACGAGCCTGACCCTATGTGTCTCTCGTCCTCTTTCCAATAGCAGGTTGACCCACGCATGGTCTTCTGAAGATGGTAAAAGCCTTACAGGTCACACCCAATCACACACGCACATTTCTGGCCCCTATTTGTGTCATGCTTACTAATACCCATTAGTCAAGACAAGACATGTGGCTGAGCCTTAAATCAAGGGCAGGGAAATGCACTCTGCCTCCAGAGAGAGGCTGAGGGAAGAGATAAAAAGTTGGGACCAGTCATTCAATCTACCAAAATACGGAATGCCACAGTGCTTACTAAAGATTCTAGCAAACTGCTTTTCCACTATATCCATGCTGCTGCTAAGTCGCTTCAGTCGTGTCCAACTCTGTGCCACCCCATAGACAGCAGCCCACCAGGCTTTGCCGTCCTTGGGATTCTCCAGGCAAGAACAATAGAGTGGGTTGCCATTTCCTTCTCCAATGCATGAAAGTGAAAAGTGAAAGTGAAGTCGCTCAGTCATGTCTGACTCTTCGAAACTCCATGGACGGCAGCCTTTAGGCTCCTCCGTCCATGGGATTCTCCAGGCAAGAGTACTGGAGTGGGGTGCCGTTGCTTTCTCTACCACTATATCCATAAGCGTTACATATACCCACAATCTCCATAGGCCTAACTGTTTCTGCTGATGTTTTCTTCTTGATGATTTAATGAATGTAAAATAGTATCTCTGTGTTACTTTACCTTTCACTCCTTTAAATAGCACAAAGAGAAACATCTTCCCCATGCACTGAAATACTTCATTAAACTTCAGTGGGGACAATTCTGGAATGAAAAGGTGCCATTTTCTTTTTTTAAACTGTGTCCTTGTAGCTGGATGCTTTGAATGTTACAGCCAGACAATGGGAGTACTGCAGCTTTCCTTATTTCTGAACACATCTGTGGCCACAGATTGAACGGCTGCATCTTTCATATGGGAAATACCTATGAGATGTTTTAAATCCTGCAGTGGTGATGAAGGATTCTCTTTTTCTTCCCCACCCTTCATTCTCCTAGCTTATGTCTTCCTGAATAATATTCTCTCCTTTGCCCCCAAGCTTTTGTTCCTGTTCAAGATTCTCATACTTCACTCTCTACTTCACTACCTCTTACCCTTAAACACCCTTTCCTATGCAGTCAGAGTACTGAGTGTCCTGCATCCCTTCTGTTTGGGAGGAGCTGTGACTGGATATGGCTAATGAGTTATGACCAGAAGTGAAATGTGTCACTCCTAGGATATAGCCTTCCATGGGCAGTTGAAATCCTCCTGAGCTAGAATCCCTCTGTCATTGCTATTTGCCCCATTAGCTTGGATCCCCTGCCAACCTGTGATGGTCCTTAGCATAAGTGAGAAATAAACCCGTGTTGTCTTAAGCTATTGAAACTGGCATATTGTTTGATGCTACAGCACAACCTGGCCTACCCTGACCGACTCACAGGGCTACGAACTCATCCTATATCCCTCCATAGTATTGTGGAGGCTTCCCATTTTTTTAAATTACTACCTCTTTACATAAAGAGGGCTGAGTGCTGAAGAATTGATGCTTTCAAACTGTGGTGCTAGAGAAGACTCTTTAGAGCCCCTTGGACTGCAAGGAGATCAAGCCAATCAATCCTAAAGGAAATCAACCCTGAATATTCATTGGAAGAACTGATACTGAAGCTAAAGCTCTAATACTTTGGCCACTTTATATGAAGAACCAACTTATTGGAAAGACCCTGGTGCTAGGAAAGACTGAGGGCAAGAAGAGAAGAGGAGGACAGACAGTGAGATGGTCGGACGGCATCATTGAGTTAATGGACATGAGTTTGAGCAAACTCTGGGGAATAGTGAAAAACAGGGAAGCATGGGGTTGCAAAAAGTCAGACAAGACTTAGTGACCGAACAACAACAATGTCTTTACCAACTGGGTTATGGGTTATGTTTATCATGTTTTCTTATATCCTCAGTTGCTGCTGCTGCTAAGTCACTTCAGTCATGTCTGACTCTGTGTGACCCCATAGACGGCAGCCCACCAGGCTCCTCTGTCCCTGGGATTCTCAAGGCAAGAACACTGGAGTGGGTTGCCATTTCCTTCTCCAATGCATGCATGCATACTAAGTCACTTCAGTCGTGTCTGACTCTGTGCAACTCCACGGACAGCAGCCCACCAGGCTCCTCTGTCCATGGGATTCTCTAGGCAAGAATACTGAAGTGAGTTGCCATTTCCTTCTCCAGGACAAAATACACTTAATACATGTTTACATTTATGTGTTTATGTAAACATTTCTTAGAGTTGAAGCTTACAAAGAAGCAGCAATGATGTGAAATTCTTAGCTAATACTAAGATTCATTTTGATTCTTTATTTGAACTAGATCTCCACTCACCCAGTTAACCAAAACCAAAATGGCCAGGATCCTTCTTCTCTAAACTTCTGCTGTGGGGAAGAAGTAGGAAGTCTCAAT
Organism: Cephalophus harveyi; assembly: GCA_006410635.1. Taxonomy (NCBI): domain Eukaryota; kingdom Metazoa; phylum Chordata; class Mammalia; order Artiodactyla; family Bovidae; genus Cephalophus; species Cephalophus harveyi. The sequence goes on along the minus strand of SJYT01080516.1, from coordinate 169,618 downwards.
ACACGTGAAAGACCCAGAGGGGAGGATAAAAATCTACTACTAAAAAAAAAAAAAAAAAAAAGACTACTACTATTCAGCAAGTGGGGAAGGACCACAGACAGGTTCCAGAAGTGATGGGCAGAGTGTGGACCTTGCATGAAAGTCCTCTTCATTGAAAAGTTCAGAAAGAATAAACAGCAACTCTCAGGTTGTATCACCTGTCAAAATCTCAGCACTGTCCAAAGAAGTAGGAAGAGCAAAAGCCAAGCAGAGAAACTAGTTTCCAGCTCTTCTGAGAGACAGTTTTGCTAAAAACCTTAGGATACACACAAATGAGATGGATAATTTGGGCAATTTACTCAACCTCTCCAAACTTTGGAGAGTTTATTCATTTGGTGGTACTAATACCTAGCTCTCTGAGTTTTTGTAGGCCAAAAAAAGACAATGATATAACCTGTTTACCCTAATGACTCACCTAAGCGAAGCACAGAACAAACGATACTTCTGTTAGCTGAAAGCATGCTTATATAAGAGAACGGGATTCATGCTTTTTGTAGAAGGCGTAACTGAGTGTAATAGTTACTCTCTGAATGTTAGTTACTCTGAATGTAATAGTTACTCTCCAAAGATGGCTTCCACTGAGCAGTATTCAGACTCTTGTGAAGTCCCTCCCTGAATAAGGGCTGGCCCTGTGACTATAACCAATGAATGCAGAAAAAGTGACCCCGTGCCAGTTCTGAGCCTAAACTTTAAACACTGACAGCTTCTACTTTGAGGAGTCCTGGGCCATCACATAAGAAGTCCCATTCCCCAGTGGAAGAGGTCACATGGAGGCTCCATGTAGAACAGAAGAAGCCCTGAGACTATCTGAGGAGCCAGGCCGACCTGCCTTGGGGTCCCAAGGGAGCTCAGTATTCCGGCTGCCCCTGCCAAGGTGCCAGATATGGGAGCCATCTGGGATATTCCAGATGATTTTAGCCCCAGCCAATAGCTGAAGAACAGCAGATGAACTTCTCAGTGGATTCCAGAAATGAAAAAGAACACAATAACTGTTATTTTAACCCACACAGTTTGGAGGTGAGCTGTTTTGTTCCCCCACAATAGACAACCGCAGCACTGAGGTGTCAGAGATTTAGTTATCAGGAGCAGGGTGTCTCTTGACTCCTTGCTTGCCTGAGGGTGAAGACAAGAGCTCCCTGCAGGCTTGTTCCAACATCTCATCCACACTCGCCAACTGCAATAGCAGGTCTGACTAGTTTTCCAGGGCTCCGTCTGGCCTCCAGACTCGAACCCCACACAATTTCAAGCAGTCGCTTCTTCAAGGTCAGCAGTTAGCCGGCTCACCAGAATGGACTTCCACTGGAGTTTGCCTCTTCTCCACCTGAAAAGTAATCCTGGGCCCGTACTTGAGTTTAGCAGCCCTGGGATGTGAGAAACAGGAGAGAGGTTGGGGTAGGGGGGCGGTGTGTGTCACAGATTGCTCCTGTCTAGCAACTGGACAGTAAACCTGAAACTGAGAGCTTGCTGAGATGAAAGCCAAGTAGTAAAACAGGACCGCCTGGCTGATATTGAATTTCAGCCCTCAGACAGGAGGGTGGGTGTTATTGGTGTTCAGCCCTCTCCAAATGGCTTCAGAAACCCATGTTGTTGAAAAGATAGTCGGGGAGCTATTATATTCATTGGGCAGCAATTAGACTAAAAGTGCCAGGGAACCAGACGCCCATAGCTCGCTGCTGCTGAAGCAGGTTTAATTTCATCAGGCGTCACAGGGTCATTCAGAGAAAGGGTAGAGGGTGGGTGGTGCCTGTAGCAGGGGCTGGGAGAAAAGTTGGAAGGCTCGCCTGGCAGTTCCCTTTCTATTCTCCTCTGTCTTGGCCTCTGAAATCTCCCGCTTTCAATAGGTGGCCCCTGCAGCCCCAGCACTCTCTGCACAGCGGCTGGCAGCTGATGAGACAGCCTGGGCCAGGAGAGACAGACTGATGGGCAAGCTCTATGAATGAGCGGTTCTAAAGGGTCCAGTGTTGAAGTGAGGAAAATTGCCCTTAATAACTGTGGTTGGGATAGCGAACCACTAAAATGTGGCTTGATGGCTTAAAATGTTTATTCTGACATCAAACATCATTAATTCAAGTCTTACTTCTATCATGCACTAGCTGTATGCCCTTGGTGAGTTATTGAACCTCTCTGGGTTTCTTATTTTATTATCTGTTCCATAATAGTAATAATGGTGCCAATTTCATGGAATCACTATTGAGAGGATTAAGTGGGGGCTTCCCAGGTGGCTCAGTGGTAAAGAATCTGCAGGAGGCACAAGTGACACAGATTTGATCCCTGGGTTGGGAAGATCCAGGAGTAAGAAATGGCAACTCGCTCCAGTAATTCTTGCCTGGAAAATTTCAAGGACAGAGGAGCCAGGCAGGCTATAGTCCATGGGATCACAAAGAGGCAGACACAAATGGGTGACTGAGCACACACACACTTTTGAGAGGATTCGGGGAGAGAACTCATGTCAAGCACACTAGCACAGGACCTGCAAACAGTAGGCGCTCAGTAGATGGTAGCTGTTTTTCTTAGAAGCAGTATTTTAGTACTACCTGCCCATCCTTTGCCATCTCTCACGGAAAATCCTAATCACTCTTCCAAATCCAGGATGCCACCCTGACTCCCACTGCTCTGGAAAGGAATCCCCATTCCCTGCTCTGTGTGTAGTTTATTAATGTCTCTGTCACTGTAACTTTTCATGGTAACACTTACTTCTTGCTAGGGATTGTTCTAAGCACTTCATGTGTACTTCTTTAAGTGATATTATTTATTGTCATCGTCGTCGTCATATCATCTCTGCTTACCCCTCCTTCTTTCCAGTCACTGTTGCCTACTTACAGTTCCATAAACTCATCATTCACCATCTTTTTTAAAAAAAAATTCCTTTGATTCTGCTATTACTTCTGCAGGGAGATTTTCCTACATTCTATTTTATTTTTATTTATTTTTTGGCTACACTGTGCAGCATGTGGAAACTTAGTTCCCTGATCAGAGATTGAACCCACACCCCCTCCAGTGGAAACATGGAGTCTTAATCACTGGACTTAACCAGAGAAGTCCCTCTTAACATGTATTAAATCATTCAATATATACAACAATAATCCATAAGGTAGGACTAATATCATATCTCTCCCTTTACCAGTGAAACAACTAAGTTTCAGAAATTTGCCCCAGGTTACACAATCAAGGCTGGAACAGGGATTCCACCCAGGCTGTCTGACTCCAGAGCCCACAGGGCATGCTGCCTCCATTTCTTCCCAACCATCTCCCCTTTTAGACAGAGGGCAGGAACAGTCTTCCTCATTTTTATGTTGTTAGTGCTTCATATAGCATCTGCCACAGGAAGATATATGAACTGAATGGCTTTTAGTGTGAACTGAGGCCCATCTCCAGCCAGTCTCAAGGAATTCTTCCCTCCAGCCTGGATCTTGGAATTCAGATGAGATGTTATTGCTGCTTTTCCCCAATAGTCATCCTTGATACGTTATCCTAACCCGAGATCTTGACAAGAGAGAAATGTAAGAGTCCTCTAACTTAAGTTAAAATATAAAAACTGGATAAATCCATTACTTCAGGAGATCCAGGGCATCAATTCTGACAGTGTTTATGCAGTAAGGGAAGTAAAGCCCCTGCACAGAGGAGGTGGTAGGTGCATCCAGGTCTTCATCTGCTCCTCATTGTGCAGCTCCCCCCCTCCCCAGAGCCCATGGCACAAGTGGCTGTTGGCTTTGTACCACAGGTAGAACCTTCCTGTTTCAGCAAAGGGGCTCCGTAAGACTGTGCTGAACCCGGGGATGATCCAGAGAGAGGATATGGGGTGGGAGGTGGGAGGGGGATTCAGGATTGGGAGCTCGTATACACCCGTGGTGGATTCATGTCAATGTATGGCAAACCAATATGATATTGTAAAGTAAAATAAAGTTAAAAAAAAAAAAAAGACTGTGCTGAACTGAAAAATGATCTGCCTGTGGCCCCGATCCTGCCACTTTCAATCTAGGTAACTTTGGGTGAGCACACTGACACGTGTGATGTAAACCCTGCCCGGGGGAAATACTAAGTCTCGTAGAGTACTGGGTTTGTTTATAAAGTGATAATACAGATTTCCCCGCTATCCAAAAGTAGAGCTTTCCTATGAAATCTTTCATAAGTAGAAATGGAGAAAAGTAAAGAAGCAATTACCTAAGGACATATCTTGCTAATGGACGCACAAAATAAGTAGAGACAAGCACAGATGCTCATAGATGTGGTTCAAAGATATGACAGCTTGATGCTGAGATGCTGAGTGTGGCTCCTGGGGAAAGAGCTTGGTAGGGCCACTCTCCCTGCTTGGGATGTGTGATGGCCTCCGTAACAGCTCACTGCAGGACAAAGGATGATTACAATTTTTGCTTTTTGCCTTTTTTTCCCCTAAAAGCAAAAAATGTTCTACAGATTTCTTTTAGTTAGCAAAAACACTATAGTATAAGTACTAGTATAAGTCTTTTGTGAATGTGAAATGGCATAGAGTGAACTTACAAAAAGCTGGGTGGTGGGAAGGGATACCTGTACCTACTTCTTAAGGCCATTGTGAAGACCAAGTGGTATAATACTGGAGGCTTGTTAACATTGGTGCAAAGAGCCTCAGACCAGAGCTCAGCAGACCTGGGTCCCAAAGAGTGCCTGACCTGCTGATGGTGTTCTAGCCGTGGGATGTCCCTGTGCCTGTTTTCTCATAGGCAAAACTGGGATGGTGCTTTCTGACCTTTCCCCTCATAAAATGGCTATGTTGGTTGGCAGATTGTGTTGTGCATGTGGGCTTAGAGTGCCTGGTTTCCACTTGGAGCGGGTACATGTCCACCTTGGCAGGTTCCATCATTTTCCTGGCTGGGGCAGGGGGCGGGGGGTCAAATTCACAGGCTGAGAAACACTGACTTCTGAGTAGATGAGGCCTTTGGATAAATGGGGCACTGAATGAATGAAGCCCATAAAGGCTTCTCACAAGGGAAGCCGCCTTTTCTCCTGTCCCAGAATTCTCCCTCACTCGGGTGGGGATGGGGCTCAGGGAAGCGCACTGCCTCTTGGGGCCTTAGAGATCACTGGGCTGTACAGATGTACCCACGAGGCCTGGGAACTGAGGTGATTTGTCTCAGGTTGCCCAGCAAGTTAGAGGAGAGCTGGGAACTCTTTTCCCTGTACCATGGGCTTTCCTAGAGCCCGTATATTTTTAAAAATGAAAGACTGGAGCCAGGTTCAGGGATGAGAAAGACAGAAACATGTCCATTTGGATCTCAAACAGCATTTATATTTCAAAGTCACAATTCAAGTTTGTATCACTCTAGGCAATTAATTAATTGGGTGGTGTTTCTTAAGTCTGAATGTTGGGATGGAAAGACTATATTGTCAAGATACAAAAACTGAACTTTTTTTTTTGCAAAATATTTCTCAAAATCACTTGCATCTATAGACCCCTGGAAGAAGAAATTGTGTTCAGAAAAAAAAATCTTAATTCCTGAGTTATGCTCTGGACCTTTTGAATAAGAATCTCTAGCCTTTGTGTTTATGAATATGCATTTCCATAAGCTCCCCAAATGATGCTCATGCCTGCTGAAGATTTAGACCCACCACGTTAATGGGAAGAGTACTAGCAGTAAATTGAGACCTGATGTTCATTACAAGGAACCAGTTAATTAAAATTGGGTAAAATGGTTGATGTCAAACTAAAAAATGTATATAGGGAAAAGTTGCAGAATGATATGTATAAGATGCTTTCATTTTTAAAAGTAGATGATTTTTTAGAGCAGTTTTAGGTTCCCAGCAAAATTAAGGGAAAGGTGCTTCTGTTTTCAAAAATATGTTGGTATAATTTGTGGTATAAAAATAGAAGAAATCAAAGGACTATATCTAACAGAAGCATTTTTTTCAGAGGGCTTGCTTATAAGGTGCCCTCAGTTCCTATATCTATAGTCCTTGAGTATTTATAGTAAGATTGTGTTACTTATGTCATCAGAAAGAAATTATAAGAAGTCTATCTATCTATTGTCTGTCTACTTACCTCCCTCTCTCTCATTTCATTCATCCATCCATCTCTGTGAGAAAAACATCAGTTCCAGCTGCAGCTTAAAGTCCCAGTTGGGCTTCCAACTCATTGAGTTACAAAGAAACAGTACGATACTAAGAACTTAATTTCTGGATTTGGGAAGCTGGACTCAAGATTGCCAGGAGAAATATCAATCACCTCAGATATGCAGATGACACCACCCTTATGGCAGAAAGTGAAGAGGAACTAAAAAGCCTCTTGATGAAAGTGAAAGAGGAGAGCGAAAAAGTTGGCTTAAAGCTCAACATTCAGAAAACGAAGATCATGGCATCCGGTCCCATCACTTCATGGGAAATAGATGGGGAAACAGTAGAAACAGTATCAGACTTTATTTTTGGGGGCTCCAAAATCACTGCAGATGGTGACTGCAGCCATAAAATTAGAAGATGCTTACTCCTTGGAAGAAAAGTTATGACCCAACCTTGATAGTATGTTCAAAAGCAGAGACATTACTTTGCCAACTAAGGTCCGTCTAGTCAAGGCTATGGTTTTTCCTGTGGTCATGTATGGATGTGAGAGTTGGACTGTGAAGAAGGCTGAGAGCCGAAGAATTGACGCTTTTGAAATGTGGTGTTGGAGAAGACTCTTGAGAGTCCCTTGGACTGCAAGGAGATCCAACCAGTCCATTCTGAAGGACATCAACCCTGGGATTTCTTTGGAAGGAATGATTTGGTGACTGCAGCCATGAAATTAAAAGACGCTTACTCCTTGGAAGAAGAGTTATGACCAACCTAGATAGCATATTGAAAAGCAGAGACATTGCTTTGCCAACAAAGGCCCGTCTAGTCAAGGCTATGGTTTTTCCTGTGGTCATGTATGGATGTGAGAGTTGGACTGTGAAGAAAGCTGAGCGCCAAAGAATTGATGCTTTTGAACTGTGTTGTTGGAGAAGACTCTTGAGAGTCCCTTGGACTGCAAGGAGATCCAACCAGTCCATTCTGAAGGAGACAAGCCCTGGGATTTCTTTGGAGGGAATGATGCTGAAGCTGAAACTCCAGTACTTTGGCCACCTCATGAGAAGAGTTGACTCATTGGAAAAAACTCTGATGCTGGGAGGGATTGGGGGCAGGAGGAGAAGGGGACGACCGAGGATGAGATGGCTGGATGGCATCACTGACTTGATGGACGTGAATCTGAGTGAATTCTGGGAGTTGGTGATGGACAGGGAGGCCTGGCGTGCTACAATTCATGGGGTCACAAAGAGTTGGACACGACTGAGCGACTGAACTGAACTGAACTGAACTTGTTGCTATTGGGGGCCATTGCTTTTAGGGTCTTTCAGCTTGTGGAACAAGGAAATACAGGAGTATATGTAACCCATGTATAAATGTATCTATAAAAACCTCTGTATAATACTTCCCTGATTTTAATTTTTTATTTAAAAAAAATAACTTATTGAGATAGATATTTAGTGTCTTAATTTTTAAACTTTCTTATTTTTGTAACAATGTGATTTTAGGACTATGAAATTCCCTCTGCATGCCATTAGCTGTATCCTCCAAGTTTTCCATGCATTTTAAATAATCATAAAGTTAGAAATATTTTGTAATTTGGGGGGGAGGGATTTCTTCATAACCCATGGATTACTTAGAAGTCAATTTTTAAATTTTCAAGCATGCAGAGTTTATAGCTGTCTATCTTATGATTGGTTTATAGTCTTACAGCTTCATGGCCTTATGATCAGAGAACATAGTCAATGGTGATAATTATTTGAAATTGGTAGATTCTTGCTTACAGTACAGCTTATTGTTATGTTAATTTTTAGTAATGTTTTGTATGTACTTTAAAAGAATATGGATTCTGCAGTTCTTCCATGCAACGTTCTATACGTACACCTTCAGCCTGTTTTCTAATGATGGTTTTGAAGCCTTCTGAATCTTTTCTGAAGTTTGGTGTGCTGTTCTGTTGGCAATCAAGAAAGCTATATCATTTCTCCCCTGTGACTGTGGTTTGCCTTTTGCTCTGTGGCCTGTCAAGCTTTGTTTTATAGTTATGAATCTATCCTATTGATCAGCCTGTTTTCTAATGATGGTTTTGAAGCCTTCTGAATCTTTTCTGAAGTTTGGTGTGCTGTTCTGTTGGCAATCAAGAAAGCTATATCATTTCTCCCCTGTGACTGTGGTTTGCCTTTTGCTCTGTGGCCTGTCAAGCTTTGTTTTATAGTTATGAATCTATCCTATTGGGTACATGCAAGTTATGAAGAGTTGTATCTTCCCAATGACTTGAAACAGAATATTATGAAATGTCTTCCTTTATCATCCATGAAACGTTTTGCCTTAAAATATGGCTTATCTGATATGAATACAGTTTTCTTTTTATAGTATCGAAAGAAAGAAAGAAAGTGAAGTCTCTCAGTCGTATCTGACTTTTTGCGACCCCATGGACTATAACCTACCAGGCTCCTCCCTCCATGGGATTCTCCAGGCAAGAGTACTGGAGTGGATTGCCTAAAAAGGTGTAAAAAAAAAAAAAGAATAGTGTATCTTTTAGATTAGATTTAATGTAGTTGCTAATATGTGTTTAAATCTACCATCTTATTTGCTGCTATTTGTCCCGTCTGTTCTACATTCTCTTTTCTTTTACTATCTTCTTTCAGATTGGTTGAGAATTTTTTATTGCTTCATCCCACCCCCCCTTTTTTTTTTTACAAATTATATGCTTTTAAACAATTTTAGTGGATGCCCTGGAGCAGCAGCACCCCACAGATTATTACTTGTTTTTATACAGCCTGTGACTAAGAATAATATCTCATGACATAAACTCATTGAAATTCAAATTTCATTATTTATAAATAAAGTTTTATTAAAATACTGCAGCACTCATTTACTGTAAGCAAAAGCTTTGTGCTTCTCTGATTTCTGTACATGAGATGTTATAGGAGTGGTAAATATCTCCTATTTTTCTTCTTTCAAGCTTGAATAAGTTAAATTGAAAATATTCCAAAGATTTCAAAGGACATGTTTATATACTTTTGTTATCTTTTGCAATCACTTCATCTGTCTGAACCAAGGATTTTTCAAAACTAAAAAAATGTACAGAAAACATTTGGATGATAAATTTTGACAGAATTGCACAGATCCTAATTCCAGATATTCCTGTTAATCAAAGGGTCTTTTTATTCTTATCAATTACCTTTATAATAAATAATGCTATAAGTTTAAACACATGAAATAATATATGCCAGAGAGACTCTACTTTCATGATGTCAATTTTGAAAATAGGATTTCCATGCTCAGAAGTGTGAAAATCAGTAAATGAATCTAACCAACTAACTTAAGCTTAAGAGAAAAAAATGATCTGGGTTCTGTGTGTCAGCACCTGACCTAACCCACGAGTGTGGTATTGGTAGCCTTCCTGAACCTTACTCCAAAGTAGAGATGGAGGAGAATGTCAAGATAATTCTTGAAGTGATCTTAAAGACTGTAATTTGAGACAGGTTTAGCAAGCCCTTGAGCAGAGGTTTCCAGCTTGTAATTTGTGGACCAGATGTATTTTGCCTTTTCATTGCATTTTTAATTCTCTGTATTGCTGACCAACATTGTTAAATTGAGAGACTTTATATATAGAACAGAATCCATATTTCTGAATTTTCTTAGAAAGTTGAATGAATGACACTGGCACTTCTGTCACACAAAGTTGGGCTGGAGTTTAGTTGACATCATGTATTAGCTTCCTGCTGCTGCTGCTGCTAAGTCGTTTCAGTGGAGTCTGACTCTGTGCGACCCCAGAGACAGCAGCCCACCAGGCTTCCTGAGGTGGCCGTAAATATGTTTCAAGCTGGGTGGCTTAAACAACAGAGATTTATTATTGCCGTTCTGGAGGCTAGAAGTCTGAGAGCAGGATATTGGCCAGGTAGGTCCCTTCTGTTGGCTGTAGGGAAGATCTCCATGTCTTTCTCCTAACTTCTGGTGGTTTGCTAGAGATCTTTGGCATTCCTTGGCTTGTAGACCCATCACTCTCATCTCTGCCTTTATGTCCATGTAGTGTTCTCCCTGTGAATGTGTTCACATTTCCACTTTTTGTAGGAACCAGTCATGCTGAACTAGGAGTCCACCCTACCCCTGTGAGGACCTCATCTTAGCTGTGTACCTCTGCAACAGCCATATTTCCTAATAAGATCACATCCTGAGGCACTTGGGGGTTAGGACCTCACCATATGAATTGTGAGGAGTGCAATTGAACCCATACACCCCCTTTAGAAGAAACACACATCCTTCTGTTCCCCACAGTTGCCATATGATCAGTAATTCATTTCTGTTGCTCCCTAACCCATTAGGGCATTTAAGTTTGTGAAATGTATCCAAAATCACAAGGTGTAGAAGGTTGTACACCTGACAGGTAGACCTAAGTCTCATGGGATTATAAGATCATGAAACATCAGAGCTGGAAGAATCTGAGAATAACTGCTGTTGTTACTTGCCATATTACAGGGGAGCCAATCAGCTGTTCCATTCCAAGTGGCTTTCCCCAGTGGTCCCCCAAATTCTTACTAAGTGTACAAGATCTTTTAAAAATGCCATTGCAGTGTATTTAAGGGGAGAGACAAGTTGGACCAGGCTTTTCTTGCAGTTCCATTATGCAAAGAGTAAATCCCTATTCTCTAAAGCTTTCCCAGTTACTGGCACTGGTATGATTCATCCTGCAGGGTCTAAGTAGTGTTTTTTTTTGTTTGTTTATTAAAGCATCACAATGGATTTATTCCTCAGACATTAAAGAGACTTTCCAAGTAAATAGGACCACTGTGTACAAATTAAAGTCTGGAAAGATGCTTCTCAATGGTTCAGCAGTTTCATAGGCCATTTAACATACAGCCTGGGTAAACAGGAGTTCCTACCTACACAGCCTTTTTCTAAATTTATAACTTCTAAACAGCCATGAATTTTGCTACCAGATGGGTCATGAGAGGAAAGCTGATAAATCTTTCATCTGCGGTGGATCATGTTTGCCCATATGCATGTTTATTTCTATAACCCATGTTTATTTCAGCCAGGGTACAGCTGATCCTCCACAAAACCATGCTGGTGCGTGAGTGGGAATCACTAATATCCAGTGCCCACCTGCTCTTGTTACATTCTGACTCCTCGACTTTTCAAAGGAGAATCCAAGGAGATCCTGATTCTGCATATCACTCATATGACAAATTATTAGAAAAGTTGATGCATAATACAGCTTAACCTTTAAGCAGTCAATGATTTGCCTCAAAATCAGTCATCACTGATCAGGCCTTAATCAAAAGCTATTAAGAAATAAATGTTTGAAATTCAACTTTTTCTTCCAGAGCCACAGTGGGATTGAAATATTTTTCCTTGCTCTAATAGCTTAAGGCAGCCCCTCCAAGTATTTGCCACCAGTTTAGGTCTGTTACACAATAAATACAAAACCACACCGTTTTCTGTTCAACACTTGGTCCCTGACCACCATTTGTATGGCATAACTTGAATGTAATTTCAAGTACATGGCCCAATCAGTACAACAAGAATTAGATGATACCTACATAAAGGATGGCTGGATTCATATAATCACCCACGTACTGCTCCTTCCAGGTGTTCTGACCCTTCATAGAGGTGATTCCTTTTATACAAAGAGTGAATGAAAGAGGTCTTACAATTCAAGCAGTATTTTCTAGTTTGCCAAGAGTTTTCATGACCTTTGTCACATGCTTTTCAAAAGAAATAGCAACTCTAAGAAACAGTTAAGACAGTTTCTGTTTCCTGAGAGAGACTGAGGCTCAAGGAAGCCAATGACACATCCAGGGGACACAGTCTATAAATGTGGAACTGGGCTCAGGTTCCTGTTTTCTGCGCCCTCTACCCAGGTACAGTGCCCTTTCTTCTATACCATATTGCTTTTCCCAACGTTGTGCTTGAGTGTGTCTTCCCCCGCTGCTTTTCACAAGCCCCACTTTAGGGCACTCTTAACACACTGTGCAGGCTCGTTTGCAGCCACTGCGCTAATCTTTCAGGGGACTGGTTGCGTGTTGGGATGTACTTTATGATAACTCTGCATCATGTGGACTGATGCCCGGAATATTATCTCCGAGTGTCACTGGACACAATAGACTTGCGTGCTCTGTCCTTGGTCAAGGGGAGGGGAGGGTTTGGTGCTGAATCTAAAAGGAGAAAGAAGCTGCCCTTTCTTTATCAGCAGCTCAGGACACATCCAAGTTGTCTGGCTCATCTCTGTACCTTTCCTTTTTGAAGCTTCTTCAAAAGGATAAATTAAATTCCTACAAGACCATCTTTAAATAAACTATACTTGTGTTGGCTTCCTTGCATTTGCATAGAAATTAAAGGAAGACAGTATTTTTGTTACAAAAATAACTTCTTAATAACAGCTTGATATGAACTAATTGCTTGCATGGCTCTGCAGCACTGGCAGAAATTATTGCCTTGACTTTGTCCTTAAGCTTCAGGCTCGGGCATACTTAGATGAAAACTCAGCTTCCATGAGAACTTCCCAAATTTTCATCTTTCCAGGTAAATGAACTCTAAGCCCTCTTTGCATTGAATATGAGAATGGTCTAGCACACACCCCACCCCCCCAGTAAACTGGTAAGATGTGCCCAAGTGCTTGCCATACAATAGGACACAAACTCTGAATCCAAACTATGTGAGCTTTAATCCTTCCTCCTCCACTGACTTGATATGTAACTGTGCTTGAGTTACTTAACCTTATCATACTCATACCTCAGCTTCTACATCTGTAAAATGAGAATGATAGGGTTGGTTTTCAGTCACGTAGTCATGTCTGACTCTTTGCAACCCCATGGACAGCAGCAAGCCAGGCTTCCCTGTACTTCACTATCTCCCAGAATTTGCTCAAACTCACCTCCAGTGAGTCGATGATGCCATCCAACCCTCCCATCCTCTGTCATTCCCTTCTCCTCCTGTCTTCAATCTTTCCCAGCATCAGAGTCTTTTCCAATGAGTTGGCCCTTCACATTAGGTGGCCAAAGTATTGGAGCTTCAGCTTCAGCATCAGTCCTTCCAATTTATTTTCAGGGTGGATTTCCTTTAGTGTACCTACTTTACTTTTGGCTATTTGGTAGGTGAAGTGAGTTACGATATGTCAAGGGCTGGAACAGTGAGGGTACATAGCCAGAATGGAATAAATGGCAGCTACTGCTGTGATCGTACTGATGGTAAGGATGACGCTGAACCCTCTAGCCACCTGAGAGTGAGATAACACAGTTTCCTTGATTTTGCTCTTTTATCCCAGCTTCCGGAGGCTTAGACAAAGACTTTGATGACTTGTTCAAGGTGACTTTACTAGCTAGGGCTGAGCCAAAAAGAGTTATTTGCCCATGATGGTCACACTAAGGATTCAGTGAGCCAATCCACTGGCCAGAGTAGTCAAACAGCCAGTGGTCAATGACGGGAAGGTGTGCTGTGACCGATGAGCCCGGTGATATCCCAGGGGGCACACTGATTTGGAATCAAAGGTGTCACCTTGACTCAACCCTTCACCAGTTCAAGTCAGTTAATGTCTCTGAGTCTCAACTCCTTCATATGTAAATGCCCCCTGGTCTAACCCACTCAATAGAGTTGTCCTGAGATGGGAAGAAATAATAGCTTTGTGGGACTTCCCTGGTGGTCCAGTGGTTGAGTTTGTGCTTCCACTGCAGAGGACACAGGTTCAATTCCTGGTGGGCGGAACTAATATCCCTATGTGCCAAAAAAGAAAAAGACAGAAATAATACTGTATTATATAATCAGACAATTGTATAATATAAAATGTCATGTAAGGTTCATGTGTTAATTTTTGAGATCTTACAGGATGCTTTTTATTTTTTTGCTCAGTTGTTGATTAAACTGACTAAATCACCTGATTATTTCTTGTCACATATATGGAATCCAGTAGTTTCTTTAACCTGTAAACACACATCAGTTGTGAAACTAAGGTTGGGAAATGTCCCAGCCCACAAAAATGGGAACTCAGATGCTCTCCCCAAGAAAATGTTCAATTTTAAAAAATTATTGATTGAATAATTCATCCATTTGCTTATTGTACTTCCTTCTATGTATAAGGCATTTTGCTGGATAACAGGATGAATAATGCCCAATCCTTGCCCTCAGGAGGCTAACCAACCCCATAAACAGTTATAATCCACTGCATTAAGTGTAATAGCAGATCATCAAACCATACTCAGAAAACATTTATCTGCGAAAGGAATTCACAGAAGACTTCCTGGAAGAATTGGCATCTAAGCTGAGTTTTAAAGAAAAACAAATACTAATTTTAGCTCCAATTCTTTGTGACCCCATGTAGCCCACCAGGCTCCTCTGTCCATTGAGTTCTCCAGGCAAGAATACTGGGAGGGGTTGCCATTTCCTTCTCCAGGGGAATCTTCCTGAGCCATGGATTGAACTTGGGTCTAGCTTCATTGCAGGGAGATTCTTTACCATCTGAGCCACTGGAGAAGCCCAGCTAATAGTTACAACTAAGTACAACTTATAGTAGTACCCTATAATACTATGGGTAAGCTTTGTGACCCTCCAGGGTCAGATGGCAAAACTTGGTTGATGGGCTGATCTCACTGTGAACTCCAGCCCTGTGATGGCTGAAGAAAATTGATGACTTGGATGAGAATGTCTTTCAATAATCTGTTGACTGCACAGGGCTTCTCTGTTGCCAGTATCTTAGGGCAGATGCTTGCAAACCTGGCTTATTTAATGTGTGAACTTTCCACAGTGGACCATGTCTGCCTTTAAAGAGGGAATAGGGAAACTTTCTCTCCTCTGGTAACCATAAAGAAGGACTCAGGTTTATTCAGCGCAGCTCTGTGCCGAGGCTAAGAGTGACTTCAGATAACACTTGTGAGCACCAAAATAAAATGAGGGGAATAGGATATAATCAGACCAAAATTCATGGGAGTGAGTCAAATATGCATCTCCACATACAAAGAAATAGTCTCATCATCACTTTAAAAGATTTTTGGCTTGGATCACCATTTGATTATTGTTCCATAAATACCATTTAATATACAATAAAAACAGTTGTGCTTGCCCCAGCTTGAGAGTTTATTGCCTCCCTGAAGACAAAGGCTTTTGGTTTTAGGATGAAGGAAGAGGAAGTTCGGGATCAGAGAAGAGACCCAAGGAATGTCAAGATCATACCCATTTTTTCCACGGTTAGGTCAAGCAGAGCCATTATTAGTTTCAATATTTTTTGCTTAAAAGTGGTTAGAAAATTGGCTGAATTTTGGGCATCTTCAGGCTGAGAGCTAAGAAATGTATCTCCCAGGACCAAAGAAAATGGGGTAGTGATAGATGGAATAGTGAGGTCTAGTTACAGCTCATATCTTAATATTGGTCTTATGGATCCTTGACACCCAACCTTGTATATGAATTTGTATTCTGAATAAGTATTCACATGATTAGTGTTTACACTGTGGTGAGCGGTGTGTGGCAAATTCTGCAATCATTATAAAGAAAATGTAGATGATACATGCTTTGAGTTAAGGGCTTTCTCTGATGCGTGCCTTGTAAATTCAGAAGCGCCATCTAGTGGATGGAGAAGAGAATTTTCTGATGATCAAAGTGGTCTTTCTAGGTACGAAGATTATTTCACCACCACTATCCTAAATCCTTCTTCTCCCAGAGTCAGGTGGCGTGTGCCTAAAGTTGTTTTGAAATCCACTGAGCCGTGTGAAGTTTGTTGCCTCTTCATTCCCTTCTGGAAATCAGTTTAGTCCTAACAGTCGCTCCCCATCTGCCGAAGCCAATTTAAACCGGGTCTCGAGGGAGGAATCAGAATTTACCAAACAGAGAACAGAGTAGAAGGAGGCAGAAGGACGAGTGGGTAAGGGCTGGGAAGTGGGTGCCGCGCAGGAGCCCACCGCACCCTGGGCCCGGAGTGCTCCCCTGGGGCTGCCGAGAGAGGTCCAAGGTCAGTGCCACGGCCAGGTTGAGAAAGACATCGCTGTCATTGCTGATGGTTTGAGGTTTGGTGTCGAGAAGTCCCTGGGGTGTAAGCTGTGAAACGCTGGGACCAGAGCTGAGCTGCAGAAAGATAACTTGGTGTCGTGTGAGGAGAGGCCAGGGGAGGACTCCCGTGAGCAGCGTGAGATGGCCATCTAGCCTGGAGTGGATGGGGGCTTGAATTACAGACGTGCGAGGGAGAGAGGTAGGGATACAGGGGAGTTCTGAGATGCGATCTGCAGAATGAGATGACCTTTGGGATGTGGTACATGGCTCCTGGAAGCAGAGTGAAGGGCAGTCTCGTCACCGTTGTGTCTTGGAGCCTTGCGTGTGGCAGCATGAATCCATGGGCAGGTGTGGGCAGCAGGTGGAGGGAGTCCCTTCCTGATTACCTGTAATGAAGAGGAGGGTGGTGTGCAGTCAGGAGGGTGGGAAGGAGGCGAAAGGGGGATCTGAGAAGTGAGAACCGGGACAGCTGGTACTGCGGGTCCTGCTTGGGCTGGACAGCACCGCAGTGGCGTGTCTGCTGGTCGGGGCTGTGCCGCTCTCCCTGCTTACGTGGGCTGCCAAAGCAGGGAGAGAGGGTGAGGTTTGCAGAAGGCCCAGGTAAGTGGGGCCACATCCCCATCAGCCCTGGCCTTTGAGAATGAACCATCAACTTCAGTCCAGGCTGAGTGCCGAAGAACTGATGCTTCTGAACTGTGATGTTGGAGAAGACTCTTGAGAGTCCCTCAGACTGCATGGAGATCAAACTAGTCCATCCTAAAGGAAATCCGTCCTGAATAGTAAATGGAAGGACTGATGCTCAAACTGAAACTCCAATACTTTGGCCACCTGATGCAACTGACTCATTGGAAAAGACCCAGAGGCTGTGAAATATTGAAGGCAGGAGAAGGGAGTGACAGGATGAGATGATTGGATGGCATCCCCAGTTCAATGGACATGAGTTTGAGCAAGCTCTGGGAGCTGGTGATGGACAGGGAGGCCTGGTGTGCTGCGGTCCATGGGGTCGCAAAGAGTCAGACACGACTGAGCTGCTGAGCTGAACTGAAGGTTTTGTCATTAAGAACTGATCCCTTGGGTTTCCCTGGTGGCTCAGTGGTAAGACACCTGTTCCAGTCCTGGTCTGGGAAGATCCCACACGCCACGCAGCAACAAAAAGCCCATGCACAACTCCTGAATCTGTGCTCTAGAGCCCGAGCGCTACAACTACCGAAACCCACGTGCCTAGAACCCGTGCTCGGCAAAAAGAGAAGCCACTGCCTTAAGCCCTCGCCCTGCAGCTAGAGAGCAGACCCCACTTGCCACAACCAGAGAGGGCCCGCGTGCAGCACTGAAGACCAGTACAGCCAAAAATAAATACATAAAACTAAAAACAGAAAGAAAGAAACGATCCCTCAGCTGCCTTCAAGTTGGTCCTTAACCTCTCTAACTTTTAGTTCCTCATCTTTGAGGCAGAGACAAGAACAGAATTTCTGCCATACACAGTGTGGCTTCAGGGCGGTGTGATCATTCATACAAAGCGCTTGGCAGAGAGCCCAGCCCTGATGGTGCACACTGAGGGTTCTAAGCGGATAGTAGCTATTTGGGGGGAATGAGGACCCTCAGAGAACTCCATAAATGGCCTATAAAAAAAGAACCTACTACATCATTCCAGAATTTAACATTTACTCTGCTGCTTGGGTCTCTGGGACTAGGACAGAGCTAATGGGGGATGGTTCTACCAGTTTCCTCATGTGGTTTTTTGGGGAGGGTGGTTTTTGACTTGAATAATAAGGAGAACTCTGTCATCCTGAATGTTTAAACATGCTACATTTACTCTTATTTACTCCCTTAACTTGCAGACAGATATTCTTGCACTGAGGCAGTCTCCCAAATCGAAGTATTAAATCCAATCCTGGCTAATTTGGCAGTTAATTAAAAAAACTTCTTTAGGCTCTTCATGGAGGGAAGAAAGCAAACTTTTTGCTTCTTTCTGCAAGTGCCTGAATGGATGGGAAGAAGGAATTACTGTAATTAATGCTGAATTTTAAAATATCCTTATGGAAAGATAGCTAACATCATCCCAACAAGGTATGTGAGTGGGAGCCTGGGAGATCATAAGGTGTTTAGATAAATGTGATTTATGAAGTACAAAGAAAAGTTTAGGAAAAGCAGCAATAGGGAAGTAAAGACACACACTAGCATGAACATTGAATAGAGCTGTTGAGTGAATGGGTTCATATCTTTGTATTAAATGCACATATTCCTATCAGACAGGGCAGGAGTTTTGATATCTATCCTTCTTGACTTTGGGGTATCATTTGATTTCTACTTTTCTGATTCAAGTCATGAGTCAGCAGGGGGTCCATGCTTTGGAAAGAGTTGGTACTTCTGAAATCAGCAGACCTCCACCTACTGATCTCGGTAGCATCCTAGAGAAGTGAGAGTTGAAGACTCGCCTTAACTTCACAGAGCTCTGGGGACTGCTCCTCATAGAGAGGAATAAATCCTTGTGGGCTTTTTAAAAGCCATTTTAAGAACAATCAAAAGAAGTTTCAGGAGGAAAAATAATCATGGAAAGAATACAAGCTAAAGAACTTAATATGAGACAAAGTGAAAGATGTGGATGAAGGACTGGAAAGAAATCCTAGAAAAGCTACAATCCATCAGGTTTGAAGTAAGTGATTTTTCTGCTGGTTCATGGGTCATCAGTTTGTGAATCAAGAAACAAAGAGAGATGTGAAACCTGGTACCCGACATAGCCAGCTTACCTCTGCTGATCAAAGCCTGAAGCCTGCCTGCACCTGCCTGCCTTGGGGGGAGGGAGGGGGAGAGGGAAAGGGGGGAGGGGGAGAGCAGGACCCATAGCTCAGAACCAAACACACCTTAATCAACAGGCTCTGATCCAATGTTGCTGGGCCTTTTTTTTCCCATTATTGACTCCCACACCTTAAGGAGCCTTTTAAGTCAGCATTTTTCCTAACTGTCCCTCCCCATGAAATTTTAATCCCATGGATGTGCTAAACTGCTGTTTATGTACTGTGACCCTTTGTTGCTGTTCAGTTGCTCAGCTGTGTCTGACTGTTTGAGACCCCATGGACTGCAGCATGCCAGGCTTTCCTGTCCTTTCTGAAAGTGAAAGTGATAAGTTGCTCAGTCGTGTCTGACTCTTTGCAACCCCGTGGACTGTAGCCCACCAGGCTCCTCTGTCCATGGGGATTCTCCAGGCAAGAGTACTGGAGTGGGGTGCCATTCCCTCTTCCAGGCGATCTTCCTGACTCCGGGATCAAACCCGCATCTCTTGTGCCTCCTGCATTGCAGGCAGATTATTTACCTCTGAGCCACTGGGGAAGTCCTCCCTGTCCTTTTTGGAGAACCACAAATCATTGTAACCTGGAAGATGTCTGTCCTCCAACAACCCATCTTTAGCCCTTGGGAGTGATATCGTCCTAGGTCCTTACTATATACCTGGCCCTAATATGCCTTATTTATGTAATCCACTCCCATTTGGCATGTGAGGCTTTGAAGAGTTGAGTAACTTGCTCTAGGACAAAAAGGAAGGATTCGAAACCAGCGCAGCCCAATCTCAGCCTCTTAACTACTATCTCTTGCTCACAGCAGGATCCCAACATGCCGTGCCCATAACCACTTCGCTCTCCTTCCTCCCTTTCTGAGATATCAGACTTCATGGCTGCAATGCACAAATAAGGTCCCTGTAGTCGGAGTTCATGGGAACATCACTTGTGCCAGGGGGCTCCCCTTTGAGCGTTTTGGGGGGTTAAAAGCATTGGTTGTAAATACAGATTCAAACTTTGGTATGTGGCTCCTGATCACTCTCAGTGAGATGCTATGTTCTGCATGCCAGGGAATGGTGATGAATGAAATAAAGACACACTCCTGGAGCAGACACATGGGAGAATGCTACCCTGACACTAGGAGAATGCAGTCAGTGCGACAAGGGGAAGAAGATGGGGGATGTAGCAGCTGAGAAGGAGAGCATGGACCAGCCAGGGCATCATATTGCCTACTGGGGCTGAGGACATAGGAAATGTACCTCAGCTTGTCGTAAGACTGTGTCTTCACCCCACTTGGACCTTCCATACATCTGGAGAGAAGGATGTAGCTAGTAGATACATTAAACACAATGGAAATGGAATCTCACCCACATGGAATGAGTTAATTTGTCTTGGGTGAGACCCAGGCATCATCATCACCATTAGTATTATTTTTAACTTGCAAGGAGATTCTAACTGCAGTTAGGGCTGGGAGAATCCAAACTAGACCAAGCTTTTTGCCATTCCTGAGACATACAACACATTCTTAACTGCGACTGTGCATTACTTCAGAGATCCTCATGGTGAAAATAGAGAAGGACGTAGGAAACACTGGAAAAAGCTATATTGATCACAAATGCTTTTGACTATAAAAATCATAACAATAATCTTGACCAGAGTGATTAAACCAAAACAGGTTTATTTACTTATTTTTTACATTTTTAAAAGGCTACAGGTAGATGCTACCTGGTACTGGATCCAGTCACTCACATGTCAGAACCAAAGTATCTAGAATTCTCTTGACTTTGGTTTCATGGTTGCAGGATGGCTGCTGAAGCTCCAGCCATCATGTTTATGTTTCAGTGAAAAAAGGAAAGCACTTTGTAGAAAGACTTACAGTTATATCTAATTGGCTAAAGTTAGATCATAGAGAAAGGGAGTGAGAATCAAGTTGGTTGACCTTGGTATCCAGCTTGGAGGAAGAGCATCTTTAGTCTTAATGACCCTCCTGGGGATTCTGGTGTGCTCCTCCCCAACTGCCCCACTGGAAATGTTTGGGGACATTTTTTACTCTTTTGACTGCAGAGGTGATATTGTCATTTAGTGAGTGGAGGTCAGTGAGACTGTTAAATATCACATAATGTACAGTCAGCCTCACACAACAAAGAATTTTTTGGTCCAAAATGGAAATAGAGCTGAGACTAAGAAGCCCTGTTCAAGACTCTTACAGAAGTCTCTAGACCATTCCACAGACCTCCTCCCGCTCAGTCAATCTCTCTCGAGTTCTGCCTTACAAAACAGCCAGCATTACTCCATTCTTCCTGAAGCACTGCTCCAGTCTGAATGTTCTCTGTATGTTCACCAAGGTGAGAAACCCAAGGTGGATCTTTGAATCCTAATTCCTGAAGTAAAGAGACCTTTATAGTATTCCTAATAGTGATCTGTATTCTACCTGAACACTTTGAGCTCTGGGAAGCTCATTTCATTTCTTTCCTCCACCTCCTCCTCTCCTTTTTTCCCCTTTAATTGAGGTATAACTTCTGTAAAGTAAGTTACACAATTCTCAAGCATACAGCTCAATGACTTTAAACATATGTGGGAATCCCTGCAACAACGACCCAGACAGAACCTTCCCATCACTCCCAGCAAGGTGCCTGTGGTCCTTCAGGGTCATTCGCCTCTTAGAGGTCACCACTACTCTGACTTTTTACCAATAAATATGAAACTGGGATTTGAACTCATGTCTGACCTCAAAGCCCATGCCTGCAGAAGTAAAGATTATACTTTTACATAGGATGAAGTTTATCAATTATTTATACTTGAGAGTAAGGTTTATAAAACTATCCCCATCCTGCTT
The DNA here is from genome assembly GCA_006410635.1 of Cephalophus harveyi. Taxonomy (NCBI): domain Eukaryota; kingdom Metazoa; phylum Chordata; class Mammalia; order Artiodactyla; family Bovidae; genus Cephalophus; species Cephalophus harveyi. Next base: position 147,988 of record SJYT01080516.1, on the reverse strand, counting down.
GTGTCTTGTCCTATAAATTTCCCTTTCCAACAGAGTAACTTGGAGTTTGTGTGCTGTGACTGGCCTTTAAGACTGTCATAAACCTCCAAGTCAATACTCAGGGCAACAGCTTCATGTGCCTTCTGTGAAAATGCTTATTTAAAGACTTCCTGTGCGGTGGCTGGACTGGGGCTTCCCGGCAGCAAAGTAAAACTTATTACAGCTGGGAGGCAGCCACTCTCCCCAGGTATCGCTCTGAGAGAGTTTACATTTGTCTTTCCCTTTGGGGCCTGTGCATAAAAGCCTTCCTCTCCAACAGACACACGCATGTTGTTCTATTCCAGCTCATCATTAAGAGCTAGAATCTTCCTGCCAATTTGTGCATGATAATGCAAGTTTTGTGTCTACAAATTCTTTCCGTGGGGAAATGAAACTGAAGCGAAGGTCATGGCCATTCCAAATTCTTGCTCCAGCCAAAGGATGCCTCTCTCGCCTCTGCAACGTAGGAACTGGTTCAAACCAGTAACACCCAGGGAAGAAAACTGAAGGACCCAATAAGCTATTTAAATGACTGGCCGAGAAACTTCTAAGTATTTTCTACTTTTTCCTTAAGATTTAAACTGAGTGTTCACTATAGGAGAAAATACAGGCTGACTCTAGGTCAAGCTCATTAAAAGTTACCCTGAGGTGACTGGTGCTTTACCCACAATGAATAAGCCATTTTATGTGCTCAGTCGCTCAGTCGTGTCCAACCCTTTGCGACCCCATGGACTGTAGCCCTCCAGGCTCCTCTGTCCGTGGGATTCTCCAGGCGAGAGTACTGGAGTGGATTGCCATGGCCTTCTCCAGGAGATCTTTGTGACCCAGGGATCAAACCCCCATCTCCTGTGTAAGTTGCTTTAACCTGATGGAATATGGAAATAATTAGCATCTAAATGGCAACCAGACTTTCTCACATGGACTTCGTCGTTAACTGTAATGACTGTTCCTCGATGCCTAGCGCTCCTTCTGATTTCTTCTAGGGCAATGGCAAAAGTCACTCTGGACTTGGAGTCGGAGGCCTGAGACATAAGCCCTTATGGGATCATCACCTCTCTGTGACTTCTCCAGCTTCATCTCTTGCTTTCTCCCCCACTCACTTTGCTTCAGCCCGCTGGTCTTGCCCCTCCATTGAACACGGCACCACTGGTACTGCCTTTGGCCCTTCGCACCTGTGGTCCTCTGCCTAGAACATTCTTTCTTTAGATGTTAAAGACTTTGCTCCACTGTCACCTTCTCCATGAGACCCACGCTGACCACCCTAATCGAACCCTGCCTCCACCTTCCAGACTCCTGACTCCCCTTGCCATACGCTACTTACCACCTTAATTTCTCTACAATTTCTTTATGTTTGCTGTCTGAATAGAAGCAAATGAGATCTAGAAAATCTCTTATCAATGCATTATATATATTTAATTCTTAACCTATAACGGTATCTAGATGATCTCTTAACAAATGCATTATATATATAATATATATGTATATTATAAATTCCATTTATATATATGTGTGTGTATATATAAATATATATGTAATAAATTCCAATATTTTAAAACAAAAAATTCTCTTTTCACCAATATTATATATTATCTCTTTTATTTACTGATGTATCTCAAGTGCCTAATACAATGCCTGAGCATAGAAGGCACTCATTACATAACTGTTGTTTTGATTGCTGTGGTTTTGGTTTCATTTTGACCCCTTATCTGTTCAGAGACTTTGAGCCAAGCCCATCACTTCCTCAGCACCTGTGTGCATGCGTGAATGCTCAGTTGTGTCCGACTCTGTGCGACCTCAAGGACTGTAGCTCACCAGGCTCCTCTGTCCATGGAATTGTCCAGGCGAGAATACTGGAGTGGATTGTCATTTCCTTCTCCAGGGGATCTTCCCCAACCAGGGATCAAATCTGTGTCTCCTGCACTGACAGACACTTTCTTTACCACTGAGTCACCAGAGAAGCCCTCATGACCGTCTATTTTTCTTCACTGTTATGTAAATCCACTGTTATAAACCTGCCCCTCTTGCTTCTAAACTTCATTTATGCAGGTGTTATAATTGAAATCTATTCTTTTGATTACTATAGTAGGACATTATGTAACCACAACTTGATGTATCCATTCTACTATCCATGAGCTGATGGACATTTGGGTTGTTTACAGTTTGCTGCCAAACTCATTCTTGCTTCTATACACTGGAATACTTTCGTAGAAGTTTCTCTAGGGTATTTGTCTGGTGATAACTTTCTGGATAATTCAATAGGTGTATCTTCAAATCTAAAAGGAATGCCAAACTCTTTTCTAAAGTAGATGTACCAACATGTAAAGACATGTAAAATTCTAACCGCAGGACCTTGCAATAATGTGCTTTACTTGCAAACAGGGAGCTGGTCCTTGGAATTTGCCTCAAGCCTGGAAATGTAACCTTTGGTATATTGTTATTAGAATTTAACTCCCCCTTTCCCTTCCCTCCTCTGTGCCTCAGAGGATTATTGTTTTTTAATCTATTTAATTTATCTATTCGGCTGTGTCAGGTTGTGGCATGAGGGATCTAGTTAGCTGACCAGGGATTGAACCCAGACTCCCTGAATTGGAAGTGTGGAGTCTCAGCCACTGGACCATCAGGGAAGTCCCAGAGGATTATTTTTTAGTCAAAGTATCACTTATCCAATTTGGAAAGACAGAAGGGCAGTTTAACAGCTATTATATAGATGCTTTTCCATCTAAAGTTGTTAATATAGAGATAGGTTCATAACAAAAAAAATAGAAAAGTGAATACCTAAAATAGTAATATACAGTTGACCCTTGAAAAATGTGGGTTTGAACTACATGAGTCCACTTATACTCAGATTTTTTTTTCAATAAGAAATACTACAGCGCTACATGATCCCAAGCTGGTTGAATCTTCTAAGACAGAACCACAAATACGAAGAGACCAGTGTACGTTATAAGGGGATTTTCTACAGCATGGAGGATGAGCGCCCCTAACCCCCAAGTTGTTCAAGGTTCAACTGTAATTTCTTTCATGGGTTTGGTTGGTTTGTTTCCTGTATCTCTGCTGAGAAAAAGAGAATTCAAATATATTCTATTCAGGGTCTGAATTAAACACCCACTGGTATTCCCTAGCTGAGATGGGGGAAGATAAGCAAAGAGCATACCCTGAGAAATTCACTATATCTGTTCAGGAAGTTTTTCTAAGAGAAGGTACAGCTTTTATTTGATTCTTTTTCAGAACACAGTCAGAATCAAAGATCTTACCTGGTAGAACAGCTTTGTGGTGTGTGTGCATGCATGCTGAGTTGCTCAGTCATGGCTGACTCTTTGCAACCCCATAGACCGTAGCCCTCCAGACTCCTCTGTCCATGGGACTGCCAAGGCAAGAATGCTGGAGTGGGCAGCTGTCGGGGGCCAGCATGAGGAATCCCGCCCGTGACAAGGTCATGCAGAAGGAAGCCTGACAAAACACAAGGACGTGATCAGGTTTCAGGGGTTCCCCCTGGACTTTCCTGAGCATCAGTTCAGTCAGTTCAGTCGCTCAGTCGTGTCCGACTCTTTGCGACCCCATGAATCGCAGCACGCCAGGCCTCCCTGTTCATCACCATCTCTCGGAGTTCACTCAGACTCACATCCATTGAGTCAGTGATGCCATCCAGCCATCTCATCCTCGGTCGTCCCCTTCTTCTCCTGCCCCCAATCCCTCCCAGCATCAGAGTCTTTTCCAATGAGTCAACTCTTCGCATGAGGTGGCCAAAGTACTGGAGTTTCAGCTTTAGCATCATTCCTTCCAAAGAAATCCCAGGGCTGATCTCCTTCAGA
>SJYT01080516.1:109700-142448 GCA_006410635.1 Cephalophus harveyi | reverse complement strand
ATTCCATAGTTCTTCAGGCACTCTATCTATCAGATCTAGGCCCTTAAATCTATTCCTCACTTCCACTGTATAATCATAAGGGATTTGATTTAGGTCATACCTGAATGGTCTAGTGGTTTTCCCTACTTTCTTCAATTTGAGTCTGAATTTGGCAATAAGGAGTTCATGATCTGAGCCACAGTCAGCTCCCGGCCTTGTTTTTGTTGACTGTATAGAGCTTCTCCATCTTTGGCTGCATAGAATATAATCAATCTGATTTCGGTGTTGACCATCTGGTGATGTCCACGTGTAGAGTGTGTTGTTGGAAGAGGGTGTGAGCATCCACCCCCCAAAAAATAAGAATCTGCCAGCCTTTGTACTCTGCTTTTCCACTCTTCTAATGTTCTCTGGAAAAAGTCAAATCAGGGCTTTAATCTTCTGCATATGAAAGGGATGTTTCAGTTAAACCCCTTCTGATAGCTCTCTAGCTTGCCTAACAGGTTCCCCCGGACCTCTTACAGCTTGTGAATTGCTTACAGCCCCCCAACTGCGAGAGGCACAAAGCTTAAAAGCATCTTAAAGATACAGAGTCTTTTCTAAAGAGTTAAAAATTATATTGGTAGAGGGTTTTCACTGTTGACTCAATGACTGCTGCCAGACCTCCATATTGTTTATCTTTTAGGCACCTGGGAGGATGTTAATCAATGTAAACGGGATATGGAAAAAGATATATAGTAGTTTTGATATTAGCAACACTAGACTTCTGAGTTAATTACTTTTCTTTGTTATAGATCACTGCACTCCTCTTGTGTCCTTGCTATATAAGGATGTAACTTTATTTAGTGCTTTCTGAGAGTGGCACCAGACTTTGGGGAAATCAACACAAATAAGTCTTCTGGTTGACAAACCCTTATCAGAAAAAAGGCTGTAAAATGTTAATTGGCCCTCTGGCTAGAAGATGATGTAAATCACCTAAGACGTGTATACAACTAGGTATGCAGAGAGAAAAGCCTGGTTTTGATAAGAGTCAGGGCTGCTGACTCTGCATAATTTTGTACTACCCATTGATCTCTATGTACAATCAAAAAGGTATAAAAGGCATTTCTGGACAATAGGGGCCGGGCCAGTCGCTGGACTGGTTTCCCCCGTGTCTCCTCTTTACTCTAATTTCAGCTGAATTCCCATCTGGGGCGTGGAGGCTCACCAAGTCTACTTACTTGTCCTGGCATCTAAGATCAGTAAGAGAGAGAGCCCAAGGCGGGGCACTCTCCGATATTCAAACAGACGCCGGTGGCCTAACGTAGATGGTACAAGTTCCTTGTGTGGAACTTTATTGGCTTTCCACGTAAACCAAGTTATTCAGCCTCTTTTCTCCACTTAATTTTCCTACTACACTATTTCTTCCTAATCTTATATTAATAAATAAATAAGTTTTCCTCACCAACGCCATCTCTCCTTCGAATCACCCTGGTTCCACCGGGGCCGGGCCCCAGCAGGCAGCCATTTCTTACTCCAGGGGCTTTTCCCAACCCAGGGATCAAACTCCTGTCTCCTTCATCTCCTACATTGGCAGGCAGATTCTTTACCGCTCAGTCACCCAGGAAGCCCCAGAAGAGCTTCAGAGAATTCTATTACTCTCCTATTTTCAGATAAACAAATCAAGATACTTTGCCTAGTATTGTTGCTGGCCAAAATCTTGGCCTTCTCTGCCCATTAAAGCTGAATGAAAAATACAGAGACAGATTTGGGGGAAAATAGAAAGGTTGCTTTTATTCTCAGCCAGTGGAGAAGGGAAAACAGTAGGCTCATGTCTCAAGTACTGTGCCCCCCTACCCCACTCCTGCTCCATGAGGAGTCCAGGGGCTTATATAAGACAAGGGCTCACAGTCAGGAGTCAGTGATGAGGAGCAAAGGTGATAGGATCTTGATTTCTTCCTGTTGCATTGTTTCAAAGACAGTCATAAACTGGCAACAGTAACCCACTAATTGAGTCTGGCATTTTGGTGGCTCTGCAGCCTCCCTTCTGATATGTAACTATAAGGAGAAGGGTGTTGTAAGGGTAAACACCAGATAGGGGATGTATTTAGCAAGGAATCAAAGGAAAATAGGTGCAAAGTATAGCTTCTGCAGAGTTAGAGGGCAGAAAAGCAAGCTTAGTTACAGACTTTCAGAGTTAGGAGCATATTAAGTAAAAACACTAGGTATGCTCTCTCTTCTTCAGGCCTACCCACTGTTCTCTTTATATTCTTTGTTCTCAGGAAAGGGAAAAAGAAATACTCATTTCTCTTTTTTCCTTTTCACTGCAACAGTATCCCTGCTGCTAAGTCGCTTCAGTCATGTCCAACTCTGTGCGACCCCATAGACGGCAGCCCACCAGGCTCCCCTGTCCCTGGGATTCTCCAGGCAAGAGCACTGGAGTGGGTTGCCATCTCCTTCTCCAATGCATGAAAGTGAAAAGTGAAAGTGAAGTCGCTCAGTCATGTCCGACTTGTAGCGACCCCATGGACTGCAGCCTACCAGGCTCCTCCATCCATGGGATTTTCCAGGCAAGAGTACTGGAGTGGGGTGCCATCGCCTTCTCCGACAATATATCTAATACCTAGCATAAACCCTGAATATAAGAGGTGCTCAGTAAAATGCTGAACGCATAAAGTTCTTATAGTTCAGTTCAGTCACTCAGTTGTGTCCGACTCTTTGCGACCCCATGAATCGCAGCACGCAAGGCCTCCCTGTCCATCACCAACTCCCAGAGTTCACTCAAACTCAAGTCCATCGAGTCGGTGATGCCATCCAGCCATCTCATCCTCTGTCGTCCCCTTCTCCTCCTGCCCCCAATCCCTCCCAGCATCAGAGTCTTTTCCAATGAGTCAACTCTTCGCATGAAGTGGTCAAAGTACTGGAGTTTCAGCTTTAGCATCATTCCTTCCAAAGAACACCCAGGGTTGATCTCCTTTAGAATGGACGGGTTGGATCTCCTTGCAGCCCAAGGGACTCTCAAGAGTATTCTCCAACACCACAGTTCAAAAACATCAACTCTTTGGTGCTCAGCTTTCTTTACAGTCCAACTCTCACATCCATAACCTTGAGTTTAAAAGAAATGTAACCAAACAAGGAAGCAAAATTTGTTTAAAAACCTTGTCCTTTTAAAGATTCAACCATACACAATTACTAACTCCATAAAAAAATAATAATAATAAATGAGTCCAGAAATTTGACATCACTTTTGTAGAGGAAACTTTAATTCAAGGTCTAGTTTGATCTTTCTAAACAACGATCATTAAGGTCAGTTACCCCAAAGCTTAAAGGAGATTCCAAGTGTCCCATCACCCTTCCCCAGTCTGTTATAGTCAGTGTTCTCCCGTGTGATTCCTAAAGTTATTCCTTGCACGCTGATGATATCACTGAGTCCCCCAGAGTACAAAACACCTTTCCAGTGGAAGCCCAGTCTATAGTGTGCATCACAATGGCAGTTTAACCAACTCTAATGAGAAGCTGATAAGGATGAAGGAAATACTGCTGACAGGGCAATAAATCCTCTCTCCCTAATAAATCTCTGACAGCAAAGCACCCCATGCTGTTTCAGTGCTGTGAGCCTACAAATTAAATCAGAGGAGATGTCTTGTTGATTGATACTGGAGGTAATCTGATAATTGACCAGGCATGGGCTGATAATGAGACACTTTCAGCTAGTTCGAGGAAGACCAGTGAACTGAATTCAGATGAAGCACTGTGATAAAAGCCATTGTGGAGAAAAGGGCCAGTAACTGGAGAGATGGGAGGAAGTGATCCTGCAGAGCGGCGCTTGTGTCATTCTAGTTATGAATCGTCCTCTTGGTCAATGAACCAGGCTCAGAAACACCAACGGCGTGGAAACGTCCCCAGGAGGGTTTGCAATCCAAAATCTAATGATCCAAGAGAGGATTTTGGGGAAAAAAAAAAAAAAAACAGTGGAAACAATATCCCAAGAATGTCTTCATAATTTGCATTTAGCTGTTCCTGAAGTGTGACTCAAGTATGGAAGGGTCAGATTCTGAGAAGGAGTCATTGCAAATAAGACCTTAAACTGAACACAGATTTCAGAAATTAGGTCCAAGAGGAGGTTTATTTGATCCAAAGGGACACAGTCTGAATGATTTACATGTTTTACATGTACTTCAGAATATGTTTCCCTTCTCCCCTCCCCTTACCAAAATGCATGGTTTTTATTACGTAATTTATTAATTAGATTTTATCTGCTATTTGTATGATTATTATTGATGTCCTTTCCCTTAGAAGAGCATTCACACACTTTCATCCGTCTCGTTCTGCCTCATCCTGTCTTCTTGGTCTCATCTAAGTTCTTTGTTTTGGTTCTCATGGCTATGCAAGGGAGAAGTAATAGGAAGTCATTGCAAATTTACACAGAAATAAAATGTGTTAATTCCTTTCCTCACCCATTCTGCCCACACCTCATTTCTCTCTCCTGAATCAGTCTGTCTTCTTTGGATGTATCCATTCAGCTCTCTTACTCATTTATTAGGCTTTTCATTTCTACATTTCCGTTTTTCATGCTCTGGATCTCCCATCTCTTATTCACAACTTCATCTTCTTACTTTGTGTTTCAAATATCTCTCCTCCCCCCCTTTTTTAGATGATATTTGTCAGAATTATTTAAAATTCTCCAGTAGAGATCTTAAGTACGTAGCTTTTCAGGGTATGCGTGCTCTACAGAAGTCTTTTTATTTCTCTCTGGCTATGCATGTTGCCTTGGGAATTACAGTTGATGCAATGTGTACCAGATGGAAAGTCAAAGATATGGCTGTGAGGTAGGGAGTGTTTCTGGACAGATCCTGGCAGATTCTGCAAATAGGAATCAACTGCTCCCAATGTGCATCTCCCCTTTCCTCCTACCCTGCCCCACCCTCATACTCCCCAGGGACTCCCACCCTCAGACAACCTGGGGAGCTGGTTATTCCCAAAGATTATCCCTTTTTGCTTTGACATTGGAGGATTGGAGGAGGAAATATTCAGGGGATGGCCAGCCTGTCCATGTTTGTTATCACCACAGAGGGGCTCTGGCTCTGCCCCAGTGACACTCAGTGACCTCTGATGAGTGCTGAGCTGGGGAGCTGATTTGCCACTAAAGGAACAAGTGTCAGTAGGCTACTGAGGTCAAGGTGGGAAAAGGAAAAGGCACACTCCGCCAGCCCTCTCAAACACCTCCTACCTATCTCTCTGGGCTCCTCCTGATCTGGGCTGTCACTTGCCTTCCACACAAGGACTTATCCACCTTCTGTGTTCCCATAGGTTTTCATGGTTTTGATGCTAAGTGCTAGGACCCATCCACATATCTTTTGCTTTTTTCCTTTCAAACCCACAGTAGGGTTTGAAAGTGAAAGTCACTCAGTCTTGTTTGACTCTTTGCCACCCCATGGCCTATGCAGTCCATGGAATCCTCAAGGCCAGAACAAAGGAGTGGGTAGCCTTTCCCTTCTCCAGGGGGTCTTCCCAACCCAGGGATTGAACCTAGGTCTCCCACACTGCAGGTGGATTCTTTACCAGCTGACCCACCAGGGAAGCCCCAAAATACTGGAATGGGCAACCTATCCCTTCTCTAGTGGATCTTCCCAAGCCAGGAATTGAACTGGGGTCTCCTGCATTCCAGGCAGATTCTTTACCAGCTGAGCTACCAGGGAGACCCTGATAGAGTAGGGTTTTGCTTTTGTTAATCTGCCATGTTGTCCAGAACTGGAATTTCTTCTAAAGATGATGGATGCCCATGATCGTAGGCACCATGAGACTTATCTCCCCATTAAATGCACAATACCCAGCATATAACCAGTTCTCACGAAAACATTTCCTCAATAAATTGGTATACTCATCTGAAGGTATTTTAGATTATATGTGAAGTCATGTTTTTAATTCTAACTTTATCTCTATGTTTTGCATGAGAAAAAAAATATTGCCTCAGTAGTCTGAAAAGTGAGAGTTATTGCATTTTAATAACCTAATCACAAGGAAAACCCCGAAACAGAGTAAACAGTGCATGAAGATACGAGTCTGGGAGAGATTTCCAATTAAGCTTACATTTTTCTTTGTGATACCTAAGCTTCTCTGGCTGTAGGATCCATTTTCTGGCTGCATATTATGTTAATACTATAAACTTTTGACATTAATTTTGCTATTATTTCCCCTTTTCCAGCTCCTTCTTCCAAAGAGCTCAGTATATCCACAAGAACCTACAGACTGGAATCCAACCTTTAAAATTTACAAGATGATAGAAAATACAGAAGGAACAATTAAGAACTCTTTCTATGATCTATTACCCCTTCAGGTAGAAGGAAAGAAGGAATGAAGGGTTGGAGATGGAGGGAGGGAGAAGGAGGGAAGAAGAAAAAGAAAAGACAGACTGTCCTCACCTCCACTGCCTTCTCCTCTCTCCCTTGCACTTCTTCTCTGCCCTCACCTGCACTTCTGACCCGGACTTCCTTTCTAATTCGAATGGACTCTCGTGGCTACCCTATAAACTTGTTCACCTCTTGTGGAGTCTTAGTATGCGCTTCACGTCGGCAATCCTGAACCTTTTTCTCTCTTCTAACTGTCCCCTTCTTGCTACTGTTTCAAAGAAAACCATGCGTCCTTTGTTAAGGAAATGGGGAATGGCCCTCAGAAGGCTCCCCTCCTGCCCCCTCTTTAGCAGGAGCGCACCTCTTTGTGTAAACTGCCGTCCATCCCTTTTCCATCTGGTTGCAGAGCAGCCTTTCCAGCCTTTCCAGGACCATCTCCTTCTCCTCCTCCCTCTCAGTTGCTGCTCGGGCTGCCTCTTTTCCTTCCCTCTCCAGCTCCTTCCCTTTGTTAATCATCACCTTATTTGTCAATCGCTTAAAGGGTGTCATATACAATATAAAGCTAAGTATTCATGAATTATCACATTACCAATGAAACAGATAGTATCAATATGCAGTATCATTATGCCTACTTTACAGAAGCAGATTTTTAGGCTCAGAAAAGTCAGGTAACTTGTTCAAGGTTGCACAGCTTACAGCTGGTGGATCTCATTACCTCCTTCTCCTTTACCTTGAAACAAAGACATGGTTTGGCTGTAAGTAACTAAGAAAATAAGTACCTCAGCTCCCTTGAGGCCTTCTTGTATGATTCTCCTTCCTTTCATTGCTAATGTGTCTATCAAGCAAGTGGGTACCTCTGCCTCCACTTCCTCAGCATCCCAACCAGCCTGAAGTCCTTGCGTTCTGGCTTCTGTGCCCTGTTATTCGGCTAATGTGGACAGATGTCACTGAAATCACCGATGGCCACCTCCTCTATAAACAAATGCCTTTTAAGCAAGATATATCTTTTATATTTTCAATTATTTTATTTACTGGTCTGTGTCAGGCTTTAGTTGGGATGCGTAGGATCTTCTGTTTGACTCATGGACTCTAGCTGTGACTCACGGGCTCCAGAGCACCCAGGTTTCAGTGGTTATGATGTGCAGGCTTAGTGGCTCCACCACATGTGGAATCTTAGTTCTCCGATCAGAGAGCAAACCTGTGTCCTCTTCACTGCAAGGTGGATTCTTAACCACTGGACCACCAGGGAAATCCCACAAAGGCCCTTTCTAATCCTCCTTCACCCCTCTGTTGCTGTCAATGATGCCAATGATCTTGTCTTTGGAATTTCAGCTGCCAGACAATGAGGCTTGTGAAACCATTTGCGTGATCATTCACACTCCCTATGAGATGGGCTGGTCCAGGACAGGTGGGTTCATCACACAAGGATGTACTTCAAGTCCATGGTCAGAAATTTTAATTTCCTTTGAGAGTCAAGAGGTATGAACTCTCTTCAGAGTTGATGTCATTCAGTCACTCAGTCGTGTCCTGCTCTTTGCAACCCCATGGACTGGGAAGGCTCTTTTATGTTTAAAAAGGCTACTTTTTGCAGGAAAACAAATTTGCCTTTCCTGAACGGTATTAAATTATTTGTGGTGACCCTATACTTGTGCACATTCAGTTGCTAAGTTGTGTCCGACTCTTCAACCCCATGCACTGTAGCCCGCCAGGCTCCTCTGACGATAGGATTTTCCAGGCAAGAACACTGGAGTGGCTTGCCATTTGTTTCTCCAGGGGAATCTCCTGACCTAGGGATGGAACTCATGTCTCCTGTGTCTCCCGCATTGCAGACAGATTCTTTCCCCACTGAGCCATCAGAAAGGTTGACCCTATATGTATAAATATTAAATCTTAAGGGCCTAGAAAACTAAGTAATCTTCATATTTGTAGCAAAATACGAGTAGTAACCTCAATAATACTAGAAGTATTTTGTGTCTGCAGGAACGAGATTGGGGTAGGTGGGAGTATGAGGGGTGATTCTCAGCTTTATGGAATAGCTCAGCGGAAAAAGGACTCTCCTGGGGATATTTTATATACAACTTTGCCTCTGAGATTCTCTTAATTACTCTCATAGGGGTACAGCTGTGAATATCACAGAATATTTATTTTCTCTGAAGATGTCACAGTTTCTAAAATGAAAGAGTAGTTCAAAGAAAATAACCACAGATTTTGTTCCTCTGCCACATGGCCCAGAGAAAGTGGGGTCTCTGGTTGATTAGAAGCACAGATGTATGTGGTTTAACACACCCAAGAGGCATGGTAGGCAGATTTAAAAATGGAGAATATATTTAACATTTGCATAGAACTTTATGAAGTCCAAAGTATGTCCACATGTATTATTCCATCTGCCTTCTCCCAGCTCCTTGAAAAGATGGGGATTTGGATCCCAGTTTAAAGATGAGGAAATCAAAGTCCTGACAGTTGATACTATGTACCCAAGTACAGGATCAATACCTGGGTCCCTGACTCCCAGCCAGTGGCTAAGTCTCACTCATCTCCTTCCAGTCCATTGCAGGCCAGGGTTGATTAATTGCAGCGAAGTGGACTACAGCAAAGATGAGCTGGTACAGACACGCAGGCAATCACAGGCATACTGCAGCAGATTATTCTTCTGCTCTCGTTTTTCAATTAGTTAACTTTAATTTCTGCTGTGCTGAATCTTCATTGCTGCACGTAGGCTTTCCCTAGTTGCGGCGAGCAGGGGCTACTCTTTGCTGTGGTCCACGGGCTCCTTTTCTTGTCGTGGCTCACTGGCGCTAGGGTGCGAGGGCTTCAGTAATTGCGGTGCATGGGCTTAGTTGCTCCACGGCAGGTGGAATCTTCCTGGACCAGGGATCGAACCCGTGTCCCCTGCATGGGCAGGCAGATTTTGATCCACTGTACCACCAGGGAAGTACTATTATTATTTTTTTAACTGGGGTATGGTTGCTTTACAATGTTGTATGAGTTTCCACTGTACAATGAAGTGAATCAGCCACATGTATACACGTATCTCCTCCCTCCTGAGCCTCCCTCCCTCCCCACCTCCATCTCACCCTCTATCTAGGTCATCACGGAGTGCTGAGGTGAGCTCCCTGTGCTATTCAGCAGCCTCCACTAGCTGACCCAGCAATCCCACGATTGGGCATCTACCCTGAGAAAACCATAGTTCAAAAAAGCACATACCACCCAGAGTTCACTGCGGCACTATTTACAATAGCTAGGACATGGAAGCAATTTAAAAGTTATTCTTTTAAAAGAATATCTATTTGAAACGTGATTCATTCTTGGTCATCCCTTTACAAAAGGCAGTAGGTATTTCCAAGTGGAACCTGTCACCCGCCCTGAACAGCTGAATTTTCCACTGAGACAGACTCCCCAGGTGCTGGATGAACTATTGTGAGTGTGCTTGGTTAAAACTCAAAGGGTGCTTAGGTATCACCTATGCAACGTCCCTCTTAGGATACCAAGATCCAGAGAGGGGAGGTGACCTAGGAACAATATTGCTAAGTTATAGGAGGAAGGGAAATTTCTACCTCTCTAGAGCAAAAACTGTGTGTGTGGAGGAGACATTTGGGGACGTCAGTCCAGTCACAGACCCCTGAGAACCACCACCTGCATCACAGTGCCCTGGTCACTCACACCTAAGCACACCTACACAAAAACACGTACACACACACTGGGACCCCCAGCAGCCATGGTTCTATGATGAGACCCTGCTTTCCTGGTCAGAGATGATGGGGCAGGCGTGGACACCCGACCCGAGCTGGACCACTCAGCTCCTCTCTCTCCAGAACTGAAACCGAGAAACCGCGCACATGGGAAAGACAGCTGGGTGATGAGGATGACGAGGCTCCAGCAGGGGCGCCCACGAACTGGGGTTTGAGAGCGTCCTCCTTTTCTCCTCCCTCCTGTGTCGCTTGGCCTCTTCTTTGATTTCAGAGGTTACTACCTCAGTGTCTTCAAGTAAATCCCACCCTGTACTTTAGCTAATTCAAAGTCAGTTTCTGATATTTGCCACCAAATATCTTAACAAAACTGTGAGAGAGCCCAGGAAAATGATAAACACACTCTCTCTGCTGATGCTCTTCTGTGATGGAACAAGTTAATTAAGTGCTGGTCGATCCCAGGAAATCAGTTTAAAAAACGAATGATCCATTTATGCAGGTACCCATCATAAGCTGAAGTGCTTATTAAAAGGTGATCTATTTTCTTAAGATAAAGAGTTTGATAGCACTTAAATGCAGCTACTATAAAATATACTTTTTATGCTTTCAAACAATATACGTGTGTGTATATACATATGTACATTGGACATGAGTTTGAGCAAACCCTGGGAGATAGTGAAGGACAGGGAAGCCTGGTGTGCTGCAGTCCATGGGGTCACAAAGAGTTGGATACAGCTTAGTAACTGAACAGCAACAACTGGGACACATACAGACCCATTCATTGAATTGTCAATTGTGGAATAATTGAAGAAATTTTAAAATAAAAGTTTGCATATATTTTCTGTCAATTATGAAATACTATTTAGTAGCTGTAGAAAATTTGGAATCGTGTAACAATTATGTGCCAGACATTGTGCTAGAGAATTTTATCTCTTTTTTTCGCATCCTACCCACTCTTTGTAAGATAATTATTATTCCTGTTTAAATATGAGAAACTCTGTGTATGTACGTGTATGTATGTGTGTGTGTCCAAATCATTAAACCAAACCAAAGTTTGCAGTGTGGACTAAGCATAAAAAAATGAGGAAAACCGTAATGGTTACTATAAAGCATTCACAACACTTACAATCATACAGAGGAAATGCGTGCAGGAAAAGGAAAGCTCACTTTGGAGAAATCTATTTAGATTCATGAAGCCAATGTAAATGTGAAAAACATTTTAAACATTTCCCCCGTATTTGGCAAAAATGGGTAAAAGAGAGAAAGTCCTTTAATACACTTGCATTATACTTGCTACTCTCTCAGGCAGGCAGAAAGTAACATGGCATCACGGAAAACAAGAATTCTCAGGCAGCCCTGATATGGACGTGATTTGCATTTTTTGAGGAGGTATGCGCTTGTCAACAACTCCCCAGCTGTGCTGTCAACAGGCAGGTCTTTTGTAAAACTATTAAGTGTGTACTTATCTCGCCTAAGACATGATTAGACACTATGTTTTATATGCCCAAATGGAAATGAGTAGGGACAGACTAGGGGCTCCCTCAGCGATTAAATTGATATTTGGGAGCCACCTTTTAAAATTTAAAATTTTTTTTTATTTCACAAGTAATCCATGTTCATTAGAAAAATTTGAATTTATAACTAACAAAAAATAACAACAACAAAAATCTTCCATTGATATCTGGATGAATTTTCTTCCATACTTTTCTGCATAGCTATATACACAAATTTAAACATTTTACAAAAATGAGGTTACGCTGCTCTCTGACTTCCTCCTAAACAATATATTGTCAGTGTTTTAATCTCTGGGGAATAATTCCCCATGAACCTCTCACGTTCCTGCTCATCTTGGGAACAGGGGGCACTTTGCTCTTTTGTCCCAGATAATTTTTTCAAGGACATTTATACATCAAACAGCCTTGGAGGACAGAGATGGTGTCTCTCCTCAGAGCAAAGATCAGGTTTGCTTACAAGCTTGGAGGATAGAGGTGGTTCCTCTCCCTGGAGCAAAAAGCAGGGGTTCCCGAAGCTCAGCATTCTCCTCGGAAGATGCAGCCCAGTGCTGATGCAGTGCCGGCCTCACCTCTGCTCTTTATGTCTCCCTTTGGGAATCAGGGCTCAGGAAGTTGGCAGGAAAACAAATGCTGATACTCTGGCTATTGCTGTTGCTATGAGTAATAAAGTCCCTTGTCTCTGACCCAGGGGTATATATCTTCTGCCAACAACCATTAAAAGATGGAGACTTGTTAATTTACAAGGGGAGGGAAATCTTGGCTCCTCATGGTTCTTGACAGTCATGTTGCTAAACCATTGCTGAAAGTCATCACATTTGATAGTTGCATTTTAGTGGAGGCACATGGTATCTTGGACTTCCCTGGCGGCTCAGTGATAAAGAATATCCCTGCCATTGCAGGAGATGTGGGATTGATCCCGGGTCTGAGAAGATTCCCTGGAGAAGGAAATGGCAACCCACGCCAGTATTCTTGCCAGGGAAATCCCGTGGATAGAGGAGCTTGATGGGCGAAAGTCTATGGGGTCACAAAGAATTTAGACACGATGACACAATTTAGCAACTAAACAACAACAGGGTGCCTTAACCCAGGGGGGCGTTAGTGGTAAAGAGCCCACCTTCCAATGCAGAAAGTGTAGGAGCCACAGGTTTGATCCTGCAGGGTCGGGGAGATCCTTCTCCCCTAGAGAAGGAAATGGCAACCCACTCCAGTATTCTTGCTTGGAGAATCCCATGGACAGAGGAGCCTGGCAGGCTACAGTCCATAGGGTTGCAAAGAGTCAGACACGACGGAAGCAACTTAGCTCACACACACATCTTAATCTATCTCCCTATTTTGCTATTCCTCTCCTACAGAGGGCAGCAGAACTTTTTTCTTATGGTTGAGAGTAACTGTCAGTCCCTAACTCCTCCCCGGAACTGTACTGGGCTCGTAGGAGTTGGAGCTATGGGACAATAAACTGGAAGAAGTAAACTTGCCAGGTTTGCTGCTCTGATGACCCCTTCTTCTCCCACCGACCACATCACCCCCTGCCACTAGCTGTGCGGCAGCACACCGCACCTGAGGGCTCTGCAGAGACAACGGGGCGTAGCGACTTGACACCCAGGGCTTTGGGTTTGGGCAGATGTGGTTATGAGTCTCGACTCTGCTCTTCCGCGGCAGCTTTGGTAACCTTGGGCAAGTGACTTTGCCTGTCAGAGCCCCCACGTTCTCAAGAACAAATGGGGATAATAAGGAGGAGTGGATCATCAGGTGATGAGATGAAATTAATGAAGCAACGTATGTAAAAAGCATACTAACATGTGGCACGTAGCAGGAAATCATTATAGCCACTCTTATTACTGTTATTAAAGCTGTGATCCACAACTACACACAGCTAACACCAGGCAGGCTGTGATGACTTCTACGATGGAAGTATAAATGCAGCTATTATTATTGGGCAGCCTCCTTGCTTGGGGGCCCCAGCTGGTACCCACATCTCCTCCAGCATTTAGAAGGCAATTGCTGTGACAAAGAGCAGCAATCCTGAGAACCTTATTTTCATGCCCCCAAATCCTCTTAAAAATATACAGTTGTCCTATATCTCTGGCAATAAACCTTAAAGATAAATGAGCTAAAGCTATGGACCAAAGAATGAGAGCTCTGTCTCCAAGTGTAACCTGCCCAAGGATGATGCCAGACTCCTGGATCGAAGCCCGAAGCTCACACAGAGACGACGACTAGCTATTAGGTAATGGCCATGGACAGACCCACTGATGATAACATTCCATAAAGCCACAGTGCTGGTGCGTTCACGCATCATTTTCCTCTGATCTTCAGAAGCCAGTGCTGCTTCAAATTCAGAGATTGCACTCCAGGCATCATATTGATTTTGCTCCCTTCCTCCTCACTCATATACCCTAAAACTGTAAGATTAATTGAACTGCTAAGATGGATAGGGTCGTATACACCAGCTAATTTTCCAATGGTTAGCATGACCTTTCGTAAAAATGTCTGTTCAGCATTTGAAAGGGTATGTTTTCCAGCCTCTCACAATGAAATATATATCAGGATGCGAAGCTTTACAACGATTTTCTTTTGTGCTGACAAACTGAGAAGTGTGAGATGTTCGTTTGCCCCAGAGTCGGAAAAAGCACAGCCAATTACGAAGTCAGAAAATATCAGAATTGACTTATAACAGCAAATGGGCCTGCCTTTGTAATTCCACTTAACTGGTTACTCAGCTCTTTTTGAAAGGCATTATTAACTTGTTAGAGAATCTCAAAGGGAATCTCTTTCATTAAGCAACTAAACAGTTAGGCTTTGGAGTATTTAAAAAGATTACAGGCAGATGAAATACAGTGCTACAAAGTGACCCTGAAATGCATCTAGAACTCAATAGACAGAAATAAAGATTTATAAAATTCCTTTCTCAGACTGTATTATTTTTCCTAATTGTTACTATTTTTCCAATGTAAGATAGTCACCTCACAAATATATATATATACATGTAAATTTTTCTCTATATCATATATATGGATTATATATTTTTATAGATTTTAATAGTCACATACAGACACACACACATTATATATAAAATAGATAAGCTTAAAAAAGAAAATGACCCATTTCAATAAATAACCACTATTAATCTTGCCTTAAACTTCCAGGAGGTTTATATATCTATATAGCCTGGTAGCTAAGAACATAGGGGTCTAGAGTAAGAGCTCGTCACTTACAGATTCTGTGATCTGGAGAATTTGCTTAAACTTTGATTCAATTTTCTCACCTATATAATTGGGATTAAAAACAGTATCTTCCTTGCAGTATTCTAGGAGGATCAAATGAGATAACATGAGTAAAATCTTAAATTAGCGCCTGGTACCTTGTAAGTGTTCAGTAAATATTAGCTGTTTACATCCTAAACAACAATATATATCGAATTAAAGTGAAACTTTATTTTATATACTGTTTTATAGCCTTTTTTTATTTAATAGTGTGTTGTACATATTTTTGTGCATAAATGCATGCATACACTTCATCTTACTTAATGGCTGTGTAATAGTCCATCCCTTCATCTTACTTAATGGCTGTGTAATATTCCATCCCTTCATCTTACTTAATGGCTGTGTAATATTCCATCACATGAGTTTTTGATAAATTATTAGGTAGGCCTGAGCATGGTGGTGCTACCTGCCAAGCTCCAGGTGAGTTTGAGTGATGTCTTTCTACATCTCTGTGTATTGATGCAATTAATTGCATTTTAAAATTGTTATACAGAAATTAGTGGAAGCAATCTAAATGTCTATTGACAGATGAATGGATAAAGAAGATGTGGTACATATATACAAGAAAAACTACTCAACTGTAAAAAAGAAAAAGAACACCATTTGCAGCACAATGGATGGATCTAGGGATTATCATACTAAGTGAAGTAAGTCAGGCAGAAAAAGACAAATACCATATGATATCGTTTATATGTGGAATCTAAAATGCAGCACAAATGAACTTGCAGACTAAGCAGAAACAGACTCACAGATATAGAGAAGGGACTTGTGGTTGCCAAGGAAAAGAGGGGTTTGGAGAAGGATGGATTGGGAGTTTGGGATTAGAAGGTGCAAACTCTTATGTATAGGCTGGATAAACAAGGTTCCTGTACAGCACAGGGAACCATAGTTGGTATGCTGTGATAAACCCTAATGGAAAAGAATATGAAAAAGAATATATTTATATTTATATATCTTAATCACTTAGCTCTCCAGCAGAAATTAACACAATATTATAAATCAACCACCTGCCAGGCTCTTCTGTCCATGAAATTCTCCAGGCAAGAATACTGGAGTGGGTTGCCGTTTCCTCCTCCAGGGGATCTTCCTGACCCAGGGATCCAACCTGTATCTCTTGAGTCTTCTGCATTGGTGTGGATTCTTTACCACTAGCGCCATCTGGGAAGCTCTATAAATCAACTAAATCTCAATAAAATAAATTTTTGAAAAAATTAGTAGAAACGAAAAACTAAAGGTCTGATTATTAGTGGTAAGAATTATTGATCTTATAAGTGTGTTGCACTTGAGACAAAGAGAAAGCAATATATATATAATTTTGAAAAGTATGTATAAAATGGAAGAAAAATAATTGCCTATATTTTTTCCATGCCCAAAGTGCAGGGCTAAGTAGAAATTTCCTACTTTATCTCTCAGCAAAGAGAAGCCTGCTTCCAAAATATATTATTTATTTTCAGTTCTCACACATTTGACTAATGTCCATATGGAAAGTCCTGACTGTAAGCATCTCTTGACAGCTTTAGGAAGAAACATGAGTAAGTGCAGATGACCAGGCTCTTAAGAGACAGATGGAAAGTCAAAGCTATGTGGAATTCTGCTGACTTTCCTGGCACCCAGATTCTATAGCTCTGAATATTTCAGTGACCCCCAAATCACTCTTATTAACAAGCACCAAAGGTCTGCTCCCTGAGCACTGACAGACTGGGCACACAGTAGGGGGCTTGGTGTGAGATCAGGGAAGAGATGCAGACTGTTTGGGAAGAGACCCCTCATGGAGCCAATAACATGGTCTTGTATAGAAATAGTTTTTGCTTTCATTCTGTGGTGGGGTGCAGGGAGGAAGTGTGAAAAAAGCTCTACAGAAAAAAGACTGAAAAAAAAAAAGAAAGAAACAAGACCGAAACCCCTACTGTGGGTCTAGCATGCCTAGCACTTAGTGAGTGATATTCAAACGTTGAGCTGATGAATGAATGGACTCCCTTTTGTGAAGTAAAAAAATCAGAAGAATATCACTTATTGTTTTAATACATCTCTTCTAGTTGTTTAGTTTTAAAGTTGCCCTGGCTCTTCTCTATAATCTTTTCACTCAATCTTTACTCTGATTTAGAGGAAAGGAGATGAAGGAAACTAATATTTGGGGGCAAGGCTGTAGCACATGGTGATGTGAAAACTGTGTAACTGGCACCCTTGGTGCCACAGTGTACAACCTGTGCAGCTGTACAGAACGGACCTGGCTGTTCAGTGCCTCCTAGGTTTGCAGTATATAGCATTGTATCATCACATAGTATTATTATATCAAATCTCCCTAAGATCTCTGTGAGGTGAGAATCACCCCTATTTTGCAATTAAAAAAATATTGGTTTAGAAAATTTGGAGAATGTCCCAAGATGGCACAATTAGATGGAAGGAGGTCATGGGACAAGAATGGGAATTCTAATCTGAGTTTGACTCAATTCAGCTCCCCACTGAGCTCTTTCAGTCATCCCAGAGAGTTTGGAGATGAATATATTTGAACACAAACTGACCATCCCCCGCCATTACAAAACATAAGCAATGCACAAGAGTCCTGAATTTCGGCATTCAATAATGCTTTTTGTGCTTCATTCGAGTGCCAGAGCTGGGCTCTTCTGGAGTTTGGGACAGAATCATAGCTTGGCAGGGGACTGAGTTCTTTAAAAAAATATTCTATCTTTTTGGCTGTGCTGGGTCCTCGCTGCTGCATGCGGGCTTTCTCTAGTTGCAGCGAGCGGGGGCTACTCTCTAGTTGTGGTGAGTGGGCTTCTCATTGCGGTGGCTTCCCCTCTTGCCGAGCACAGGCTCTAGAGCGTGGGCTCATTAGTTGTGACGCATGCACTCCCTTGCCCCACAGCATGTGGGATCTTCCCAGACCAGGGATCGAACTGGTGTCCTTTACATTGCAAGGTGCATTCTTAACCACTGGACCACCTGGGACGCCCGAGCCTGAGTTTCTCGATGTGGGATTTGTGCACTAAATCATGGGCCCTTGTTTGAATTTCATTTCCTGGGTTAGCTCCAGAATCTTCTCCTTCCTTGCTGGGTCTCTTCATCTTTCAGTGAGAGGCCTGGGAGTCCCTGTATTACTTGGTGCTCAGTGTCCTACACAGTTGGGGCTAAAATTCTAAAACCGAGCTAGTACAGCTTCAGAAGAGAAAAGGTGAGTCTGACCAAAGAAAAGGACTCCATGAGAATCTTAAGACACAGATACAGAGCTGGAAGGAACTGGCAGAGGAGCCAGCTGCCAGCCCACCCTGCCCTTTTGCAGAAAGATGTGTTCAGGATTGAGAAGGTTGCCCATGGGTGCTATCTCCGAGGTCCAGGCCAGGGCTGGGGCAGCACTGGGCCAGTGCCTTCCAGCACTGGGCCTTAGAAACCTGAGCTAGGAGACTCAAACCCAGAGAAAACTTCTCAAGACAGAGGCATAGGAGTGGGTCGTCATCACTTTCAAGGCCCCCTGTTTGTCTCTTTTAAGGATGCCTCTTGTCCCCTTGGACAGGCCCCATCTCAAGATGTGGTCCTCTGTCTCCTGCCGATCTGTGTGATGGTTTTATCCCCAGCACCCTCTCTAGCAGGGCACTCCCATGCTGTCTATAGTCCCTGGGGCTCCAGACTTTCTCTGATGGTGCTTCTGGCGTCTCAGCTTGGAGGTTTTATCCTTTCCTGCCTTCTACATTTTCTGCTGTGGAACTGTTATGCTCCTCTCTGGGGAACCTTCTTACCCCATCTACTGGGAGAAGGCTTAGGGCTTAGGGCTGGAGGCCTGGCATGGAATGCGAGGCTGAACAGTGGAGGTAGGAAGCCCTGGGTGGGCGGTGGGAGGCCCCAGGATGCTTTAGCTATAGAGGAGGACAGACGAGGAGGAAGAGGAGGAGGAGGGAAGGAGGAGATGTCCTTCTCAGGAATGACAAAATCACAATGATTATAGTAAAACTTGTATTAGTACCAGGCATAAAAGTTGTTCTGTTGGATGTAGAGGAGGTCATGTGTGATGTCCAGGGAGTAATTCAGTAGAATAATTCAAAAATCCAAGACAGAACAAAAGAAGCTGGAGAGTGAGTGGGTAGTGAAAAGGCAGATGCAGCGGGTTTAAATCCCTATTTTCAAATGTTGACCACGTTTCTGAGAATTCTAAGATTCCTATTCCATCCCCACGGTGTCACTGGTTGCAGCGGGTACTTTCAATTAGTCCCACACTCAGACCTGACACTGGGAAAAAGCTGAAGCTCTTGGACTTTGGCAGTCTGAACAATCCGCAGGTCACTTGGCCTACAGCTGGGATGGATTTCAGAACACCAGCCGGAGCCACTGGAACCACTCTGCTGCACCGCAGGGTTTTCAATAAACCTTTATTTTCAATAAACCTTCAAAAAAAATCACCTCATTATTCTAAGCTCAGGTGTTTTTGCGTGTGTGCGCGTGTGCATGCTAAGTGGCTTCAGTTGAGTCTGATTCGACCCTATGGACTGTAGCCCATCAGGCTCCTCTGACCGTGGGATTCTCCAGGCAAGAATACTGGAGTGGGCTGCCATGCCCTCCTCCAGGGATCCCCCCACCTCTGAATCGAACCCATGTCTCTTATGTCTCCTGCATTGGCAGGAGGGTCCTTTATCACTAGCACCACCTGAGAAGCCCTCAGGTATGGTTTAAAGGGGTTTATTAGGAGTAAGACTCTCCTCTCACCCTTAACACTCAGGAAATCCAAGAATTTTAGCTCTGTGCCAGGAACTGGGGCCAAAGATCAAATATATTCTTATCCCAGGAACTAAAACACACTTCTTTTTGGGGGGGGGAGGGGGTGTCAGAAACCAGGTTGAATTAACATGGTTAAGAGAATATATTCTGTGCATAAATTCTCTCTGTACTGTTGTAAAATGAAATGAGGAAATATATCTACCAATCCAAGAGTTAAAGGAGAAAAGCCTGGCACATAGTACCTCATCCTTAATCTCTGTATTTCCTACACACACACACATCTTCCTGCATAAACAAAAACTAGATAATATAATCTATTCAAGATGGACCACTTTTACCTTCTTGGACTGCTTTATACTATCCAAGAGTCTTGACTAGACCTTGACTTGTCTCATCCCACAGTTTTCTATTTTCTTTCCAACATATCTTTTCATTGGTCTGTGTTCAGTAAAACTGACGTGTGGTAGAGCTGGAAAAGAGTTACTCTTGGGATGAAGGTGCTCTAATCACCAGTGTCCACAGGACATTTTCCTAAGATCCATGAGCGGGTTGGTGAGACGAAGGCCTGGGGAGATGAATAGTGTGTGAAGACTCCTGACATGTGTCACTTCGTGGAGGTAAAACTGGCTAAGCTGTTAACACTTGGTAGCTTCTCTGTGATCACAGAGGATGCTCTGTATCAGCTCTAGAGTCTTCAGCCTGAGCAACCTCTATACACATTCCAACAACTCACTGCTTGCTACCCTCTTTTTCCTCTTTGTTTCAGCCTCCATCCAAGGCTAATTAATAGCCCAGTGTCCTGTTTTAACCTTACTTGTAACAATCATTCAGTTCAGTTCAGTTCAGTCGCTCAGTCGTGTCTGAATCTTTGCGACCCCATGAATCGCAGCAACCCCCAATCCCTCCCAGCATCAGAGTCTTTTCCAATGAGTCAACTCTTCGCATGAGGTGGCCAAAGTACTGGAGTTTCAGCTTTAGCATCATTCCTTCCAAGGAAATCCAGGGTTGATCTCCTTCAGAATGGACTGGTAGCAAGGTGTGTTCTGTTACTGTCATTACAAACTACTCTTATGCATCGCTATCAATAGTTATACACACCCCCAAACATCTGCCAACCATCTACTGTGTTCCTGGTGTTGGGATGGCCACAGGGACAGAGAAATAAATGAGACCAACAGATTAACCCAGCAATCAGAGAACTATTGACTGATTCTAGAAAGGAAACTGAACACGTAAGAACAGAAAGACTGCCGAATGCTGCATGTGACTTTGGGGGAAGTTCACACAGGGAGCTATGAGGATGTAGAGAAGAGGGAGCCCTCCTAACACAGGCTTGGGGCAGGAGACCAGAAAAGTTAAGCCGCTTCCTTAAGGTCATGTGTCAGTGTCCTGGGGCTGCCACAACAAATCACTACCAACTGCTTGGCTTAATGCAACAAAATTTATTCTCTGACAGCTGAGGCGGTCAGAAGTCTGAAATCAAGGTGTCAGCAGGGCTGTGCTCCCTCTGAAGCCTCTAGAGAAGGATCCTCCCTGGCCTCTTCATAGCTCTTGGTGATGGCCAGCAATCCTTGGCTTGCATCACTCCAGTCTTTGCCTCCATCATCACATGGCCTTTATCTCTGTGTGTGTCCCCGACTCCAAATCTCCCTCTCCTTATAAGGACGCCAGCCTGGATTTAGGGCCAACTTCAATCTTGTATGATCTCATCTTATCTTGATTATATCTGTAATGACCCTGTTTTCAAATAAATCTGATTCAAAGGTACCAGGGGTTAAGACATAAACATTATCTTTCCCAGAGGAGGATACAGTTGAACCTGCAAAAGGTCAAAAAGTCAGCTAGTGCAGAGCCAGAGCTGTTATCAAAGATTTGGGGCTGGACTTGTGGCTCAGACAGTAAAGAATCTATCTGCCTGCAATGCAGAAGACCGGAGTTCAATTCCTGGGTCCGAAAGATCCCCTGGAGAAAGCAATGGCTACCCATTCCAGTATTCTTGCCTGAAGAATTCCATGGACAGAGGAGCCTGGTAGGCTACAGTCCATGGGGTCACAAAGAGTTGGACACGACTGAGTGACTAACACTTTCATAGTCATAGTCTTTTTCACAAGAGATAAATGGACCACTACCAACAATGTGACTGCTCAAATATTAATCCTGGGACTTCCCTAGTGGTCCAGTAGTTAAGACTCTGGATTTCCACTGCAGGGGGTGAGTATTCAAACCCTGGTCAGGGAACTAAGATATTGCAGCTGCACGACATGGCACACACACAAATTAATCCCGTCTCCCTTGCTCCTTGGACTATCGCTCTCCTGGTTTAACATTTTGATGGAGTAAAACTTTACTCAACCGAGCGCTTGTAACATGCTTAGTTATAATGCTGTTTGGGCTGATACGAAAAGCCAACTCATTGGGAAAGTCCCTGCTGATGGGAAAGATTGGGGGTGGGAGGAGAAGGGGGCAGCAGAGGATGATGTAGTTGGATGGCATCACTGACTCAATGGACGTGACTTCGAGCAAACTCCGGTAGGTGAAGGACAGGGAAGCTTGGTGTATGCAGTCCATGGGGGCGCAAAGGGTCGGACATGACTGAGTGACTGAACAGCAGCAGCAAGGGGCGCTCAGTGCACGCCCTTCCCGAGCTGTCACCTTACGTTGGCTAACTAGCCACTCAGCGTCCAAAGGCCAGTGCACTCACTTCAACCTGGCAAGCCCCTGGCCATTCCTTTTCTTTCCAGGCTCTTTCTTTGTCTCTCCACGGTGATCACCTACCATCCTTTCTCACCCAGGTGTCCTGGTTGCAAATCCTAGATTTGTAAGTTGAGTTCCCAGGGTCTGAGCATCACCCAAGGCTCCATTCTGTAGAGGAGGTGGCAGGCACGTAGCTGTGGGAAACTTAGACTCCTTTTGATTTTTCAGACTGGAGCTTTTAGAGAACAAAGGAACCTACCTGGTTAATTCTAATGTGCTTTTATGTGGCCCACCACACCTCCACCAAAACAAGTTTTCCATTTTTTTAATTCATCTTGCAAAAGACTCCCAGGCACTCTGTCAGTAGTGATGGAGGTAGGCAGAAACAGGGCAGAAAAGGAAGCTAAGCGATCTTGCCACACATTTAAAATTCTTAAGCTTTGGTAGATAATGACCTGGGGCTTCCCAGAAGGTGCAGTGGTAGAGAATCATCCTGCCAATGCAAGAGATGCAAGAAGAAGATTCCCTGGAGAAGGAAATGGCAACCCACTCCAGTATTCTTGCCTGGAAAATCCCATGGACAGAGGAGCCTGGCGGGGTCCAGGAGCGTTGCAAAGAGTCAGACGTGACTGAGCACAGCACAGATAATGAACTAAAAGTTATAGAAGTATTTAAACATCCCTCCATCTGAGACAGAGCTTAAAGAGCCTTCTCTGAACTACGCAGAGGGGGGTGAGGAAAAAAGATGTTCTGATTTAATTCCTCCATTATAATGATAGCAGTAGTCCTGTGTGTGCCATTATTTTTCCATTACCTTAATGCCTCGGTTAATGAAGACTTTCAAAGCCCACTCACGCCACTACGGGAGCTGAGCAGTTAGAGTCCATCTCGGTCCCTGTGGATACAGACGCAGCCTCTCTGCACACGTGGTTGTCTCCCTCACATCAAGGTCTCATCAGTGCTACCATCCATTGAGCTGCAGAGGCTAGCCTCAGGGTGAAAAGCCACTTGCATTTCACCCACGTGGGCACCTCACCCCCATTCCTTTCCACTGGTATTATCACTGCAGAGGCAGCCTGTTTGGAAGATCCCTGCTGTGCTAATGATGGCAGGTTGGCAGCTCTGAGGTACCGCAGGCGCTCAGGGGCACTAGACAGTTCTAACAGGACATAGACTATGGAGACAATACCTTCCTTTGTGTCAGAGGACATGTAAGTTTTAACGCGTGGGGATTTTCAGATTTTATCTTTCTCCTGCCTGCGTGCATGCTCAGCTGCTTCAGTCGTGTCTGACGCTGTGACCCCATGGACTGTAGCCTGCCAGGCTCCTCTGTCCCTGGGATTATCCAGGCAGTAATCCGAGAGTGGGTTGCCATGCCCTCCTCCAGGGGATCTTCCCGACCCAGGGATCGAATCTGCATCTGCTGTATTGCAGGCAGATTTATTTATTTATTTTTTTTTACTGCTGAGCCACAAGGGATGCCCCATCTTTCTCCAACCTATAACAATTTCAGAATTGCCCATGTGGCGTTGTCTGTCCTCACCCCTCTTGCTGACGTCTAAGAGTAGAAAGGGCAAAATCTATGCAGAGCCTCCTGAGAAAGGAGATCAGACAGGACATAGCCCTTAAATAGCTTCAGGGAAAGGAAAAGATGTGACTGGTCAAATGGGTCAGGACTGGGGAACAAGCACACAGATGGGGGCAGGGAAAGGGCTCATTGGCGGAGGAGGGTGAGAAAGCCCTGAGCATTTGGAGGTGGCAGAGGTGAGCAGGAAGCAAGAGAGGGTGTAGAAAGGTGTGGACTTTGCCCTTGGAGCCCCAGGAGTGATTGTTTTTCATTGCACTGTAGGCAGGCTCAGTTGTGTCCGACTCTGCGACTTCATGGACTGCCAGGCTTTTTTTCCATGGGGTTGTCCAGGCAAGAATACTGGAGTGGGTTTCCATTTCCTTTTTCAGGGAATCTTCCCAACCCAGGGATCGAACCTGTGTCTCCTGCAAGTCTCCTGCATTGCAGGTGGACTTTTTACCACTTTTCCCACCAGGGAAAGACCTCAACAAATCGAATCTCGAATCTCAAGGTTGCAGTATCTTCTTCTGAAACTGGCCCACATGGGCCCTAGTTTTATGAGCAGGACATCTTGTTTGCCGAGTGTTCGGTACTCACCTATCATCCCGCACCTGAACTAATTAGAAGGGGTGCTGCTGCTGCTGCTGCTAAGTCGCTTCAGTCGTGTCCGACTCTGTGTGATCCCATAGATGGCAGCCCACCAGGCTCCCCCATCCCTGGGATTCTCCAGGCAAGAACACTGGAGTGGGTTGCCATTTCCTTCTCCAATGCATGAAAGTGAAAAGTGAAAGTGAAGTCGCTCAGTCGTGTCCGACCCTTAGCGACCCCATGGACTGCAGCCTACCAGGCTCCTCCGTCCATGGGATTTTCCAGGCAAGAGTACTGGAGCGGGGTGCCATTGCCTTCTCCGAATTAGAAGGGGTGAGAACATACAATTACAGGCTTTCAGAGGATGAAGGCCCATTAGAGATGATCTCAGTAGCCTCCCACTGAGTTCAGGACACCTGCTAGGGCCTCCTCACCTTGCCTCTGCTGCAAGGATTCCAAGAATGAGGACCTCAGGTCTGATTGAGAACCCCCCTAACAATTGCAAAGGCTATGCCTCGGGGTCCAAAGACATGGCCCCCGAACATTCATTGAGTGTTCAAGTCTTGCTCCCCGAGTCTCAGGTTCCTCTTCTGGAAAAAGATCACAGCAGTCCCGGGCTCAGAGTGACTGTGAAAGGACCGGATGACGTGACGGAACTGTGTGTGCTTCAGAAGGAACAACACAGACTTGAGTCATCAGTACAGACTCGAAACCCTGTGCTCTTGGATCAAGTCAGCATGCTGACCGACGACCCACTCGGTTCAGTGTAGCCGAAAGAGGCCTGGTGT
Organism: Cephalophus harveyi; assembly: GCA_006410635.1. Lineage (NCBI taxonomy): Eukaryota > Metazoa > Chordata > Mammalia > Artiodactyla > Bovidae > Cephalophus > Cephalophus harveyi. Next base: position 117,336 of record SJYT01080516.1, on the reverse strand, counting down.
GGAAACACCAATATGATCAGTGATCCTACAGGGTTTGGGTTTTAAAATGAGTCCTGCTGACATGCTAATACCTACCCAACTATGTTAATTGATTTGGGGAAAGCATTTTCAAAAGTCTATCTATACCAGGTGGAGAGAGAACCTTGGGAACCCAACACAATTCCAGTCAAAGTCATTCTATTTATAATCAACAAGGGCCTACTGTATAGCACAGGAAACTCGACTTGATATTCTATAATAACCTACATGGGAAAAGAATCTGAAAAAGAATGGATATATGTATATGTATAACTGAACCACTTTGCTGTGCAACTGAAACTAACACAACGTTGTAAATCAACAAATCAACTATACTCCAACATAAAATAAAAATTAAAATTTAAAGGTCATTCCATTTATAGTACCTTTTAGTAGCTTTACAGACTTTACATATTCTTTTATTTAATGATCCTGGCATCTAAGTGAGAATTTATCATAGGAATTAGAGGTCTTGGAAAACCTGACAGTAAAAATAGAAAGAAAAGAAAGATTACAAGAAAAACATCCCAAATAATTACTAAGAGTGATACAATTAAACATGAGTTTATTTTTCTTGTTTCTGCATATTAAAATTTTCCAAAATGAGGTTATAATATCTTGGTGATAAACAATTTTGTTTTGAGAATACTCAGGACAATTTAAGTACTAGATCTGTGTGTGCTTTTATGGTAATTTTTCACCTTCACTGCTTTCGTGTCTTCAGCTTCAAAGCAATGGAATTCAAATATGTGCTATAGGAGGACTTTTCTTAGAACAACCCTATTATTCTAGAAAGTGAAATTTTCACTTACAAGCAATAGAGTGTCACCCATTCCAAAAAGCTTTTACCTTCCCAGCCAGATGACTTTCCATAGAAAAATCACACATTTTGTTAACAACTATATGCATCTTGCTTCAGAAATAATAAACAGAAGAGTGACAGCTAGATATTTTGAGTCTTGGAAATTTGGGGAAAGTAGAAGAGCTTTCACTGTGGCTCTGGCCGGGAGCAGGTGGTATTATTACCCAGTGCATTTATGCCTGGTCTATCAAGTGAAAACTGGCACCTTTCCGATGAGTTAGCATCCTTTGAGCCCATCCCCTGTGGTGGGTAATGCCGAGTGCTTTTCCGTCCCAAGGTAGCTTTGGTGACTTGAGCCTGACTGAACCGTCCAATAAGCCATTATGCAGACTGAGATGTAGATTTGCCCTGAAACGCCTTGTCATTTGCATACTTCAGAAATATCAAGCGTCTCACATCCAAAAATGAAAAAATAAAAATAATGGCGGGTGTTACTGGGTCTAATTTTTGAATATAATTTACATAAAATAGAACAGTCACTATACACTTCAGAAACTTAAAGAAAATCTCTATTAATTCTTAAGGTTTTGAGTTTTTGTTGGGTGATGTGATTAAAAATACAGTACTTGGAACCAGACAGATCAACATACTAGCTCTTGGCTAAATACTCATTGCCAATGAGTTTCAGTTAGTTCATCTGTAAAATGGTTGCCAAGTAGGTTCCTTTCCCTTTCTTAGGATAACCTTCAGTTGAGTTCAGCCTCTCAGTCGTGTCTGACTCTTTGCGATCCCATGGACTGCAGCACGCAGGCCTCCCTGTCCATCACCAACGCCTGGAGTTTACTCAAATTCATGTCCATTGAGTTGGTGATGCCATCCAACCATCTCATCCTCTGTTGTCCTCTTCTCCTCCCGCCTTCAATCTTTCCCAGCATCAGGGTCTTTTCAAATGAGTTAGTTCTTCACATCAGTTCAGCTTCAGCATCAATCCTTCCAGTGAATATTCAGGACTGATTTCCTTTAGGATGGACTGGTTGGATCTCCTTGCTGTCCAAGGGATAAACTTAGGTCTCTTTAAATCAGTGGTATGGTCTATAACATCTTATAAATATTTTCTATGCTTTACATATTTCTATATTTTCTTTCAAACATCTTCTGACCCATGTGATATTAACTCTTCTCCACGTTAAACTGGATTCCTTGCCTAATTGCAAAAGGAACTGGGAAGAGATGCTAGGGTTTCTCATCACTGTGGTTACCAATTTGCCGAAGTATTTAAATTAGTAGCAGATCCCAGGTCCAAATCCTCTGACTCAACAAAAGGATAAAAGCATTTATGTTCTACCACTAGTTATGGATGCTATTTTGTTGGTTCCTTGAAATTGAAGCTAATTCTTGTACATATATATAAACCACATCTGACATGGAATTTCCATACATGCACACACAGAGATGTGCTACATGATTTAATACATATTGTCCCTAATGAGAGGATAGGAGGAAAGATAGATAGGCATTTGCAAGCATTTTCTTCTTAGATCATATTGAGGCCAAGGGGCAAAAATATGATGTCATCACTCAAACCTCACAAATGACAGCGTCCAGTACCATTGCTGTGTGTCACTTCTACAGTGAACACCTCCTACTGTATTTCCTTTCTGGTGGGGCTGGATCAATGATAAATTGAGGCTGAATATGTCAGAAAGTCACTTTTAAGCCGCTCTTGATCCACTGGCAGTCACAGAGCCTACTTTCGTCTAGAGACTGTGTTGTTGTTGCTGTTCAGTTGCTTGGCCCTGTTTGACTCTCTGTCACCCCATGGACTGCAGCATGCCTGGCTTCCCTGTCCATCACCAACTCCCAGAACTTGCGCAAACTCATGTCCATGGAGTCAGTGATTCCATCCAACCATCTCATCCTCTGTCTCCCCCTTCTCCTCCTGTCTTCAGTCTTTCTCAGCATCAGGGTCTTTTCCAGTGAGTCAGCTCTTCACATCAGGTGGCCAAAGAATTGGAGCTTCAGCTTCAGTCCTTCCAATGAATATTTAGGATTGATTTCCTTTAGGATTGACTGGTTTGATCTCCATGAAGTCCAAGGGTCTCTCAAGAGTCTTCTACAACAACACAGTTCAAAAGCATCAATTTTTTTGGTGCTCAGCCTTCTTTATGGTCCAAATCTCATCCTTGTGGCTCAGCTTGTAAAGAATCCACCTGCAATGTGGGAGACCTGGGTTTGTTCCCTGGGTTGGGAAGATCCCCTGGAGAAGGGGAAGACTGACTACCCACTCCAGTATTCTGGCCTGGAGAATTCCATGGACTGTATAGTCCATGGGGTCACAATGAGTAAGGCATGACTGAACAACTTTCACTTTCACTCACATCCATACATGACTACTGGAAAAACCATAGCTTTTACTATATGGACCCTTGTTGGCAAGGTAATGTCTCTACTTTTTAATGTGCTATCTAGGTTGGACATAGCTTTTCCTCCAAGGAGCAAGCATCTTTTTATTTCATGGCTGCGGTCACCATCTGCAGTGATTTTGGAGCCCAAGAAGATAAAATCTCCCACTGTTTCCAGTTTTCCCATCTATTTGCCATGAAGTGATGGAATCGGATGGGATTTGTCTTATGGCAGGAAGTGGAGAAGAACTAAAGAGCCTCTTGATGAAAGTGAAAGAAGAGAGTGAAAAAGTTGGCTTAAAGTGCAACATTCAGAAAACTAAGATCATGGCATCCGGTCCCATCACTTCATGGCAAATAGATGGGGAAACAGTGGAAACAGTGGTTGACTTTATTTCTCTGGGCTCCAAAATCTGTGCAGATGGTGACTGCAGCCATGAAATGAATGGTTGGATGGCATCACTGACACAATAGACATGGGTTTGGGTGGACTCCAGGAGTTGGTGATGGACAGGGAGGCCTGGTGTACTGCGGTTCATGGGATCGCAAAGAGTTGGGCACCACTGAGCAACTGAACTGAACTGAACTGATGGGATCTGATGCCATGATCTTTGTTTTTTGAAAGTTGAGCTTTAAGCCAGCTTTTTCACTCTCCTCTCTCGCCTTCATCAAGAGGCTCTTTAGTTCCTCTTCACTTTTTGCCATAAGGGTAGTGTCATCTGCATATCTGAGGTTATTGATATTTCTCCAAGCAGTCTTGATTGCAGCTTGAGCTTCATCCAGCCTGGCATTTCTCATGATGTATTCTGCATATAAGTTAAATAAGCAGGGTGACAATATACAGCCTTGACATACTACTTTCCCAATTTTGAACCAGTTTGTTGTTGAACCAGTCCGGAGACTTTAGAGGAAATATACTAAGAGTCTCTTTAGAAAGATTTCCCTCCCTGAGAGATATAGGATGAAGCTTCACCCTATTCTTACTTTTGGACTCAGAAAAGAACAAGGACACCAACTAAGTGTCCAGACACCACTGAGTTGCTGGGCCAGCCTCCCAACTGCCATAAATCAATTTCTTCTGGATTTTTTATTCAGTTCAGCTCAGTTCAGTCACTCAGTCATGTCCGACTCTTTGCGACCCCATGAATCGCAGCACGCCAGGCCTCCCTGTCCATCACCAACTCCCACAGTTCACTCAGATTCAATTCCATCGAGTGTGTGATGCCATCCAGCCATCTCATCCTCGGTCGTCCCCTTCTCCTCTTGCCCCCAATCCCTCCCAACATCAAAGTCTTTTCCAATGAGTCAACTCTTAGCATGAGGTGGCCAAAGTACTGGAGTTTCAGCTTCAGCATCATTCCCTCCAAATAAATCCCAGGGCTGATCTCCTTCAGAATGGACTGGTTGGATCTCCTTGCAGTCCAAGGAACTCTCAAGAGTCTTCTCCAACACCACAGTTCAAAAGCATCAATTCTTCAGCACTCAGCCTTCTTCACAGTCCAACTCTCACATCCATACATGACTACTGGAAAAACCATAGCAAAAACCTTTACTATATAAGCTGTATCTAGTCTGTTTTCAGGAGGTCTATTCCTTGCAATCAAAAGCATCATCCTAGGGACCCTCCCAGAGAAGGCAATGGCACCCCACTCCAGTATTCTTGCCTCAAAAATCCCATGGACAGAGGAGCCTGGTAGGCTGCAGTCCATGGGGTTGCTAAGAGTCAGACATGACTGAGCAACTTCCCTTTCACTTTTCACTTTCATGCATTGGAGAAGGAAATGGCAACCCACTGCAGTGTTCTTGCCTGGAGAATCCCAGGGACGGGGGAGCCTGGTGGGCTGCCGTCTATGGGGTTGCACAGAGTAGGACATGGCTGAAGCGACGCAGCAGCAGCAGCAGGGACCCTCCCAGCTCCCTGTTTTGCTCTGGTCTTCCTGTTTCTCACCCTCGGTCCTGATGTAAGCTCCAGCACACACAAGCAGACTGCCAAGAAAAATGATAAAGAGTTGACTTGTTCTCCATCTCCTCAAATTCACTGCTCCCAGTGACCTGTCAAAGTACACGAGGGCCAGAATTCAAATTCCCTTAGGAGCCCCCGGGGTAAGGGGAGTAACAGAGAAAGGATTTCTTAACCACATCAGTGAGGCTTCAGGGCAGAGCTAGAAGGAATGGCAGGAAGAGGCGTGTTGATGACCCTACATTGCTGCCTAGGAGGCTGTACCTGGTCCCTTGAAGGAGCTGTAAGGCTCCAAAGCTGCCCCTGGACCCTCAGCAGGACCTGTGTCGTGAGTTGGGAACTGCAGCCCCTCCAGCCGCAGAGATGGCCTCTGTGGAGTGTGGCTGAGTTGCCTGAGCCCTGAGACTTGGTAGCAGAGAGAAGTGCCAGCGCTGTTCACAGAGGTCTTCCTGGGCTGGTGGGGGCCGCTGCAGGGATCGAGCCTCGCAGCGGGGAGAAGGTCTGCAGTCTTTGCTTTGATGAATGATGCCCTGTGGGGCCCCGCTATAACACTGCACAGGCTCCACGCAGGACCCAGCAAGGAAGAACTGCTGAGTTGCCAGCTGGGGAACCCCATGGCTTTAATGTCCCCAGCTCTCCACACTCCCCTTTCATGATTTGTCCCGACATCGACATCTGTACATAAGAAAAGGAATGTTTCTCTGCTTTAGTCACCCCTTACTGTGGTAGCAAAATAGCTTTCTCTCACTGGGGTACCAGGAGAGAGTGAAGCCCTAAAAATCTAGAGCAGGTCCAAATGTAAAGGACCACGATTCCTATCCAGCCTTCAGATTGGCGAGGAGCTCAGGCTGCCTGGGCAAAGCTGTTTCCCCTGTATTGGTCAGCGGGTGGACATTCGTCCTGCAAATCATCAACTGGCTTCTATTGCCCAGAAGTAAAACTCTTCAGATCGTGGGCATCAGAGCAGGATGCTTAATTTGTGAATATTGGAAATCATCAAGTTTTCTGAAAGGCTTGGAACAGCCTGTGGACATTAGCGAATTATAGCATCTCTAATTCTTTGTGCTTAAGTGTATCTACCTGGCACGGAATGAAGTGGAAATTTGGCAAGAGATAATCACGTTGATCACACACTGGTTGGTTTCACTGCCTTGTCTATCGATGTTGCTAACGTCAAATGATGGCCAAGTTTCCACAGAGCTGTGCCCTTCGAAAGAGCACACTATTAAAGCCACATCACTGAGTGTACCAGACACTAAGATGGTGGCATTTAACCCTCCTTACTTCATGAAGCAGATATTTATTATTTGTGTGGCTTTGGATGAGTTTCTTAATCCCTCCAAAGTGGTCCTAGTCCAGAGACTTGGGTTTGAGATCACCACTCTGTTCTGTTACCCTTGAACCTGCCTTGGGAAACCCTATCTTTCACCTACCCATCCCTACACAATCCCTCCCAAACATGTGACCTTTATGGAGGTGGCTGATTGATAAACTCACTCTTTTCCTGGAGACTTGAGAGGGCAAGTGCAAACAGATTGAAAGTCAGGAAGTTCATGGAAGCTGGAGCTCCTGAAAGGTCACCAGCAAGGATGCGATATCAAAGCATCCGCCTAGCTCAACACCCACCCAGGGACGAACACCCACTGTTGCTCCCACCACTCCCCTAGCCTCTCTACTGCAAGTCAGACTGAATTATGTTTGCCAAGAAAGGGAGTTCCTGATTAAATATTCCAACATTCTAGTGTGTGTGTATTCAGTGATGCTGTGGCATAAAATAATTTATATAATATAAATGAGAAGAAAAGGAATATCATTACTTTTATGAACACAGCAATTCTTTATGGCTATCCTATTACTGGGCAGATTTATGTTTTGAGGTCTAATCTATACTTTATAACTCAATAAAGTCACATAAATTAAGCCTATATCACAAAGATGTTTTTGCTGATACCAATTCTCATGGCTAGCCATAAATTAGATTCTAGTTAATGGGACACTTAAAATCCATGTCAGAGACATTCCCAGAAAGGAAAATTGATAGAAGAATAAAATAATCAATGTGAATACTTTTCATCAGTTCAGTTCAGTCGCTCAGTCACGTCCGACTCTTTGTGACCCCATGAATCGCAGCACGCCAGGCCTCCCTGTCCATCACCAACTCCTGGAGTTCACCCAAACTCATATCCATCGAGTCAGTGACGCCATCGAACCATCTCATCCATTGTCGTCCCCTTCTCCTCCTGCCCCCAATCCCTCCCAGCATCAGAGTCTTTTCAAATGAGTCAACTTTTTGCATGAGGTGGCCAAAGTATTGGAGTTTCAGCTTTAGCATCAGTCCTTCCAATGAATATTCAGGACTGATTTCCATTAGGATGGACTGGTTGGATCTCCTTGCAGTCCAAGGGACTCTCAAGAGTCTTCTCCAACACCACAGTTCAAAAGCATCAATTCTTC
>SJYT01080516.1:64966-108969 GCA_006410635.1 Cephalophus harveyi | reverse complement strand
GGCAATTTGATCTCTGGTTCCTCTACTTTTCATAGGTAAACCAAAATATCCAAAGGCCTAAGGTGCACCATTTGGTCCTCACTGGGGCAACCTTTTCAAGCTACCAAAGAACTTGACAGCATCTCCAAAATAATCCTGGAATCAAATCTCACGTTCTGGTTTTCTAAGCTCTTAAGAGTGTGTATGTGTGTGTGTCTGTGTGTACATGTGTGTTGGTGAAGATAAAGCGAACAGGCTATTATGGCAGAAAATTATTTTTAATGAATTTAATTTTCATTCTTGTGCTACCTTGAAGAAAATAGTCATGTAAATTAAACATTTTCAAAACCCAAGTACCTTAAAAACAAAACAAAGCAAAAAAAAAAAAAAAAAGAAAAAGAAAAAAAAGCCTCTAAAAGATCCTGCAAGACTGAATTTTGTGTGTGTTAGTTGCTCAGTTGTGTACAACTCTTTGTGACCCCATGGACTAGGATCTCCACCAGGCTCCTCTGTTGATGGAATTCTCCAGGCAAGAATACTAGAGTGGGTTGACATTCCCTTCTCCAGGGGATCTTCCTGATCCAAGGATCAAACCCTGGTCTCCCGCATTGCAAATAGATCCTTTACTGTCTGAACCACCAGGGAAGGCTAAATTTTAGTAACTCAGTAATTTTGCACAGTTCTTCTGCATTTGAACACCACAAGTGAATGATTCGTTATAAAATTTCCCAGGTTGAGCAAGAATACTAGAGTGGGTTGACATTCCCTTCTCCAGGGGATCTTCCTGATCCAAGGATCAAACCCTGGTCTCCCGCATTGCAAATAGATCCTTTACTGTCTGAACCACCAGGGAAGGCTAAATTTTAGTAACTCAGTAATTTTGCACAGTTCTTCTGCATTTGAACACCACAAGTGAATGATTCGTTATAAAATTTCCCAGGTTGTCAGCAAGGTAAAATTGAAAAAAACATGTTCATAACACACATGTATACCCCAAACTTTTTTTTTTAAGGTAACTTTATTCTGCCTTTCTTTTTGGTTGAATATCATCAGCATGATTTTCTTTTATTTAATTTAAGATAAAAGACTTAAAAATTCCATGTACTAAGCAAGGGAATCATCTGCTTTAAATCATTAGTAATTATAAAGAGTACAAATATTTCATTATGCTGGCAATTTGATCTCTGGTTCCTCTACTTTTCATAGGTAAACCAAAATATCCAAAGGCCTAAGGTGCACCATTTGGTCCTCACTGGGGCAACCTTTTCAAGCTACCAAAGAACTTGACAGCATCTCCAAAATAATCCTGAAATCAAATCTCACGTTCTGGTTTTCTAAGCTCTTAAAAGTGTGTATGTGTGTGTGTCTGTGTGTACATGTGTGTTGGTGAAGATAAAGCGAACAGGCTATTATGGCAGAAAATTATTTTTAATGAATTTAATTTTCATTCTTGTGCTGCCTTGAAGAAAATAGTCATGTAAATTAAACATTTTGAAAACCCAAGTACCTTAAAAACAAAACAAAGCAAAAAAAAGAAAAAAAACCTCTGAAAGATCCTGCAAGACTAAATTTTGTGTGTGTTAGTTGCTCAGTTGTGTACAACTCTTTGTGACCCCATGGACTAGGATCTCCACCAGGCTCCTCTGTTGATGGAATTCTCCAGACAAGAATACTAGAGTGGGTTGTCATTCCCTTCTCCAGGGGATCTTCCTGATCCAGGGATCAAACCCTGGTCTCCCGCATTGCAAATAGATCCTTTACTGTCTGAACCACCAGGGAAGGCTAAATTTTAGTGACTCAATAATTTTGCACAGCTCTTCTGCATTCGAACACCACAAGTGAATGATTCATTATAAAATTTCCCAGGTTGTCAGCAAGGTAAAATTGAAAAAAACATGTTCATAACACACATGTGCACCCCAAACTTTTTTTTTAAGATAACTTTATTCTGCCTTTCTTTTTGGTTGAATATCATCAGCATGATTTTCTTTTATTTAAGATAAAAGACTTGAAAATTCCATGTACTAAGCAAGGGAATCATCTGCTTTAAATCATTAGTAATTATAAAGAGTACAAATATTTCATTATGCAAGATTGGCTATAAATTCATTTTTTAGCCCATTCATTAATGAGATATATTGGCTGCAGATAATAGTGGCTGTGTTCAACAAATGATTCATATTTAAAAACTCATTTTCACTTTTCAGAAGCACTTTAGCACTGAGTGGTTTGTTTATGCTGGAAATAGTTGCTGGTTTGTTTCTATGAATGCTTCAGACAGACTCACCAGGCTGAGCAGGCATATTGAACCATGGGTTATTTGCGCTTAAAGGAGTCCAGGTTTTCCTGCCAATCAGGCAATAAATGAAACTGGAACCTCCTTTTGCTCTGTATCAGTAGAAGCAGAATGGAAAACAGAACTCAGTAATTATCAACTGACTGTATATACCCACCCACCCTCCAATTCATTTGCTGAAGCCCTCACTTCCAGGACCTCAGCACTGTATTGGGAGATAGGGTCCTTAAAGAAGTTATTAAACTAAAATGAGGCCATTACCATGGGCTCTGGTCCAATCCTACTGATGTTTTTGTGAGAAAAGATTAGGACATGGACACACACATACACAAGAAAGATCACAGTGAGAAGGCAGCCATCTACAAGTCAGAGACCTCAGGAGAAACTAAACCTGCCAACATCTTGATCTTAAATTTCCAGCCTCCAGAACTATGAGAAAATAAATTTCTATGGTTTAGGTCACCCAGTCTGTGGTATTTTATTCTTCCTCTTTGCAAACTAAAACATCAAATAGATCTAGCATTAAGCTGATGACCCTTAAAACATGGCAAAAATGTCAGTGTCAGCTAAGTCCCCAACCCCCTAATGGAGAGCCATCTTCTGTGAGTAATGAGTTCACCAAGAACATTCCTTAATGTTTTTGAGAGATGATATGGGACCCATATGTAACTTACTAAGCACTTGATGAATAATGATGGCAATAGTCATCGCCAGCCCCTATTGGGAGTTAACTATGGCCCACCCTCTGTACTGCACGCCCCATATGCATTATCTCATCACCATCACTGCAATCACGTTAGGGCTTCCCTGGTGGCTCAGATGGTAAAGAAACCACCTCCAATGCAGAAGACCCGGGTTCAGTTCCTGAGTCGGAAAGATCCCCTGGAGAAGGGCATGTCAACCCACTTCAGTATTCTTGCCTGGAGAATTCCATAGACAGAGAAGCCTGGCAGGCTACACCCCATGGGGTCACAAAGAGTCAGACACGATCACATTAAGCAGATTTTATTGTTATTGTTATTCCAGTTTTATAGACAAAGACCCTGTCTTACCCATGGTTCCACAACCAGAAGCCCAGACTTAGATCTAGGTAGTTGATCATAGGAGTTTATGTTCTTGATTTCTAAGTTATAGTCACGGGTAATGTCAGTGACCTTAAAATATAAGAGTCTGGAAATGAAGTGACACCATATTTTTTCCTCCAAATGAGTTTCTGTAATGATGGGGAAATCCATTCTCTTCTGAGCAGGACCTGACTTCTCCTATCCATACTGGGTAATGTCAGTGACCTTAAAATATAAGAGTCTGGAAATGAAGTGACACCATATTTTTTCCTCCAAATGAGTTTCTGTAATGATGGGGAAATCCATTCTCTTCTGAGCAGGACCTGACTTCTCCTATCCATACCATCTCCTCCAGGAAGACTTCTAAGCCCACCCCAGCCTAAGGAATCCATTGTGCTTCATTTCTATATTGTTTATTGTCTATCTGACCGTATTGGTTATATTTTCATGAGCACTTGTCATATTTTACTGACTTTCATTCAAGACACGTGTGTGGCTATTAGGTAACAGGCACCCACAGTGACCTTCAGTTCTTCCTACAAGACAGTGTGGAGTGACGAGCTCATTCGTCTGAGAATGACCATAGTAGCTCACTTGGAGTTGGCTAGATTAAGAGCCAGAGAAAGCGACACCCTACTCCAGTATTCTTGCCCGGAAAATCCCATGGATGGAGGAGCCTGGGGGGCTGCAGTCCATGGGGTCACTAAGAGTCGGACACAACTGAGTGACTTCACTTTCACTTTTCACTTTCATGCATTGAAGAAGAAAATGGCAACCCACTCCAGTGTTCTTGTCTGGAGAATCCCAGGGACAGGGGAACCTGGTGGACTGCTGTCTATGGGGTCACACAGAGTTGGACATGACTGAAGCGACTTAGCAGTAGCAGCAACAGATAAAAAGCCAACTGGACCCAGAGCTTCCTCCCCACTTTTCTGGGGGAAGGATTCTGGGCAGCCTACAAAGAGCTGGTATTTCAAAACAGGGTGCCTGGTCCTCACCCATGAGCTTGTCCTTCACTGGCAAGCCTGCTTTCATATGGTTCTATTCGAAGGGAGCCACCTTGCATGTCAGTTGGGCAAATCACTTATCTTGTGTATGCCAATTAGGTGGGCTGCCTAGAGTTTTGCACTGAGAAACTTACAAGCCTAATCTGGAATCTATGGATAAAAAGTATCCAGAATCATATGGAAGCACTTTTTAGGCCTTCATTCCAAATTGATTGAAAAATAACTCTTGGGGGATGAGACGCTGGAGTTGTTGTTTTAAAAGCTGCCCAGTGACTCTGACATGTGGGGAGGGGACTAGCTGAAGAACAGGAGAGAAGCACACCCACGCCCCTCCCCATGGGGGAACACCTGGGTGAATCCGTTGATTCTGTGAATCACTGGGCCTTAGAGTGGTTGTCAACAATGTCAGTTCCCATCTCCCTTCTTCCAACACCCACCTCAATGCTCTACTAGACTTGAAAGAGGGCTCAGCAAATCATGACATGACACCTGGGACATGTCAGCCCAAGTGAAAGGTTAGAACTCCACCACCAGACACCCACAGAGGGTCGCCTGGAGTAGACTGGCCAGCTTGTCCTAGTTTTAAAACTGAAACCGAATCTGACCTCTACCCTGACACCAAATTAAATCTTGGGTGTAGTAGAAGAGAACAGCTTTACTGCTTTGCCACAGTGGACTAATGCCCCCAAAACTGTGTGTCCCAACCTGGAGTGGGTAGTGAAGAGTTTTAAAGAGGGTGTGATTAGCTCATTGACATTCTTCTCATTGGGGGTGAGATAGGTAAGAGTCAGCATCATCAGCCTTCTGGTTCCAACTGGTCTGGAGAACCAGGCNGCCACAGTGGACTAATGCCCCCAAAACTGTGTGTCCCAACCTGGAGTGGGTAGTGAAGAGTTTTAAAGAGGGTGTGATTAGCTCATTGACATTCTTCTCATTGGGGGTGAGATAGGTAAGAGTCAGCATCATCAGCCTTCTGGTTCCAACTGGTCTGGAGAACCAGGCATTGCTTGTGGGTAGCTCACAGTTAACTTCTCCCACCTGTTGGGGTTTTTGGTATCTGTAAAGCAGCTCAAAGATATTGTTATGTGTGTCCCCTGAGGGGCAACGAGGACCCTGCTCTGAGGCTGCACTCTTGTTTCTTGACTGCTCCTCCCTCGTCTTAGCTCCTTTTGTTCTTGTTATTCAGTCACTCAGTCATGTCTGACTCTTTGCAACTCCATGGACTGCAGCATGCCAGGCTTCCCTGTCCTTTGCCACCTCCCAGAGCTTGCTCAAACCCATGTCCATTGAGTCAGTGATGCCACCCAGCCATCTCGTCCTCTGTCGTCCACTTCTCCTCCTGCCTTCCAACTTTCCCAACATCAGGGTCTTTCCTAGCATCAGTGCTTTTTCTAGCATCCCTTCCCTTCCAGAATTAGCAACTGTTTGAACCTGCCCTTTGGATCCCAGGGAAGGTCATGGAGGCTGAATGAAGCCTATTTCCTGTAACTAAGAAATGGGGGGACACAGAAAGGCTTTTGTGCCCAGGAGTCCCAAAGGGGCCCGCTTGGTTTTAAAAGTCCCATGTCCATTCAGCCTCAGGGAAACCAGATGCTGGTCACTCTGCTGGTAGGGTGGACAGATGAGGTTTTGCAGAATCTATACCTGCCTACCTAGAGCACTGAGATTCAACTTTGGCAGCCCTCGAACTTCTCCCTGCAGGCAGTCAGAGCTGGGAGGGGGCTGTTCCCTTTCTAGTTGACACTCATTGTGACCTTGAGTGTCCACCAGAGGGGAAAATGCCTCATGCTTCCAGCAGCCGGAGTGGTTAGACGTTTCAGCACCAGCTACAATAGGTAACAAGCCCAAGGAAAACCCCACTGAGTTCTGAATACTAAATTTAACTTGTACACATGACACTGCCCGATTACAGGTGCATCTTCTATCTGGCCACGAGGTCTGGTTTTGCTGAGTTTCAACGAGCTGCTTTTATCAGGGTCACCCAAGCCTCTTCTGACCTTCCCCTGCATGGAGGCATGTCTCTAAATGCCAATTTTCAGATAAGATCAGCTATTTTCTCCCACAGGCAAGAATTTCAAAAGAGATGGAGTTGGTGATGGACAGGGAGGCCTGGCGTGCTGAGATTCATGGGGCCGCAAAGAGTCAGACACGACTGAGCGACTGAACTGAACTGAACTGGATCATGAAGAAATGGTTCATGTTTGCCCTACTTACTATTGCAGGATAGGAGAGTGTGTGATTTTTAATTTTTCAAATCTTCTGTTCAAAAATGTGCTTAAACATCAAAGATTTTACAATTTTCAAAATCCAAAGATATAGAAAGCCTGGCATACTGCACAGGATACATTTGAGGGAACAAGCCATCGGGAAGGGAGCTGGGATCCTGACACCACCCTTCACTAGCTGCGTGACCTTGAACAGATCATAGGAACACGTGGACTCAGGTTTCTCCTCCACAAAATGGGGCTAATAATGCTTTCCTCACAAGGCTGTGATGGGGAGCATACCCAATATTAGGGATAAGGAGCTTGCCTGGGACATGTTAGGCAATCAACAAATAGAATAGTCTCTTATAGGGAAGGAGGAAGGATATTTATTTTTCAGTGTACAAAGAAAAATCTTAAAAAAGAGCCCCCCAGAGAGACCTGACTACCAAGTTTAGCACTAAACTTTCCTGCCAATGGATGAATCCACTGATACATTGGACTAATAGTTATGGAAACCCAAAGTCGTTCTGGGAACTGTGTCTTAAGAAAAGAATTGAAAGAGACACATGTACCCCAATGTTCATTGCAGCACTGTTTATAATAGCCAGGACATGGAAACAACCTAGATGTCCATCAGCAGATGAATGGATAAGAAAGCTGTGGTACATATACACAATGGAGTATTACTCAGCCATCAAAAAGAATTCATTTGAATCTGTTCTAATGAGATGGATGAAACTGGAACCTATTATACAGAGTGAAGTAAGCCAGAAAGAAAAACACCAATACAGTATACTGACACATATATATGGAATTTAGAAAGATGGCAATGATGACCCTGTATGCAAGAAAGCAAAAGAGACACAGATGTATAGAACGGACTTTTGGACTCTGTGGGAGAGGGAGAGGGTGGGATGATTTGGGAGAATGGCATTGAAACGTGTAACAGGATACAGGATGCTTGGGGCTGGTACACGGGGATGATCCAGAGAGAGGACATAGGGTGGGATGTGGGAGGGGGATTCAGGATTGGGAGCTCATATACACCCGTAGTGGATTCATGTCAATGTATGGCAAAACCAATACGGTATTGTAAAGTAAAATAAAGTAAAAATTAAAAAAAAAAAAAAAGAAAGAAATAGCCCTAAGACATTAATTTTATAAAAGTGATTTTTAAAGGAAAATGGACATAAGCAGGTTTGCATTTTTAGTTACTCCAACCTGTATTTATATAAAAGGAAATTAATATTGGAATTCATGGTTCTCCCACCCCTAACCCTTAGCTTAATAAAATGGCTCCATTTTTCAAATAGAAACTATGGGCCAAGCATCAGTAGATGTGATTCATTTTCATCTTCAGCACAACCTAATGAAATAGATATGATTGTCAAATTATTTCCCCATGTAACAGAAGTAATGGATGTCAGAGGTGAAGTCTCATGCCAGGAGGTTGGCGCTGGAAAGATAATACATTCTTTGACAAGAGAGTTGGACACGACTGCGCGACTGAACTGAACTGAACTGCAACCTTGCCATGACCTAACTCGAGCACCATCCTGGCCCCATTGCCTATAAGCCATAGAACAGAAAGATGGACTAAGTGCTCCTGGTCCAGTGTCTTCCAGGTAACATAAGCATGATGATGTGGACAAGCCCATCAGATCCTCAGAATTAAATGAGGTAATGTGCAAAACACTTAGAACAGCTTGGGCACGTAATCAATGCTGGGTGACATAGGTTAGCTTATGTAATAGGTTCAGGCTGGCTGGCTGGCCTTTTATACTGCCTCACTAGTGGATAAACTCAGCTGGTGTCATCTATGATCACTCACCCGATGTCATTATCAAGAGAGGGTGGAGGTGGGCTTCTGGCCCCAGAGACCATTTCTCAGCCCCATCACACCCTCAGACTGACTTCACTGAAGCCTTCTCTGCATACCAGGTGGTCAAGACCCACTGTGTTTTTCCTGCTGTCCTTTATAAGTGCTGTCTATGGCTCTAAGGATATCAAATCCATAAAGCTGATCAGGGCAGGCGTTCAAAATGGCTGTGTATAATGAGGGAATTTCAGAGGATGAGAATATCTTGAAAGATAGACTTCTAGTCACAGACTCCTGAGGATAAATTCAGCTCAGTTCCATCGCTCAGTCATGTCTGACTCTTTGTAAGCCCATGGACTGCAGCACACCAGGCCTCCCTGTCCATCAGCAAGACCCAGAGCTTACTCAAACTCATGTCCATTAAGTCAGTGATGCCATCCAACCATCTCATCCTCTGTCATCCCCTTTTCCTCCCACCTTCTATCTTTCCCAACATCAGGGTCTTTTATAATGAGGATAAAGCAAGTTATAAACCTCTCACATCATGCTGCTGAGTCACTTCAGTCGTGTCCGACTCTGTGCGACCCCATAGACGGTAGCCCACCAGGCTCCCCTGTCCCTGGGATTCTCCAGGCAAGAACACTGGAGTGGGTTGCCATTTCCTTCTCCATCTCACATCATAGATGCATAAATAAACATCAATGCCCTCCCACAAACCTTCAAGCCATGCCATGATGGATGGACTTCAGTTGGTCTAGGGTTGCCGTGTTTTTAAAAATGTTTTTGCACTTGTCCCCAGCACAAGGATTTCAGGTGGGGTTTGAATGTGGGGTGTGAGGGCGATTGTGCATTGCAATGTCACAAAACATAGAGGAAATGACTCAAAGAACAACAAAAGAGAGTGGTTCCTAAAGTTGAAAAAGCAGTTTCTACAAACCACAAGTGTAAGGACAGAGCGCGTTCATTTATTCACTCGCTTGTTCATCTGTTCATTCAGCAAAGGCTCATGGGCTTTACGTTGCACCAAACTGTGTTCAGGGTTGCAAAGTAGATGGATGAGCAATATTGGGATCTCGCCCTTGGGGAAGTGATGGGGTGGACCAGCGATCATGCTTGTTCTTGAGTGGGTACTACCTCCGTGTCCTGGACCTGCTTGCTGTCCCAGGTGGGTGGAGGCATCCCACCCACAAGGCTGGCAGTTTTATCCTCTTTGGAGGTGGGGAGCCAGTGTGAGACCTTCCTAAGTGTAGAGACTGTCAGCCCACTTACACCTCACTCTTGATTCTCTGCAGCACCCCCCCTCAAAGCACTCTGGGAATCACGAAGCTGGCACTCCTAACAATTCACTTTCTTTCTCACTTGTATTTTCTCTCTCCCTCCTTTTCTCCCTCTAAAGAATGAATTATATGTCCATGTGAAAGTGATGTCGCTCAGTCATGTCCAACTCTTTGCGACCCTGTGGACTGTAGTGTACCAGGCTCCTCTGTCCATGGGATTCTCTAGAAAAGAATAGTGGAGTGGGTTGCAGTTTCTTTCTCCAGGAGATCTTTCCAACCCAGGGATCAAACCCAGGTCTCCTGCATTGCAGGCAGACATTTTAACCTCTGAGCCACCAGGGAAACCCCATATATGTCCATCAGTTCAGTTCAGTCACTCAGTCGTGTCCGACTCTTTGCGACCCCATGAATCACAGCACGCCAGGCCTCCCTGTCCATCACCAACTCCCGGAGTGTACCCAAACTCACGTCCATCGAGTCAGTGATGCCATCCAGCCATCTCATCCTCGGTCATCCCCTTCTCCTTTTGCCCCCAATCCCTCTCAGCATCAGGGTCTTTTCCAATGAGTCAACTCTTCGCATGAGGTGGCCAAAGTATTGGAGTTTCAGCTTCAGCATCAGTCCCTCCAATGAACACCCAGGAATGATCTTTAGGATGAACTGGTTGGATCTCCTTGCAGTCCAAGGGACTCTCAAGAGTCTTCTCCAACACCACAGTTCAAAAGCGTCAATTCTTCAGCGCTCAGCTTTCTTCACAGTCCAACTCTCACATTAATATATGACCACTGGAAAAACCATAGCCTTGACTAGATGGGCCTTTGTTGGCAAAGTAATGTATCTGCTTTTGAATATGCTGTCTAGGTTGGTCATAACTTTCCTTCCAAGGAGTAAGCGTCTTTTAATTTCATGGCTGCAATCACCATCTGCAGTGATTTTGGAGCCCCAAAAAGTAAAGTCTGACACTGTTTACACTGTTTCCCCATCTATTTCCCATGAAGTGATGGGAGACACATAAAATTAAAGATGGAAAATTAAATCTAATGTATCCTCATTAGATTAAGCATGTTATGTTCATGCTTATTTACTCTCTGGACTCACCCCTTGCTGTTAATACTCTTACTGATTATATCCTATACCATGAAGGAGGGGGTAAGAAATATTAGTTGCAACTGGTAGGAGAAATAGGCACCCTTTTACCAAGCTTGAAATGCAATCACTTGACAAGCATTCACTGTGCACCTGCTGTGTGCCCTGACTCGGTGCTGGAAAAGACTTGGATCAGAGAGAGGAAGTCCACCTGTCCTGCTGGCCAAGTGTCTGGTCAGCAGCTCCAGAAAAAAGGAGGTATTAGCACTGAATCCAAGCAAGCCCCCAGCACTCACCCTCTTCATCCTTCCTGTCCCGAATCAGCCCCTTGATCCATCCCACCTCCTGCTTTCTAATCAGTCCCTGATCCAAAGCAGAACATTGTGACACAACTGTGTCAACATGGCTGGGTTTTTTGTTTGTTCATTTGTTTGGGGGGAGGAGATGTTTTGAGACACAGTTATATCAGTGATCCTGTCCTAGTGTAAAATCAGCATTTTGCACAGTAAACATTTCCAATCTTTCTGTCTTCTCTGTTTCTCCAACCTCAGCCTCTTTCATTAGGGCATAGTTTATTCTTTCTTTTTTTTCTCCTGTATTGTCTAAACTGGATCTTGTTACATTATCTAAGAGAAGTGTTTTCTAAAACTCTTTTCGAATGGAATTAGTCTCCATGGATATGTTCCCTGCTTTGGAGAGTCGTTATAAAGTAGGTTAATGCTATTAAAAATAATTTATGTATGTTTCTCTGTCCTGATAGGATGGTTGGAAATTTGCTTGAAGCTTCCTTCTGGAATTTGGAGAGTCAGTTCATTTTGATGACACTGAAGGGTGAGTTGTGTGCTGAGATGGGATGAGGGTAGAGTCTGGCTATTCCTGTCTGGTTGGAGGGGTAGGTCAGGATGATTTTTACTTTAGGAATTCCGAACTTGTAGGAATGGAGGAAATCTCTGGCACTTCCTGAGATGTGACCCTGTTGAAGTCCTTAGCTTCTCAGTTTTCTTATCTGTAAAATGGTCATGACAGTACCTTCATGAAGATGAAGCCCAAGATTTTTAAACACTAATGAAGGGTCTAAAAAGAAACTGTACTGAACTTAGCTCAGTCTTGCCTCACCTGGGTTACGAGGTATTCCATCAGTGAGATGACCTGAGGCTGCACAACTTAGAATGTCCATGGTATAGGAAAATTTAAGGGTCCCTTGTGCAAGCCAGAGAATTCATCCGCAGCCCTGCAGATGGGATCAAGGTTCCCTCTGTCAGTCACTTTATGAAGAAGTTTGTCCAGAAAATGAACACTCAGGAGAGGAGACTTAGATACTACTGAAAAGGGGAAATGAAAACCAGCTTTTCCTCTCTGTCAATCCAGGGAGCATCTGGAGTGTCCACGTGGTCAGGGGGCCAGGAAAGGCCCTGCAGTAGCAGGCTGGGTGACTCGTCATTCTCTGTTCTACATTTCTCTTTCATTTCCCCCCAGCCTTCAGTGATGTCTCCTGTCTCGTTTAATGGGAGAGTCTAGTTGTGAGGGAGAACAGGAAACAGTTTTCCACAATAATAAAGCTGGAGCAGAAGAGAAAAGAATAAATACAAAGTATAATTATCATAGCAATGACTATCTAAGAATATTTCTATAAAATTAATATATTAATTTTTGTATTTTTCTAATTCTGTGTAGAGGAAAATTTTAATGGAGCAATTTGAAAGATTAGACAGCACACATTGGTGACAGCTGGAATGAGTGTGGGTCCATAAGGTCATTTAACTGTTAACGATTGTTTAATTTCAAGGCACTTATTGTTGTGTGGAATAATTGCTTTGTTCTCCATTCTTTATCTTTTCATCTCAATTCTCATGACAAGTACTTCCATGAGCATCATCAAACTCTGTCAGCAGAGCCTCTGGGATGTTACAAGATGACGGTGTTTGTTCAGAGAGAGCAACAAACGGTTATGATCCTCTCATTTCATTCAAATTATGCCATTATTGCAAGATGTAGCAGCAGCAACCCAAACTGTCTCTGACAGTCTCATATTTCTACTGTTTAAGAAACAGCTGTCAAAGGGATATGGGTGAACTGAGCAACTGCCAAATTAAGGGGAAATTATATTTTTAATCAATCACTTGCCTAAATTCATGAAAGCTAATATTTGGTTTATCATTATCCAGACATAATACCAGGGCTTCCCTGGTAGTTCAGCTGGTAAAGAATCTGCCTGCAACGCAGGACAGCTCTCCCGGTTCGATTCCTGGGTTGGGAAGAACCCCTGGAGAAGGGATAGGTACAAAACATCCCCCAGCACTCACCCTCTTCATCCTTCCTGTCCCGAATCAGCCCCTTGATCCATCCCACCTCCTGCTTTCTAATCAGTCCCTGATCCAAAGCAGAACATTGTGACACAACTGTGTCAACATGGCTGGGTTTTTTGTTTGTTCATTTGTTTGGGGGGAGGAGATGTTTTGAGACACAGTTATATCAGTGATCCTGTCCTAGTGTAAAATCAGCATTTTGCACAGTAAACATTTCCAATCTTTCTGTCTTCTCTGTTTCTCCAACCTCAGCCTCTTTCATTAGGGCATAGTTTATTCTTTCTTTTTTTTCTCCTGTATTGTCTAAACTGGATCTTGTTACGTTATCTAAGAGAAGTGTTTTCTAAAACTCTTTTCGAATGGAATTAGTCTCCATGGATATGTTCCCTGCTTTGGAGAGTCGTTATAAAGTAGGTTAATGCTATTAAAAATAATTTATGTATGTTTCTCTGTCCTGATAGGATGGTTGGAAATTTGCTTGAAGCTTCCTTCTGGAATTTGGAGAGTCAGTTCATTTTGATGACACTGAAGGGTGAGTTGTGTGCTGAGATGGGATGAGGGTAGAGTCTGGCTATTCCTGTCTGGTTGGAGGGGTAGGTCAGGATGATTTTTACTTTAGGAATTCCGAACTTGTAGGAATGGAGGAAATCTCTGGCACTTCCTGAGATGTGACCCTGTTGAAGTCCTTAGCTTCTCAGTTTTCTTATCTGTAAAATGGTCATGACAGTACCTTCATGAAGATGAAGCCCAAGATTTTTAAACACTAATGAAGGGTCTA
Source organism: Cephalophus harveyi (assembly GCA_006410635.1). Taxonomy (NCBI): domain Eukaryota; kingdom Metazoa; phylum Chordata; class Mammalia; order Artiodactyla; family Bovidae; genus Cephalophus; species Cephalophus harveyi. The sequence continues at coordinate 95,150 of SJYT01080516.1, read as the reverse complement.
AAAAGAAACTGTACTGAACTTAGCTCAGTCTTGCCTCACCTGGGTTACGAGGTATTCCATCAGTGAGATGACCTGAGGCTGCACAACTTAGAATGTCCATGGTATAGGAAAATTTAAGGGTCCCTTGTGCAAGCCAGAGAATTCATCCGCAGCCCTGCAGATGGGATCAAGGTTCCCTCTGTCAGTCACTTTATGAAGAAGTTTGTCCAGAAAATGAACACTCAGGAGAGGAGACTTAGATACTACTGAAAAGGGGAAATGAAAACCAGCTTTTCCTCTCTGTCAATCCAGGGAGCATCTGGAGTGTCCACGTGGTCAGGGGGCCAGGAAAGGCCCTGCAGTAGCAGGCTGGGTGACTCGTCATTCTCTGTTCTACATTTCTCTTTCATTTCCCCCCAGCCTTCAGTGATGTCTCCTGTCTCGTTTAATGGGAGAGTCTAGTTGTGAGGGAGAACAGGAAACAGTTTTCCACAATAATAAAGCTGGAGCAGAAGAGAAAAGAATAAATACAAAGTATAATTATCATAGCAATGACTATCTAAGAATATTTCTATAAAATTAATATATTAATTTTTGTATTTTTCTAATTCTGTGTAGAGGAAAATTTTAATGGAACAATTTGAAAGATTAGACAGCACACATTGGTGACAGCTGGAATGAGTGTGGGTCCATAAGGTCATTTAACTGTTAACGATTGTTTAATTTCAAGGCACTTATTGTTGTGTGGAATAATTGCTTTGTTCTCCATTCTTTATCTTTTCATCTCAATTCTCATGACAAGTACTTCCATGAGCATCATCAAACTCTGTCAGCAGAGCCTCTGGGATGTTACAAGATGACGGTGTTTGTTCAGAGAGAGCAACAAACGGTTATGATCCTCTCATTTCATTCAAATTATGCCATTATTGCAAGATGTAGCAGCAGCAACCCAAACTGTCTCTGACAGTCTCATATTTCTACTGTTTAAGAAACAGCTGTCAAAGGGATATGGGTGAACTGAGCAACTGCCAAATTAGGGGGAAATTACATTTTTAATCAATCACTTGCCTAAATTCATGAAAGCTAATATTTGGTTTATCATTATCCAGACATAATACCAGGGCTTCCCTGGTAGTTCAGCTGGTAAAGAATCTGCCTGCAATGCAGGACAGCTCTCCCGGTTCGATTCCTGGGTTGGGAAGAACCCCTGGAGAAGGGATAGGTACAAAACACTCCAGTATTCTTCAGCTTCCCTAATGGCTCAAATGGCCTGCAATGCGGGAGACCTGGGTTCAGTCCCTGGATTGGGAAGATCCTCTGGAGAAGGGAATGGCTACCCACCCCAGTAATCTTGCCTGGAGAATTCCATGGACAGAGGAGCCTGGTGGGCTACTCCGCTGTCTCCCAGAATGTGCTCAAACTCATGTCCATTGAGTTGGTGATGCTGTCTAACCATCTCATCCTCTGCTGCCCTCTTCTCCACTTGCCTTCAATCTCTCCCCAACATCAGGGTTTTTTCCAATGAATTGGTTCATTGAAATGGTTCACAAATTGTGCATCATGTGGCCAGTATTGGGGCTTCAGCTTCGGCATCAGTCCTTCCAATGAACATTCAGTTCTGATTTTCTTTAGGATTGACTGGTTTGGTTTCCTTGCTGTTCAAGGGACTCTCAAGAGTCTTCTCCAGCACCACAGTTCAAAGGCATCAATTCTTCGGCTCTCAGCCTTTTTTATGGTCCAAGTCTCACATCCATACATGACTACTAGAAAAACCATAGCTTTGACTATACAGATCTTTGTTGGTGAAGTAATATCTGCTTTTTAATACACTGTCTAGGTTTGTCATAGCAAGCATCTTTCAATTTCATGTCTGCAGTCACCATCTGCAGTGATTTTGGAACCCAAGAAAATAAAATCTGTCACTGTTTCTACTTTTTTCCCTTCTATTTGCCATGAAGTGATGGCACTGGATACCATGATCTTCATTTCTTGAATGTTGAGTTTTAAGCCAGCTTTTCCACTCTCCTCTTTCACCTTCATCAAGAGGCTAATTAGTTCCTCTTCACTTTCTGCTGTTATAGTGATATCATCTACATACCTGTGGTTGTTGATATATCTCCCAGCAATCTTAAGATGAGTCAAAATAAATTTCAAGGCAAAGACTGTAAGCAGAGATACAGAGAGCATTTTGTAGTAATAAAAAGGTCAATTCATCAAGATATATAACAGTATAAAATGTATATGGTCTTCAAAATCAGTACAAATATATATGGACTTCAAAATTTATGAGGGTCAAAAAGTAACAGTTTTAAAGAGAGAAATAGATATAGTTGGAGATTTTAACATCTCTCTTGCATTAGCTGACAAAGTAGTACAAAAAATTCAGTGAGGATATGGAAGATTTGACTAACACTATCAACAAACTTGACTTAGTTGGCATTTACTGAGCAATGGAAGAATACACATTCATTTTTCAAGAACGCATGGAACACATACTAAGAGAGACCAGATCCTCAGTCATAATGTATGTCTCAATAAATTTCAAAATATTGAAACCTTTAAAAACCACATTTTAAAATCCCAACAGAATTAAATTATAAATATCTAGAAATATCTAGATATCTAGAAAGTCTCCAAATACTTGGAGATTAAACCACACATCTCTAAATGACATATGGGTCAAAGAAGAAGCATAAGCAATTAGAAAACATTTGCACTGAAAGTTAATAATAAAAATGCAACATAGCAAAAATTCAACAATTCCACTAAAGTGTTAACTTTAAATGTATAACTTTTAATCTCAGATCATTGATTTGAAATCTTTCTTATTTCTGAACTTAAGTTTCTAGATGTCCTGGAAACATTTTCTGGGACTAGAAAAATGTGGATGAATTAAACCCAGATACATAGAAAGGAAGAAAGAAAGAAAGATAAGAGCAGAAATTGAGGACATTTTTAAAAAATAGACAAATGATACAAAAGTTAACAAGGTAAATAGTTGATTCTTTGGAAAACATTGGTAACATTATCACTTAGCAACACCGGTCTTACCAGTTGAGAGTTAATCAGAGAATCTAAGCCAATATTTAATCATATAGAATATGGGTTGTAGGAATTTGACCTTATGCAACTGGAAGAACTGATTAAACCGTTCTTGAGGAGCAATGTTTCAGTGACTGAAGCCTACAGGGACCTCCATCAGGAATGAAAAGAGGACATGAAGTGAGAGAACCCAGGCCTAACAGGGAGGCTCGTCTGGAACGCAGGAGCACCACCTGCATTCGTCTTCACCGTTGCTAAGCATCAGGGTCTCAAGTGACCAACTGCTGCTGCGCTTGCCTTGGAGCTGCGTAAGTACTTGGACCAGGATTCAGTGATGCTGAAGCGGAGATCCAGCAGGAGCCGAAGGACCAGTGGGCTGCTGTCCTTACTTATCAGATGGGCTGGCCAAGAAGCAACAAGGAGCAGGAGCTGACCAGTGCCTGCCTGCCCATGAACTGGGGGCTGTTTCCTTACGCCTTCCAAATATATGAATTTCTCTTGGGCACAGCCATGACCCAGGAAAAAACTGGGAAACATCGTTTTGCCTAAACAGCCTGACATAGTCCATACCCTCACTGACTGAGAAAACAAAGAGAGAAAATACAAATTGCCAGTATCAACACTGAGAGAGGGGACTTGTAGATTTTATAAACACTTATTAAAAAAAAAAAGCTCAGCCTTATTTGTTGTTTACCCTCAGCATTTCCTACTTGTGTGTGCTCCCTGGAGAAAGGTTTGCATTAAAAAAGAAAATCACATCAAATTATCCTGTTCATTTTCTTGGTGAATAAAACATTTCAATGCATTAAAGCAAAAACATGTACAACAGGTGAATTAGAGGGTCAGGATTTATTTTGCATAAGAATTCTTCAGGGGGCAGATTATGGACCTATTTTGTGGAAGATCATTGTTTCATTGACAAGCTCAGGGACAAGAACAATGAAAGTTAAAACCATTAACCACTACGTATTAAAGATCTGTGAGAATGTAGATAGCATTTCTGAAATGAAAACTGATGTGTCCTTAATACTTCCAAGAATTGCATGCAACCTTTGTTGTTGTTTAGTCACTAAGTTATCTCCAGCTTTATTGAGACCCCATGAACTCTAGCTCACCAGGCTCCTCTGTCCATGGGATTTCCCAAGCAAGAACACTGGAGTGTGTTGCCATTCCCTTTTCCGGAGAATCTTCCCAACCCAGGGATTAAATCCACGTTTCCTGCATTGGTAGGTGGCTTATTTACCACCGGGCCACCAGAGAAGTCTGCATACAAACTTAGGATCCATTTATTGCCCCAAATGATCATCTCTGTACATGCCCCAGCTTCTTTGTTTCCTTATAATACAGGTTGTTTTCCTTTCCTAGTCAGGGATACATTACTTAACATTTTTCACTATGCAGAGCTTTTTGTGAATAGTAATCATGAGAAAGAAGCCCATGATTTAAGTTTCTGCTTTCTCTGCGCATCCTGAGAGAACAAAGGCTACAGAGAATGGCTTTCCCAGAAATATAGTGGGTCATCTTTAGAATATTATTTATTGTACAACTTAACATGTGCTGGAAGATCATAATGAGAAGGGTAACCAAGACTTGGTTAATGACCTGCCACTCAAAACTCCCGTTTGCCTCTGTCTCTACGGACAGAGTGGAAATGTATCTGAACAATTAATTCATGCTGGGATATGGAGGTGCCTTCTCAGAGTCTTTACCTTTTTCAAAAATTACCTGGAAAAATCAACTGTGTTACCAATTTGGGATGGAAAATTTTCAAGCACTGGGGAGGCTGGGTTGGGAGAGATTTGGGGGCTGTGGGGAGAATTTTCAGACTTGAATCCTTACTGCTTCCCTCCAGACTTCCTTCACCGTTTAGTGAGTCTCTTGAGTGTCAACTCTCTCATGCTGCTGCTGCTGAGTCGCTTCAGTCGTGTCTGACTCTGTGCGATCCCATAGACGGCAGCCCACCAGGCTCCCCCGTCCCTGGGATTCTCCAGGCAAGAACACTGGAGTGGGTTGCCATTTCCTTCTCCAATGCATGAGAAGGAAAAGTGAAAGAGAAGTCACCCAGTCGTGTCTGACTCTTGGCGACCCCATGCACTGCAGCCCACCAGGCTCCTTCGTCCATGGGATAGTCCAGGCAAGAGTACTGGAGTGGGGTGCCATTGCCTTCTACGAACTCTCTCATAGGCCAGGGTTAATGCCAGCCCTGACTGGAAATTTGATATCATTGGCTCTCTGATTAACTTTTTTTTTTTTTGGCATCATTTCTAACAAAACCCTTGTTTCTGACCTCAGATAGACCTGGAATGCTAGTTACTAGCATGATGGTGTTGGCTGCCACCTTCCATGTCTTCTGGAAGTAGCCAGAAGAACTTAGAATGTGTCTTTGTTCACACAGGAAGTACCCAAAACATCTCCAGAGGAAAGAGCTTCCCTGTAGTTACTGAGTTGTCCAGTCATCAGCCAGAGAAGCATGTTTATCACATATCAGAAGATGCCTGAAAGGACCTTAAAGAAAAATGGTTGTGCAAACACTCTATTGAGGATGCAGCCAGAATGATTGGATGAGCTTTCTCTTCCTCCTAGAATTAATTACAATTTTAAAGCCTGCCAGCTGGATTTTATATTGCAACTTTCTTCAATTAAATCTACATTTTTTTTGGTCTTACTTCATGTCATCCCACTAATTGGTTTCAACATCTACTTGTGCCAATTGCCACCATGATCGTGTTTTTTAAAAAATTAAAAAGCCATTCTGCTAAAAGAAAATTAAAAATGCAAATGTATCTTATTTCATATTGTCTCCTCATTTTCTCTGGAGATGAGTGCCAGAAGGCGGGGGAGGGAATCATTAGTCAGCAAAATCCAACAATGCCCACATCAGAATTAAATTTTAGCCGTGTGATGGAAAGCATTATCAAGCTGGGATGCTTCTAGTGCCCTGGCTTCCTTTTTATTCAGCCAGTGCATGTTGAACACCTACCATGCACCAGCCTCTGTTCTAGACACTTCGAAATCTAAGCAGGGTCAGCAGAGTGTCCATAAGAGCAGTTCCCAACTTCCCAAAGATGGAAGAACCACTATTCACATTCAAGATTCTGTACTTCTGCTGACTTTTCCCAGACAGTCAAAATCATGGCAACATCAAGTGAACAACCGTTTATTCCACCACCTTCTTTCTGTTTTGAAAATAATGGTAAGTCAGGGAAAAGCATCGGAAGCAGTATAAACAAAGTGGTGCTCTTACTAAACATCATTACAGAAAACTCTCTGGGATAAGAACAGACTGGGTTAGGTGGCTCTGAAGACCAAGTTGGCACTGAAGTGCCTTGGATTTTTCTCTTTTCTTTGCCAACTGCTGATGTTATAAAGGCTTATAAGCACACTGTGTACAGAAGAATGCAGTCAATGGCTTTTAAACAAGAAAGGGATCTGAAATGGTTGAGTCCATTTGGTTGTCCCTGGTGGCTCAGACAGTAAAGAATCCACCTGTAATGCAAGAGACATGGGTTTGATACCTGAGTCAGGAAACTCCCCTGGAGAAGTGAATGGCTACCCACTCAAGCATCCTTGCCTGGAGAATTCCATGGACAGAGGAGCCTGGAGGGCTACAGTCCACAGGGTCCTAAAGAGACAGTTACCACTCAATTACTTACACTTTCACTTCAGAGACTCAAAGGGATGCCTTTAGGCCACTTGGGGGAGCTGTGCAGGGTGGTTCCGGAGGCAGAAACACTGCAAAGTACCAGTTCAAACTCCCGCCTCAACCAGAGGGGTCTCCTTTCACTGTCTTATGGGTCACTCTCCTCTGGGAGATGCTATACATGGAAAAGACTACCTATCTTTGAAAGTAATTGAAAACCAGTAGCCTGAAGCCTGCTCCAGCATGCTAGAGAGTCTTGCTGATGAATATTCTCTTTGGGACCAACGTACTTTGAAATAGCAAACATTTTGATGAATGACCCAGGTTAAGTTAAGACCCAGGTTGTGGCTGACACTGTCAGGTTGGTTTCTTGTGATCCAGGTCTGGCATTCGTTCTCAGCTCTGGAGGGTTGTGCAGAGGCAAAGTTCCCCCGCAGTAGGGTAGAAGGACACTCTCTCCTTGCCTGTGGTTCTTCAACCCCCTCTCATGCGAGGAAGCCGAGCTGGCATAACCCACCCAGAGATGCTTCCAGACACTCAAGTCCACGTTTCCACGCAGCTCTGCATAATGTAAGCTAGGCTTAGCTTACTTAAAAATAGACACTCTATGGTTGGATAACACCCTGCTTTTATTGCCCCATAAACCAGGATTCAGTGGATGGAGCGTTTAACTGTTATTCTTCTTGCTCGTTCTTTTTCTCAAACCATGAAACAGTCAAGGATGCTTTCAGGGAAGTTAATAACAATGTGCATCTAATGGGTATTGCAAAATGTTTGCTTTATGGTGATGGATAAAGCCATTTTGGAACAATTCCTGCATAACCATGATTCCTGGGTGTCTTCCCGGGTAGAGCCTAGAAGTGAAGTGAAGCCACCCAACCCTCCAACAGAAGCATGAGCCTACACAGAAATTAGAAACCAAGCTTCCCTTTATTGACTATTTAGCCTAAGTCAGAACTTCTGTAAATGGCATCTGCTATTCTCAGGAAACTGAGGCTCAGTCAAGTTGTATACAAGGTGCTGAACGTTCAAATCAAGGTTGGCCTGATCTAGTCTCTTCCTGAGCTACAACTCAGTTTGCACACCTCCCGTGATGGGGAACTCGCTGCCTCGCCTGCAATGTAGCCCATGTGCTGAACAAAACAAACAAATAAGCACTTTGTGTTGAAATGAACTGCTTTATTCTCCCTTTCTTATTTATGCCTTTTTACCCAGAGACTTCCCTTCATTTTTCCTAATTGTAAGTGACTGTTCCATTTCAAATTATAAAGGAGAATCAATAGAATGATCAAAGTTGCAGAACAATCCTATTGATATGAGTCAAACACATTTATTATGCAACCAAGGATGCCATCCCTAGCTGGTTTTCTCAGTTCCTAGTCCTAAGATCTCTAACAGGAACATCACTAGAAGGAAAGCATCGTCTAGAGCTAAGATGGATGAAACTGCAATTTATATTGATTTTGGTAAGACAACCAGTTAATTACATCTTTAATTACCTGGTCCCAAGGGTTATGCTTGAATTAACTAGATTTGGGGTTTTTCTCTCCTCTGAGATACTCTCTCAATGGATTTGTATTGATTTTACAAGGATCAATAGATAAATGTGCATCTATGAGTAATTAATAATGCTTCTTTAGGTTAGAGGATTCAATAATTTAAGAGAATAAGGCATTTCACTGCCAGTATCATTGACAGCAGTGGTCCTCAACTAAGGATGACTTTGTCCCAGGGAATATTTGGCAATGCCTAGAAACATTTTGGGGGCTTCCCAAGTGGCTCAGTGAATAACAAATATGCCTGCAATGCATGAGATGCAGGAGATGTGGCTTCGACCCCTGGGTCTGGAAAATCAGAGGAGGGCATGGCAGTCCACTCCAATATTCTTGCCTGGAGAATCCCCAAGGACGGAGGAGTCTGGTGGGTTACAGTCCATGGGGTTGCAAAGAATCAGACAAGACTACAGCAACTGAGCACACACACCACAGAGACATTTTTGTTTGTCACAACTGTGGTGGGGGGTGGTGCTATTGGTATCTAGTGGGTATAGACCAGGGATGCTGTTAAATATCCTACAGTGCTCGGACAGCCTCCCCCTGTCCCCCACAGAGGAAGATTTACCTCTACATAGAAACCCCAATCTACAAAAATACCCAAAGAATTCAAATAATAAAGGGGGAAATGGTTATTGATTCCACAGTAGAGAAAATAACTTAGCATTATAACTTAACATTGTGTGTGTGTGTGTGTGTGTGTGTGTGCTCAGTCGTGTCCAACTTTTTGCAGACCCCATGGACTCAAGCCCAGCAGACTTCTCTGTCCATGGAATTCTCCAGGCAAGAGTACTGGAGTGGGTTGCTATGTCCTCCTCCAGGAGATCTTCCCGACCCAGGGATCAAACCCCAGTCTCCAGCATCTCCTGCATTGGCAGGTGGATTCTTTACCACTGTGCTGCCTGGGAAGCCCATAACTTAACATTGGTGCAAACCATAATATCAAGAATCAATTGAAATGAATGATAATGCATCATGATTTAAAGATTGCAACTTGAACAGTTATCAATATCCAGTACAATCATTCCTTGCCCTCCTTTTTCAATTTTAGAAATTGTTGAGCAACCAATCACACCATATTTCTGGTAGGCAGATAGCTTAATCCTCAGATGTCATGAAGATAAATGGAAAAACAAGTTTAGGGATAAGATGGAGTCTTGGAATTCACATGACGACAATGAAAAGAACCTTGACTTTTAAACCTGAAGACAAGTGAAAGAGCCGCCCAGTACCGATGCACTTTGGCAGGTCATTTAAGCCTCAGGCTTCTGTTCCCAAACCTGAAAATGAAAATAATGAGAGAACATCAGAAATAAGACATTAAAGTGATTATATCAAATAAAACAGGCCAGTCCCCGATAAGTATAAAATGCTATCTGTGGAAGGTTTTATAAGGAGATTTATTATTATAAGTGAAAACAGACACTTCAAACAGTTGAAAGAAATTACCCAATAATGTTTAAATTCTTAATAACAAGCCCCAAAATAGTTATGCCCCAGTCAATTCAATCCAAGATTTAGTCATTTTTTTCAAATCAAACACAATTATGTGAATTAAATGCTTTTAATAATATCCTAAAATTAGGTTCAGCATTGCACCTGGAGCTTTCTCTATTACCCACAGAATAGCATCACTTTGAGAAGCAGAAATGGTTGAATGAGTTCTGAAATGAGACTAGAAAGAATGAAAATAGTCATGAGGGAACTAAAAAAATATATGAAACAGTCTTTCAATTAAGTAAAACCAAACAGAAGAAAAGAAACATATAGGTCAAAATCTAGGGTAGAGAGTACATTTTCTTTATGGTTTCCTGACACTAGACATTTTTATGTTTCAAAGGGACAGCAACATGCCTTTACTAGATTGAAGCCTGTATTGAATAATTAGAGCAGACGCAGAAGGACACTTAAAAAATGAAAGACAAGCACAGTGTCCTAAAGAATACCTTTGATAAATAATTTGATTTGTTTTTTTTTTAATTGTATGGAAACAAGATCACCTAGAACTTTACATCCCTCTGTATAACTATGTTAAAAAAATTATGTGTGTGTGTGTGTGTGTGTGTGTGTTTTAAGAGCAAAGGACCTCTTTGAATTTGTAAGGAGATGCACTTGAAGAATTGAATACAGTGCTAGTCCTAGGCTGATTTTTTTTATATTGAATAAATTGAAATTCAGGGGGAAATGACACTAAAGTAATCTCAAAGCGTAAATCAGATTTACTCACTTCCCGCATTACAACAAACTCAAAAGCCAGCACAGGCTCCCCTCAAAGCCAAAGTTCACCCTTGCCCGTTCCAGCCTAACTCCACTCACCACCTGTTTTCCGATGCCCTGGAGCCGCTCTTATACAAAACTCCTTCACTGAACTATGCTTGCTGTGGTCCTGTGGTTTTCTCCCTCTTGATGCCTGCCGTGTATCTTTCCTCTACACGCCCAGCCAGGCCTGTTGCTGTAAGCATCCCGAAACACCACTTGTTGAAGCCACTGGCTGAACCCCAGGCTGGACAACGGCCAACTGCCCCAGCCACCAACCCACCTGAGTCCCCTCTCAGACGTGGACTCACTCACAGGGATCCCAGGCTCTGGGCCACCCATATGCTGCCATGCAGTGTCTTCCGCCAAAGCGAAACAAAGCACTTTACCGTGCATGTCTGGCCTCCAAACGCTCTCAGAAACAAAACATGGCAGACACAGCTGCACTGCTCATTCCACAGCAGCCCCCTGCCGTGATTCCTTAAAGACAGCCACCATTCTAAAGCTGATATGAATCATTGCCATTAGCGAATCTTACCATTCCTGCAGTAACATATACACATCTATTTTTCATGTTTTTAAGCATTTAGACAAATATTTAGTATAACACTGTTCCTTCAGTTTGCTATTTGCTTTTTTTTCATTCAACATCATGTCAGAAATGTGCCCACTTTGATTCCATGTCTTAACAGATCTAGCTCAGGCTTCCCTTTAACCAACAGACCTTCTTTATCAGTTCCTCTACTGTTGGGTGGCTTCCACTTATATCCTATGAAATAACAGAGCTGCGGTGACCACCATATACACATCAGCAGTGTGCAAATGTGAGCTTCTCTTGAGGAGAATGTATAATAGTGTCATATTGTTCTCTGGAGTGGTCACTTCACCAGTTAGCATGCCCACTAGCTTTGGGACAGAGCCCCCATTTCTGTGTGCATATGCCAACACTTGGTTGGAACAGGCTTATTAATTATCCTAAACTGATATGTGCCTCCTTGCTGTTTCATGTGTAAATTTGATCACTCATGTGAGAGAGTGAGAATATATTTTTGTATATTTATTGACCATGAAGGTTTCCTCCTTTGGGAAAACTTGTCTTTTCGTGTTATTTTTCCCATATTCCTCCTGGGTTTGTCTTTTTAAATAAAAATTCCTTATGCATTCAAAACTGACATTTTGTCATTACTTGGATTGCAAAATTCATTCTTTTACATGATTTTTCCTGCCTCTTGACATGAGTTAATTTTTTTAATTAGACAATTTGATCAAACTTTTTCTTTGTGACTTACGCTTTTTCTATCATTAAAAAAATCAGTCCCTTCTCCTCTGTCATAGCGATATTTGCCTGTGCTTTCTTCCCTGATGAAGAATGGTAAAGAATCTGCCTGCAATGTAGGAAACCTTGGTTTGATTCCTGGGTCGGGAAGATCCCCTGGAGAAGGAATAGGCTACCCACTCTGGTATTCTTGGATTTCCCTTGTGGCTCAGCTGGTAAAGAATCTGTCTGCAACAGGAAACTTGGGTTCAGTCCCTGGGTTGGAAAGATCCCCTGGAGAAGGGAAAGGCTACCCACTCTAGTATTCTGGCCTGGAGAATTCCATGGACTCTGAGCAACTTTCACTTTCTCCCGAAAGTTTTATAGTTTTGTTTTTGACTTGAATATCTTTTACACGATGGAATTTAACTTCAATATGGTAAGAAATAATGAATTAATGTTATTACTGGTTGTGGTTTAGTCGCTAAGTCGTGTCCAACTCTTGTGACCCCATAGGCTGTAGCCTGCCACGCTCCTCTGTCCGTGGGATTATCCAGGCAAGAATACTGGAGTGGGTTACCGTTTCTTTCTCCAGAGGATATTCCCAACCCAGAGATCAAACCCAGGTCTCCTGCATTGCAGGCAGATTCTTTATTAATTTAACTATGATGGAAGCTCAATGTTGTTACTATCTTCTTCCAAAATAAAGACTTCTCATTATTCCAGAATCACTATGTATGGCTCTCAGCATAACCAACACCATCTTGGGCCATTAGAGTTTCTCCTGTCCTTCAACTGATCCTACCCAGGACTTTACTGTGAATTAAATCAGTTCTCTGTCATCAAGGCTTTGTAGTTAATAGATACTGTTTAATAATCATTGGGACCAGGTTGCCTTTATGCTCTGTTAGTCCCCAAACAATGATGAAAACTTTCACTGATGTATTCCAGGCACCCATGAGCCTAGTTACCATTTATAAATCTTAGGAATGCACTTCCTGTTTCTGAGCCCCTACTACCATAGCCGAGGATAATGGTAAAATTATCCCAGCGACTCCTCAGCAGTTCAGAGTGCAGCTGTTAATGATTCCAAACAGCCAACTACCTCATCCCGCCCTGTAAGGTGCCCTCTGAAAAACTGATCCATCGACTATGGAGCTGCCTGCCTCGCTTTTCAGTCTCGAGATGCTGTCTCAGTTCAGTGGACATTTTTCCTCCCGTCCATCCTCCAACACACTAGTTGTTTGGGCTGCTCTGTCCCTACCGATTTTAAAGCCACTTGTGTCATGTACCAGATCGAACCCATATGTGGTTCTGTTTCCAGGCTGCTCACAGGTTCACTGGCCTTTGTATGCACCCCCAGTCCAATGCTGGCCCTTTTATTCACACTGCCTGCTTGAATATCAAATAAGGCAAGATATATTCCCCCGACTTTCTTCTTTACCACACACATGGCCACATTCTTCAAATTTGTCTTTAGCACTTTATCAAATTCTGTGAAAAATTATGTTAAGACTTTTATTAGATAAGCAATGAAATCATAAAAGTAATAAGCCTTCTTTATAATATCAAATCTTCCCACCTACAAACTGGATATTTAGATCTTCTGTAAGTTTCAAGGAAGGTTTTTTTGTTTCCTTTTTTTATCTGGAAAGTCTTGTTACAAATATGAAGTTTAGGCTTTTTAAAAAAATTACATTCTACTTAATAGTTTCTGGGATATGAGGATGGTATTGATTTTTGTGTTACTCTTCTGTCTAACAATCATATAGAACTGACTTATTGGTTCTTGTAGCTTCTCTGCAGCTCCCGAGAAGCTAATAATAATGCAAATAATGGCAATTTTGTTTCTGCCTTCGTAATTCTTACACATTTTGTTTTTCTTATTTTATTATACTGACTTAAAGCTAATGCACAGTAGAATAGAAACAGTAGTTGAAACAAGGCAGGTTTGGGTTTAGAGGGAATATGTATCATGTTCTCCTCTTTAGGAATGTCTTTGTATATTTCAGGTAAACTCTTCATCAAGTAATAATGTTCCCTTTTATTCTGAAATTTTATTTTTTACAAATTTTGATTTTTTTTTTTTTTCATTTGAGAAGCAAGGCAGTCACATATTAGAGAACAGACCCTGGAGTCAGTATCAAATATAATAAACATTGGGTGACAAGTTCTTTTCAAGGTCACATGGTTCTCAATCTTGCTGGTGTCAGCATCTCTTTGCACTCTTTTTTTTAAAGAATATTTATTTATTTTTGGCTATGCTGGGACTTCGTTGTTGCATGGGTTTTTCTCTCGTTGTGGAGAGTTGGGGTGACTCTTCACTGGGTGCACAGACTTCTCACTGCAGTAGCGTCTCTTGTTGTGGAGCACGGGTTCTAGGGCATGAGGGCTTCAGTAGCTGCAACACGTGAGCTCGTAGTTGGGACTCACAGCCTCTAGAGCACAAGCTCAGTAGCTGGGGTGCACAGGCTTAGTCACTCTGTGGCGTGTGGGATCTTCCCGGATCAGGGATCAAAACTATGTCTCCTTCATCAGCAGGCAGATTCTTTATCACTGAGCCGTGAGGGAAGCCCCTCTTTGCACTCTTAAAAAGCTTGAAGACTGCAAAGAGCTTTTGTTTTTGTGGGTTATGTATCAGTCCTTATCATCTTAGAAATTAAAAGTAAGCAGTTTTAAAAATCTTCCCTGATTCATTTTAAAACAAGCCCAAGTGAAAGTGAAAGTGTTAGTCAGTCAGTCATGTCCAACTTTTTGCAGCCCCATGGACAGTAGCCTTCCAGGTTCCTCTGTATTTTAAAACAACAATAATAAGCCTGATTCATGTTAAGTAATGTAATTTTTTATTAAAAACAACATAGTCTCCAAAATAAAACCAAGATGAATAGGTGTATATATTGTAATTATTAAACTTATCCCAGTCTATTTTCAAGGACTATTACAGCTCTGCGTATCTCCTGTAGAGTCTTGCCTGTGGCATCTCCCAGCCTATGTGCTATTGCAGTCATACATTTTACTTCAACATATGTTATGAACTGGGCTTTCCTGGTTGCTCAGATGGTAAAGAATCTGCCTGCAATGCAGGAGGCCTGTGTTCAGTCCCTGGGTCAGGAAAATACCCTGGAGAAGGGAATGGCTACCCACTCCAGTATTCTTGCCTGGGAAATCCCACAGACAGAGGAGCCTGGCGGGCTACAGTTCATGGGATTACAAAGAGTTGGACACAACTGAGCAACTAACACACATACACACACACACATGCACACATGTTATAAGCTACACAATATATTATTATTTTAGCTGTAAACAGCTCATTTTATTTAAAGAAAAATGGAAAATAACAGCAACAAAAAAAGTCTGTTAAATTGACCCACATGTACCCAACCCTGGGATCTGATGACAAGCTTTGGCTTCCTAAGCAACTTTTTCAGCTGCGTGTGCCTCAGTTCGGATGGCTGCATCAGGCAAGAATCTGCACAAAAATATCATGCTAAATGCTGAAAGTTTTGGGAGGATGTCCCACAATGGACCATACACACCCTTCATGTTTTAGTTACTCTGATTCAGTGGAAGCAGAGAAGAAAACATTGTGTAGTATTTTCTTAATTTTCTTCCAGTTGCTTCCTTGATCTGCCTTTTGAAACATGGTTAAATAGGGCAAAGAGTTGCCCTGCTTGGGCAGTGGGTCTCAGCCACCACTTCTACCGTGGCCACAGGACCCCTAGCTCTGCCTGACTTCCTGCACTTACCGGAATTCTCTCCTTGCTCCATGTCCTGCACCCCAGGCCTGGCCTAAAATACAAGCAGTTTGATGAGAGGAGAGAAGAGACAGTCAAAGGCATCACAGAAGTGCCCTGTTACCACCTTTCCACCATGTCCCTCCCCTGAGTGGGGGGCTCTTCCAGAGACCCTGCCTTTCCAGAGTCCTCTCCTCCGTCATCAGAACTATCAGTGGACCAGACCTTCTTGGAGGAAACACTATGCTTTGTCTTCATCTTTCCCCTCTCCTGCCTTCCTTCCTCCTTTTATCTCTCTTGTGAACATACATTGAGTGCCGTGGAAGATTGAATAATGACCCCTGAGATGTCCACGGCCTAATGCCAGGAACAGTGACCAAGTGACCTTCCATGGCAACAGGGGCCTCTGCAGACGTGATTAAGGGGGACACAGGAGAAGTCAGAGTCAGAGAAGAAAGTCATGGAACAACAAAGCCAAGAGATATGGGAAGATGCTGCCCCGCAGGCTGTGAAGGTAGAGAAGGGGGCCAGGAGCCGACAGATGCAAGGAAAGCAGCTCTAGAAACTGCAGGAGACAAGGAAGGGGATTCTCCTCTCAAGCCTCTGGAGAGAGAGAAGCCCTCTCAGTGCCTTTCAGTCCAGGGACATGATTTTGAATTTCTGACTCCTGGAACTTTAAGACAATAAATTCTTGTTGTTATAGACCACCAAGTTTGTGGTTATTTGTTACAGCAAGAGGAAATTAATTCAAGCACTCATCAGTGTATCTGGTGAAACCAAAGCTCAGAAGGAGGGTCTGGGCTCAGAGAGACCCGCGGTGCAGTCACGGCCACGAGGGATGCTTGAAGCCACAGAAATGGATGGAGTAGATGACAGGGAAGAAGGGTGTGACACACTGATGCGCAGAGCAGGGCTGAACCCCAGACAGCGCCATGGGGTGCAGGTAGTGGCTACAAAAGAAAGACATGAGTTGCTAGTGAAGAGAAGAGGGGGTTGTTGCTACTTTCAAAAGTCAAGAAGAAAGGTCATGAAAAATGGCCTTCCATCTTTTATCGTGGGCCTTAATTTTTCCCTTTTTGGCTGTTAATGGGCAGGTGCCAAGGACACTGTCAGCAGGACTTTAATAACAAAAGGCTCAAATCCATAGAGATAGAAGGTAGGTTCAGTTCAGTTCAGTCGCTCAGTCATGTCCGACTCTTTGCGACCCCATGAATCGCAGCACGCCAGGCCTCCCTGTCCATCATCAACTCCTGGAGTCCACTCAGACTCACGTCCATCAAGTCAGTGATGCCATCCAGCCATCTCATCCTCTGTTGTCCCCTTCTCCTCCTGCCCCAATCCCTCCCAGCATCGAAGGTAGGTTAATGGCTGTCAAAGATTGGGGGAAGCTAGTGCAGAGTGACTGCTGTTGGGTATGGAGTTTTTCTTTTGGCTGATCAAAGTATCCTGGAATTAGTGGTGGTAATTGCACGACTCTGTGAATATAGTAAAACCCACTGAATTGTATCTGCCTGCAATGCGGGAGACCTGGGTTCAATCCCTCGGTTAGGAAGATCCCCTGAGAAGGGAAAAGCTATCCACTCCAGTATTCTGGTCTGGAGAATTCCATGGGGTCGCAAAGAGTCGGACAAAACTGAGCAACTTTCACAGCTCAATAAAAATAGATGAGAGATAGACAGATAACAGATAAATATATAAAACCCAATGGCCAAGCGCCCTTCATTTGATGCAGCAAAAGCCAAGAGAAATCTGATGCCTCTAAGTTGCACGTGTGCCTTCCCACAGGGCAGCTCTTGGTCGTCCCTGATCCTCACCTTTCTCGGGGTTCCCCCTGTGATCCTTTCCTGCATGGAGGAGAGACAAGGGAAGGGAAGGCGGGGTGAGATTGTCTCCTGGAGAACTCTTACCATGCTGGAGGAGTTTCGGTTAGGCCAGGTGACAGATTGCCACAGAGCAGCAGCCAGCGCTGCTGGGTTGATTTCCAACAGCAGGTGGTGGTTGCTAATCAGAAAGGGGAACGTGCTGCGCTGACCCCAAAAGTAATGAACAGATGGCATGGGGTGAACCCCTCTAAAACTAAGACCCACAGACACTGTCCAGCCAGACACCCCTCCCAACATCAGTGGGGTGTTGAGTCCCCAGAACTCTGAGGCTCAGTTTAGAGATGACTCTGTTTCTGTTGATTCTCTAGTCATACTTGTGTAAGGCACAATGTACCTCAGTGTTTCCATCTGTAAAATAGGTTTCTGGGTTGCCCCAGAGCAATTTTGAAGATATTTTAATTAAACCAGGGAGACTGTCTTTTAGGACTGAGTCATTAATAATGTGGACAGTGGCATAAATTTCTGATAATGTAGGGAAACTCTATTCCAGGCCAAATATTTGAAATCCTTAAAATTTTTGCTCTGTACCTAATAGTTGCTTGATTATAGTATTATTGATTGGCTATAAATAAGAACATATCCTTCTCCAATCAACTGTGCCTCTCTTGAGCTGTGACTTATTTTTGGTCTTATGAAAGGAGAATGATTATCTAACAAGAGCAGTTGCTGATTTGTCAAAATCATACCTTTTTCTGAAATTATGTGCTCAGGACACCTTTGCATATCCATGATAGTGGTTTTTACAAAAGAGAGTTTATTTTGATTTCTCTATAAGCTGGATCAGTAATCAGAAAACTTATTTTGTGGGGATCATTTCAATATCATGCCAAATAACACACAGATTCTTTGGGAGGCATTTGCATAAGCTTCCTAAAACCTAACTTGTAAACAGCAGCAACAGCCACTCACTGTGGGAGCAGGCTGGGGGCGGGGAACCCTCCTCTTACCACGATGCAGTTTCTGCTCTTCTAAAGTGGGTTTCCTGGGGGACTTCCCTGGTGGTCCAGTGGTTAAGAATCTGCCTGTCAATGTGGGGGATGCAGATGTGGTCCCTGGTTGGAGAACAAAGATCCCACCTGCTATGGGACAACTAAGCCTGCACGATGTGAAGCCACAAGCGAAGCCCAGTTACCACAGCTAGAGAAGGCCTGGGCAGCGCAATGTAGAGCCAATGCCGCCTACACAAATAAACAAAAATTAAAAAGTAAAATGGATTTCCTCCTCAACGTTGAATTCTCCTTCTTCTCTGTAATCAGTCCTGGATGGTTACTTGCAAACCATATATGTGTTCTAAGCATGACCAGAACCTTTTAAGAGGTGACCTTCATCACCTTCAATTTATGGGAACATTAAGGAGTTGCTCCCACTCCTCTGCAGCAACTAGAAAACATGGAGGAGATTAGAGCAACTGGAAACTGGGCTTCCTTTGCACAACGGCTCACTCTCAAGAAGGTGAGGGGGCGGGCTCAAGTGTACACGCCCCACAGGCCCTCCTCTCCGCACCCTAGCATCTCAAACAGACACCTCAACTATCCAGACTCTTCTTCTACAAGAGTAATCTCTCCACCATTCTTCAGCTTCCACGCCCTCCTCGTTCATACTCATTTGGCCATTGGCCCAGCTCTCTCTGCACCTCTCCTTCATGTTTCATCAACACTTAGTCAATATCTGCTATATGTCAACAGTTAAAGAAGTGACAGTCATCCAAGGAATTTGGACTATCCAAATTTATCTGCTACTAGCTGGTCTTTGCTTTGCGGCTCCCGAGAAATAGATTCCAGGAAATGACCAAATGTTGGACACTTTAAAAAAATTATTTATTTTAATTGGAGGTTAATTACTTTACAATATTGTATTGGTTTTGCCATACATCAACATGAATCCGCCACAGGTATACACGTGTTCCCCATCCTGAGCCCCCCTCCCTCCTCCCTGCCTGTACCCTCCCTCTGGGTCATCCCAGGGCACCAGCCTCAAGCATCCAGTATCATGCATCAAACCTGGACTGGCGATTAGTTTCATATATGATATTATACATGTTTCAATGCCATTCTCCCAAATCATCCCACCCTCTCCCTCTCCCACAGAGTCTAAAAGATTGTTCTATACATCTGTGTCTCTTTTGCTGTCTCGCATACAGGGTTATCGTTACCATCTTTCTAAATTCCATATATATCCATAGTATATATACTGTATTGGTCTTTTTCTTTCTGGCTTACTTCACTCTGCATAATAGGCTCCAGTTTCATCCACCTCATTAGAACTGATTCAAATGAATTCTTTTTAATGGCTGAGTAATACTCCATTGTGTATATGTACCACAGCTTTCTTATCCATTCATCTGCTGATGGACATCTAGGTTGCTTCCATGTTCTGGCTATTATAAACTGTACTGNCTTCACTCTGCATAATAGGCTCCAGTTTCATCCACCTCATTAGAACTGATTCAAATGTATTCTTTTTAATGGCTGAGTAATACTCCATTGTGTATATGTACCACAGCTTTCTTATCCATTCATCTGCTGATGGACATCTAGGTTGCTTCCATGTCCTGGCTATTATAAACAGCGCTGCAATGAACATTGGGGTACACGTGTCTCTTTCAATTCTGGTTTCCTCAGTGTGTAAGCCCAGAATCAATATACTGAAAATGAGTATACTACCCAAAGAAATTTATAGATTCAATGCAATCCCTATCAAGCTACCAATGGAATTTTTCACAGAGCTAGAACAGATAATTTCACAATTTGTATGGAAATACAAAAAACCTCGAATAGCCAAAGCAATCATGAGAAAGAAGAATGAAATTGGAGGAATCAACCTGCCTGACTTCAGGCTCTACTACAAAGCCACAGTCATCAAGATAGTATGGTACTGCCACAAAGACAGAAATACAGATCAATGGAACAAAATAGAAAGCCCAGAGAATTTACTTTTAACCACAATACCACAGCCACCCAAATAAAATCAACAAAATGAAACTTTTTTTTTTTCAATTTTTAAGAATGTTACTTCAGCCTTACCAAGTTAAAATAGTAAGCAGAATCCTGCCAGTTGCCTTGTCACTTTGAATTTGTATAACAAACTTTACAGACTGGGACTATTTCCTCCCAGGTACTCTACATACAATGCCAGTAACAGTCACCACATAAGGAATAATGCTGTAAGGTATTGGTGCCTGGACCAAATATCCAGCCTTTCCTCCAGAAAGGAAAAGTAAGTCTCATTGTATTCAGATTACAAAATAAGGATGTATGTTCTAGAAGAAAGGCTTTCCTAATAGCTCAGCGGTAAAGAATCCAACTGCCAATGCAGAAGACATGGGTTCAATCCCTGGGTTGGGAAGATCCCCTGAAGAAGGAAATGGTGATCCACTCCAGTATGCTCCCCTGGGAAATCCCATGGACAGAGGAGCCTCATGGGCTACAGTCCATGGAGTTGCAAAAGAGTTGGATGACTAAGTGACAAAACAGCAACAGCAACAATCTTCTCTAAATATCTGGAGACTTCTTTGCAAGTCTCCAAATAACATGTTCTAATAACCTTATAATGATGCTTAGTAATACTCACATTAGCTTCAGATTCTCACAAAGAACACATTTGTTTTTCTGGAGTTACTCAGTCCCTCCACTAATCTAAGTTAGCAGTTCTCAGGCTACTTTTTGCGTTTTTTAAATCCCAAAGCATTCTACTGTTTCCAGGATTCTGGAATTATAATTCTGCAAGAATTCTCAAAAGTCACAGACAATGGCATTAGGATCTCAGCTTCAAGGTCTTCAGAGAGAAACCATAGTCAAAAGGGTGCATATTGCTGTATTGCCATGTTTCCATTCTAAAACCAAGGAGGAATATTTGAGCTCTATCCACTTAAACCAAGAGTTAAGAAAGAGCCCCTTTTCATTCTATTAATTTCAAAATAAATACATCTCCAGGAGGACACCCCTTGAACTCTAGGACTGGCCTGGATAGCATTTGGATTTGCCACATGAATAATTTAATTACAGCAGAAACTGTAGATAAAATGTATGGTTTCTGCTTAAACAGATAACATGTTCAAAAAAACTAAGATGAAGGCATACACATTCATAACACATACAATATTCAGATCACTTAGTACAACATTAAGAAATCTGACCTCTAAACCTAATTTCAATTAAAATTCATGTAAAGGCATATACAGTGAATGTTACTTTATTTTTCAGAACTTTCACTGAAATAAAATGCTCTGTGAGATTTCTTAGAAAAAGATTTTCCTTGTATACAGTTTTAGGATGGTGTCATTTAATCATCTTACTGACCAAATCTCTAACTGACAGGAGCCATGTACTGATCATAATTTCTAAAAGAAAGAAAAAAAACTAGCAAGAATAATATTTTTTTCTGAAGTACTTGTTCCAGTGTTCTCTGTTCCTCGAAGGATAGCTTTATTGTTTAATCTTTGGTTTTACGGGGGACACTTTCAGATTTAATCTGTAGTCTTCACATTGAAGAGCATGATAAAAGGAAATTTTTAACCAGCTCAGTGCTTAAGATGTAAAGATTTATTCAAAGCATCAAACCTTTCAGAGTTTTATGCTGTAAGGTGGGAAGGATTTTTACAGCAATGTAAATAAATGTGAAGGATTTTTACAGTAATGTTAATGTTAAAGGAGCACACTGCCCACTCCTAGGAACTTCTTGCTGTATAAGCAATGACTTTGAAAGTAGGGGTGGTATAGGAAGTCAAATGAGGCAAGAAAATGATGGGTGAACTGGAGAGCTCAAGAAAGGAAAGAGGCTTAGGGAGGGAGGCTGCAAACGACAGACGAAGTCTTTAGTGTAAGATCAGTAGTTTAAATTTGAGAAGAGTATTTACAGGGGCTGGGGACAGGCACATGGAGGCTTCCAATGAGAAGAAGTAGACTGTAACAGAGGCATTCTTTGAAAAAACAATCAAAAAACAAAAGAACTAACAGGTTTCTTGAAAAGAGATTCTAAATGAGGAAGAGAAACTGGTATGTAAATAAAGCCAGGTTCAGTTCAGTTCAGTTCAGTCGCTCAGTCGTGTCCGACTCTTTGCGACCCTATGAATCGCAGCACACCAGGGCTCCCTGTCCATCACCAACTCCCGGAGTTCACTCAAACTCACATCCATTGAGTCGGTGATGCCATCCAGCCGTCTCATCCTCTGTCGTCCCCTTTTCCTCCTGCCCCCAAAACCTCCAAGCATCAGAGTCTTTTCCAATGAGTCAACTCTTCGCATGAGGTGGTCAAAGTACTGGAGTTTCAGCTTTAGCATCATTCCCTCCAAAGAACATCCAGGACTGATCTCCTTCAGAATGGACTGGTTGGATCTCCTTGCAGTCCAAGGGACTCTCAGGAGTCTTCTCCAGCACCACAGTTCAAAAGCATCAATTCTTCGTCACTCAGCCTTCTTCACAGTCCAACTCTCACATCCATACAGGACCACTGGAAAAACCATAGCCTTGACTAGAAGGACCTTTGCTGGTAAAGTAATGTCTCTGCTTTTCAATATGCTATCTAGGTTGGTCATAACTTTCCTTCCAAGGAGTAAGCATCTTTTAATTTCATGGCTGCATTCACCATCTGCAGTAATTTTGGAGCCCCCCAAAATAGAGTCTGACACTGTTTCCACTGTTTCCCCATCTATTTCCCATGAAGTGATGGGACCGGATGCCAAGCTTTTCAATATGCTATCTAGGTTGGTCATAACTTTCCTTCCAAGGAGTAAGCATTTTTTAATTTCATGGCTGCAGTCACCATCTGCAGTGATTTTGGAGCCCAGAAAAATAAAGTCTGACACTGTTTCCACTGTTTTCCCATCTATTTCCCATGAAGTGATGGGACCAGATGCCATGATCTTCGTTTTCTGAATGTTGAGCTTTAAGCCAATTTTTTCACTCTCCTCTTTCTCTTTCATCAAGAGGCTTTTTAGTTCCTCTTCACTTTCTGCCATAAGGGTGCTGTCATCTGCATATCTGAGGATATTTATACTTCCCCAGGCAATCTTGATTCCAGCTTGTGCTTCTTCCAGCCCAGCGTTTCTCATGATGTACTCTGCATATAAGTTAAATAAGCAGGGTGACAATATACAGCCTTGATGTACTCCTTTTCCTATTTGGAACCAGTCTGTTGTTCCATGTCCAGTTCTAACTGTTGCTTCCTGACCTGCATATAGGTTTCTCAAGATTTCCAGCTTGTGCTTCTTCCAGCCCAGCGTTTCTCATGATGTACTCTGCATATAAGTTAAATAAGCAGGGTGACAATATACAGCCTTGACCTACTCCTTTTCCTATTTGGAACCAGTCTGTTGTTCCATGTCCAGTTCTAACTGTTGCTTATTAGAAGCTGCTTATGGCTAGAGTGATATTTTTATTTTTCTAATTTGTGATTCTCATTATTCAAAAATCCCTTTCAAAAGTCTAGCATCCTCTTATGACTAAGCCTTGTAGTATTAGCTCTTCCTCAGAGTATTTTTCAGGAATCCATTGTATACACTTCCAGCCACCACTGATTTCAGGCAGAGGCCCTGAAGTCTACTAGACCATTATCTGTTATTGCCTCTCCCAGATAACTACCATGAGTGTAGCTACCAGGTTACAAGACTTGAAGATGCCAAAGTCACCAAGAACATGAGCCTCATGGAAAACTATCTCTAGCCTATTACAATTTTCTACGAACTCACATTGGCAGGAAGTTTAGAAGCTCTACTGCTCCATAATAATCTATTTACCAACAAACCTAGTTAGTGAAATTCTCTTTCTTAGCAGGAACTATCTATCCTCTATAAATCATTCATTCAGTTGCTAATGGTTACTTTCATGGATCTGATTGGCCTAGAGAAGTGTACAACACACTGGACAAAAAAAACTACTCAGTTGGGGGTACACAGAATAGACCTCTCATGGCAGTACTGTATAGCAGTTAGGCTGCCTAAATTCAAACCCTGCCCTTCCCCTACTGCCTACAGGACCTATTGGACCTCTCTCAGTCTATTTGCTTATCTATGAGATAGAAATAATAACAATACATCTTTCATAGTACGTTATTATGAAATAAGTAACTTGATATAGTGTGATACTCAGCAGTTAATTTCAAAACTATCGTTTGAATCAGGATGGTGTTCTTCCTCAGTCTACACTAGGAATCTAATAACCCAACAAATCTTTCTCAATGACTGCAGATACTTTGAAATAAATGTTTTGCATTGGAAAATCTAGGGGATTTTTAATGCCCAAATCAGTCCGCTAGAGTTGCACAGATCAGCCTCTCCTTCAGCAAGCAGGGAACCAGCAGAACAACCACAGCTGTGGAAGGGCAAGGTGCGGAAACTGATACTAGCAGCTCCCATTTTCTCTCGTGTTAGCGATGAATTCAGGCTAAGCCCTTGCTGTACACCGGAAGGCCATGCAAAAGTCCTTCTTTGAAACTAGTAAAGAAAAGGGAGACACCTTCTGACAAGTTTGCTTTGGAATTTAAGATCTCACAATGGGACTTACAAAATAAGAAGCAGTATAGCAGACTGAATATCCATCTCTCACGCTGTTTCCTCACTCAGAATTTCCTTCATCAAATAATGTGTTGTAGTAACAAACTTTTCCTTAATTTACTGAGATTATTTGGTAGAGGAGCCCCTGGAATGTTCCAGCCCTTGGGATGATACAGTAGATTTTTCTGGAATACTTAACCACATGGTAAAGAGCTTAACTGTACTCACCAATAAACTAGTTGACCATGCTAAGAGATAGCAATATTTCTTCCATGGATTCTATGGCTAATCCTATTGTATTTACTAAATTTGAAAGTAAAACAATTCACTGAAAGCTAAGCTCATATGAATAGATAAAGAAGCCATGGTACATAAATACAGTGGAATATTACTCAGCCATAAAAAGGAATGAATTTGAGTCAGTTCTAGTGAGGTAGATGAACGTAGAGCTTACTATACAGAGTGAAGTCAGAAAGAGAAAAATAAATATCCCATATTAGTGCATATGCATAGAATCTAGAAAAACAGTACTGATGAACCTATTTACAGGGCAAGAATAGAAATGCAGACATAGAGAACAGACTTACGGACACAGTGGGAGAATGAGAGAGAGGGACAAATTGAGAGAGTAGCATTGAAATATATACACTACCAAGTATAAAATAGGTAGCTAGTGGGAAGCTGCTATATAACACAGGGAGCTCAGCTCTGTATTCTGTGATGACCCAGTGGGGTGGGATGGGGGTAGGTGGGATGGAGGCTCAAGAGGGAGGGAATATATATATACTTACGGCTGATTCACTGTTATACAGCAGAAACCAGCACAGTATTGTAAAGCAATTATCCTCCAATTAAAAATAAATTTATAAAAAGAACATTGGCTTCCCTCATAACTCAGTCGGTCAAGAATCTGCCTGCAAGGCAGGAGACCCAGGTTTGATTCCTCAGTCAAGAAGATTTCCTAGAGAAGGAAATGGCAACCCACTCCAGTATTCGTGCCTGGAGAATCCCACTGACAAAGGAGCCTGGCAGGATACAGTCCATGCGCTTGCAATGGTCAGACATGACTTAGCAACTAAACCATCACCAATAAAAAGAACATTAAAATAAGAAAGCTAGACTATCATTCTTCAAATAGAAAGCACAGATAAAATTAACAAAGTAATTAGTTGGAAGATTTCTACTCTCACAGACTACCTGAGTCAAGATGCATTGATATTTCACAAAGTGTCAAGTTTATAAAGAGACAGGCCTTGTGGACAGTTGTCACTGAGACAAAGGCCGTGGACTTGAATGAACACAATTTTCAAGTGAGTCACTGCAGCAAAGAAATTGGAGACAGAATTTTCCAGGGACAAATGGCTTGTTAGATCTGTATAACTTCTGAGAACTCCAAGTTTTCATTCCAGAATTTTCAAGCTCTATTTTATGAGAAGGAAAAACTAGAAACTATAAAAGATGAGAAAGTCATAGAGTGGCCACTGCTTTAGATTATTTGTGGTATAGGAAGTTTCTAGAAAGGGATGAGAAAACCCCAAAGTCATTCTTGTCTGGTAAGTACTGTGAAGACAAAAATTGGTGTCTTCTTCTTAATTTTCTTCTCTAAATGAATCACTGTTCAATTCTACTTTTAGAGTCTCTGACTCTTAAATAGTGGCTTTTTAAAGTCTGTCAATTTTAGTTCATTCATAAAAGCAAGCAGGCAAGATGAAAGGTATTCACTAAATCTTCCAAGAGGCAGTATCTGGACATTTGGATCCCAAATGCAATCTCCTCTAAAATTCACATTGGAGAAAAAATGCCCTTTAGAATTTAGGTTAGCTTTAAAAGCAGTTTCTACCAAGGGTAAAGCTGCCCATTTACCATTTTCTCATTTCTCAGTAATCCTTTCTTTGCAGGAAAAAATAAATGACAAATGGAAAAAAACTTATTGCACATGTGCCAGTGTCATTCCTGTCTACCAGAGGAAGGCAGAGCAATCAGTGCCTCTGGAAACCAAACCAGGAGGTGACACATTAGCTGTCCAAATCTTTCTTTGGAAAGTAGGAACATAAGACATAGGAAGCATCATACATGAATGCTTTGGTTGCTCATGGCAACCTGAACTGCACTTGGCAACTCACCAACCCACACACCATTGGCTTGGGTGTCCAGGCGGCCTTCCATGGGGAAAGAATGATCATACACATGGTAAATGGAGTTAATACAGTAAAGCCAATATAAACACTGATGTTTTATCTTCTGACAGCATATGAATGTGCAAGCATTAAGTTATAGGAGAAAAGGGGCTAATTTTAGATTTGTTCCTAGCCCTCTCCATGTGAATGGTGTCGCTGTGAGCCCAGCAATGAAGTTCACTGTGTTGTAGCAGACTGCGCAGTTCCTGAGTGTGTCAACCCAGTCTATGAACCAGAACAGTGTTGTCCTGTCTGCAAAAATGGTAAGACCATACTGCATTAGCTTTCAAAGAGGGGTTAGTGCAAAATACAGATACTCCACCACTGCACACCATTCAATGCAGAAGCCCTCTGAGATATACCTGTGTGGTTTTTCAATGTGGGCATGGTCAATTAATATTTTTATCCCACCTTAAAGTGAAAATAAGCCAGCAATGGGTGAATCATGAAGTTTTCCATATGGGGAACTAAAGCTCTTACAAGCTGACTTTGTTGTGCTCCTTTATTATTTATTGTTGATTTATAAAATTTTGGAACGAATGCAGTACCATCTTTTTGTAGTGATTGGATTTCTCTTTTGTGGAGGCTATGAAGCAGTTCCTAGTACATACCCAGGATACAGAGCAGCATAAATGCCAGGTATTTTGCTTTGTGTATAGACAAGACTTAAAGTTATCAACGAATTACAAAAATCAATTACTCATGCACTTAAGTAGAAATAAGGAAGACTAGAAAGTTTGTAGCTTTTATTCTAGATCTTTATTGCAATGGAAAAGTACGCTCATAGTAACTACCATGGAGGGGAACTTGGTTTATAAGTTTATCGGTTCCTTCTGGCTCTTATATGATGGAGAGGTTGAAATGATTGTGGCATATGCCAATCACCCCCAGTCAAGGCGATGCCGCAGAGAAAACAAGGCAGTGCTAAAACCCAGGACAACTTACCAACAAACGCAAAATCACACTCTTGCTATGACTTTGATCGTATATGATCAAAATATATAATCATATATCAATCAAAACATAAATCTTCACTATGTAGCATTCTGTCAGTGCACTAATATCTGCTTGAAAAGGTAGGTCTAGCTCTTAATTAAGCTGAGGTCACTCTAATGTTGAATCCTTACCTTCTTCCTTGGATTAGCAGTTCTCATCTTCCTCTGTTATACATTTTTGTCCAGAATCTGGTATTATGTAAGCTCACCTACTAATCTTTTCCCTTGCAGAGTTATAATTAGTAAAACAAACAAACAAACAAAAAACAGGTTATTTAGCAAAAAAAGCAGTTCTGGTTGTTTTTATCCTATTCATAGTGTTTTGGCATCTTCTCATGTGACTTATAAAGAACCCTTATGACATTTTTCAGGCACAGTTTTTATTATTTCTCATCATATAAATCTATTGAGTTGAATGTTAAACAGCACACCTGGGTTCTCTTTTTCTTTTTATCCATCCCATCCAACTGACCCATGTCATAGTGACCATCACTCTGACTTAGGAGATAGAGATAAATATCCTCCTGAAGTTCAACCTGATCTAACATATGCAAAGGTATCAACTTTAAGACTTTATACTTTTAAAAGGATATTGAAGAAATTGGAAAAGATACAGGGAAGAACAATAAGATGATTTAGTGCTTGAAACATAGGACCTATGAGGACAGACTGAAGGAGTTTGCATAATTTGTCCTGGAGAAGAGAAGGCTCCAGGGAGACCTAACTGTCATAAAGTATATTAATGGTTAGTCTAAAGTAGAAGAGCACCTGTTATTTTTCATTTTCTCCAAGGACAGAAGGAAGAAAAAACCAGCTTCCTAATCAATCTTTAAAAATAGGATTGACAATTCTTTGACTAAAGACCATTTCTTTTTTCCCCAGAAGCAACTGTCTAAACAGGTCCTTGAGGATCTTCTCTTCCCTGGATTGCCCTGGTTGGCTGTGTTTTTTATTTAGGGTAAACAAAACTATCCTTAGAGTTTAAAACTCTCACCTGGACATAGTCAAAATACTTGGAGAATTAAAATATATAGACCATATATTTAGAGTACAGGTTTTAAACATATATCATCCTAGGTATTCTGCACCCAAACCTATAATATACCCACAGTTCCTGTTTATGTCAAATGTTAAATTAGCCTCTACAAACTTAGTTACACTATATTTTATATCACCCAACATTATCCTATATCTCTCTGCCACATGTGAGAGTAGAAATTTGTCCTCAAATGAAATGCTCTTTGTACATTTTGAATATAAAAATGAATAATGAATGAACTTCAACTGTTCAATTCATTAGGTAATCAATTAGTAACACTTCAGTATTACTGAAAAGTCTATGTGGAGAGAAAGAAATATATTCATTAAGGTTTTCATGAAGAACTGCAAAACAACCATTTTTCCATTCCCTAGCAATTTTTTTTTTTTCTAACTAAGGAAAATGAACCTGAATTAGAACTAGTCCAAAGACTAACTCTGAATGTGATATAAAATTATGACATGTTAACTTTTATTATTAAACACCACTAATTAGTCACTTATGCCCCCAAAGCAAAGTGTAATCGTTGTCTATGAAAAGCATCTTAACGATTGCTGGAGAGTACTTATGACCACCAGTGGTACCAGTCTCGGTCTCAGTTCAGTTGCTCAGTCGTGTCTGATTCTTTGTGACCCCATGGACTGTAGCATGCAGGGCCTCCCTGTTCATCATCAACTCCCGGAGTTTACACAAACTCATGTCCATTGAGTCGGTGATGCCATCCAAACTTCTCATCTTCTGTCATCCCCTTCTCCTCCCACCTTCAATCTTTCCCAGCATCAGGGTCTTTTCAAATGAAAAGTTCTTCGCATCAGTTCAGTTCAGTTCAGTCACTCAGTCGTGTCCAACTCTTTTGCGACCCCATGAATCGCAGCACGCCAGGCCTCCCTGTCCATCACCAAATCCCGAAGTTCACTCAGACTTGCGTCCATCGAGTCAGTGATGCCATCCAGCCATCTCATCCTCGGTTGTCCCCTTCTTCTCCTGCTCCCAATCCCTCCCAGCATCGAAGTCTTTTCCAATGAGTCAACTCTTCGCATGAGGTGGCCAAAGTACTGGAGTTTCAGCTTTAGCATCATTCCTTCCAAAGAAATCCCAGGGTTGATCTCCTTCAGAATGGACTGGTTGGATCTCCTTGC
>SJYT01080516.1:52021-64931 GCA_006410635.1 Cephalophus harveyi | reverse complement strand
CCATCTCATCCTCTGTTGTCCCCTTCTCCTCCTGCCCCTAATCCCTCCCAGCATCAGAGTCTTTTCCAATGAGTCAACTCTTCGCATGAGGTGGCCAAAGTACTGGAGTTTCAGCTTTAGCATCATTCCTTTCAAAGAAATCCAGGGTTGATCTTTAGAATGGACTGGTTGGATCTCCTTGCAGTCCAAGGGACTCTCAAGAGTCTTCTCCAACACCACAGTTCAAAAGCATCAATTCTTCGGTGCTCAGCCTTCTTCACAGTCCAACTCTCACATCCATATATGACTCTTGGAAAAACTGTAGCCTTGACTAGACAAACCTTTGTTGGCAAAGGAATATCTCTGCTTTTGAATATGCTATCTAGGTTGGACATAACTTTTCTTCCAAGGAGTAAGCGTCTTTTAATTTCATGGCTGCAGTCACCATCTGCAGTGATTTTGGAGCACAAAAAAATAAAGTCTGCCACTGTTTCCACTGTTTCCCCATCTATTTCCCATGAAGTGATTGGACCGGATGCCATGATCTTCATTTACTGAATGTTGAGCTTTAAGCCAACTTTTTCAGTCTCCACTTTCACTTTCATCAAGAGGCTTCTTAGTTCCTCTTCACTTTCTGCCATAAGGGTGGTGTCATCTGCATATCTGAGGTTATTGATATTTCCCCCGGCAATCTTGATTCCAGTTTGTGTTACTTCCAGCCCAGCGTTTCTCATGATGTGCTCTGCATATAAGTTAAATAAGCAGGGTGAAAATATATAGCCTTGACATACTCCTTTTCCTATTTGAAACCAGTCTGTTGTTCCATGCCCAGTTCTAACTGTTGGTTCCTGACCTGCATACAGAGGTCAGGAGGCAGGTCAGGCGGTCTGGTATTCCCATCTCTTTCAGAATTGTCCACAGTTTATTGTGATCCACACAGTCAAAGGCTTTGGGATAATCAATAAAGCAGAAATAGATGTTTTCCTGGAACTCTCTTGCTTTTTCCATGATGTAGTGGATGTTGGCAATTTGATCTCTGGTTCCTCTGCCTTTTTGAAAACTAGCTTGAACATCTGGAAGTTCATGGTTCACGTATTGCTGAAGTCTGGCCTGGAGAATTTTGAGCGTTATTTTACTAGCGTGTGAGATGAGTGCAATTGTGTGGTAGTTTGAGCATTCTTTGGCATTGCCTTTTTTGGGATTGGAATGAAAACTGACCTTTTCCAGTCCTGTGGCCACTGTTGAGTTTTCCAAATTTGCTGGTATATTGAGTGCCGCACTTTCACAGCATCATCTTTCAGGATTTGAAATAGCTCAACTGTTATTCCATCACCTCCACTAGCTTTGTTCATAGTGGAAATGCTATTTCAAAAGCTTCTGAATGGCAGAGTCCCATTTATATTCAGCCCTTGACACAAATATAAGTTTAAGATTGTAACCTTCCTGGTCCATCCAATGCTTCAAGATTGCCATGATTAGATAGGGGAAGAAGGAGATGTTTGTGTCCATTTTGCTGCTGTGGCAAAATGCCACACACTGAATGGCTTATAAACTCTGGTGGGTTTTTTTTTTTTTTTTAATTTTTCTGGGAACTGTGAAATCCAAGATAAAGGCACTTGCACATTGAGTGTCTCGAAAAGACCTGCTTCCTCATTCACAGACCACTGCCTTTCTTCTGTGTTCTAATGTGATGAATGGGCTGTCTCTGGGTCCCTTTCACTAAGGACACTGATCTCATTCACAGGGAATCCACGATCATAAGCTAATCACTTCCCAAGGCTGTGTCTCCAAACACCATTACACTGAAGTGTTTAGGTCTAAATATATGTGTGAGGAGGGAGCACAAATAACCAGTCTATAGCAGGTGGAATAAAGGAATAGAGATGAATTGAGACTTATGATTAGAAGATAATTTTGTGTGTAGCTATAAGTACATGGAACTAACTAGAAGTGATCAGAAGTTGAATATATGTTACATGAACAATTCTGCCAAAATTTAAGTCACAGATTGAAAAAGTTTTAACTGTTTGAAATTTAGAGAATTCATTTAATCTACAAATTTGTGTAAGGGTAATATATAAATTGTATCAGAAGATAATCATATTTTAGAGACTTCCAAATTTAAGAATCTATTTACTATGTTATATAAACTATAGTTTTTTAGCACATTAATCTTGTCTGTCAATTTCATACCAACATCCTGTCTATTTTAGTTAATTCTGAAACTTACTACTTCTTTATATTTCTCTTAGATTTTAAAGTGGTGAATGCATTTACCTCTATGATTTTTGGTTCTGAGCAGAGAGGAAGCTTAGCACTTGTAGAGATTTTTAAGAATTGTTTCCCTCTTTAATATAATTGTGGATTGATGTTATTTTATATTATTTCACATTTTTGTTGGTGAAAATGTTGTCAACTTTTTTGCCCTTTCATGATTTAGTAACTTGATTATTTGACTCGTATGGTGTGATTTCGGAGAAGGCAATGGCACCCCACTCCAGTACTCTTGCCAGGAAAATCCCATGGACGGAACAGCCTGGTAGGCTGCAGTCCATGGGGTCGCTGAGAGTCAGACACTGACCAAGCGACTTCACTTTCACTTTTCACTTTCATGCATTGGAGAAGGAAATGGCAACCCACTCCTGTGTTCTTGCCTGGAGAATCCCAGGGATGGTGGAGCCTGGTGGGCTGCCGTCTATGGGGTCGCACAGAGTCGGACACGACTGAAGCGACTTAGCAGCAGCAGCAGCAGCATGGTGTGATTTTCTTGATTTTTAAGGTTATAATGAGTCTTTTACATGACAATTCAGTTGAACGTTTTTATTTACAGAGTTCAGTGGTTTAGGCATATTTCAACTGATAGTGCAAACTTTATTGATAATTTCACTCAGTTTCTGTATATAATTACTGATTACTTAAATTATATCACAAAGGCCAAATGATACTGTATTTATCTATTCTTTCTTGCTCATCTTAGGGCATGCTTATTCGGCTGCTATAATATTTATCAAATGCTATAAATAGTCTGGACCTAAACCAACTATATTTGACATCTGCTCAAAATACTATTTTACATGGTTTTAGTATTACCTTTGTTTTCATTTTAATTAAAATTGTTACCTAAGTATTTGTAAGGTCTATATTTGTAAATATTTAGTTTTAAAATTCATGTCCTTTTTTTTTCACCTGGGGATATCTAGGGGATACAACTTTAATATGTTCAAGCCCTAGTTAACATGATTCTGTGCAATATAGGGAAGCAGTTCAGTTCAGTCTCTTGGTCATGTCTGACTCTGCAACCCCATGGACTGCATCATGCCAGGCTTTCCTGTCCATCACTAACCCCCAGAGCTTGCTCAAACTCATGTCCATTGATTCAGTGATGCCATCCAACCATCTTATCCTCTTTCACCCCCTTCTCCTCCTGCCTTCAATCTGCCCCAGCATCAGGGACTTTTCTAATGAGTCAGTTCTTTGCATCAAGAGGACAGAGTATTGAAGTTTTAGCTTTTGCATCAGTCCTTCCAATGAATATTCAGAACTGATTTCCTTTAGGACTGACTGGTTTGATCTTCTTGCAGTCCAAGAGACTCTCAATAATCTCCAGCACCACAGTTCAAAAGCATCAATACTTCAACAGCCTTCTTTATGGTCCAACTCTCACATCCATCCATACTTGACTATTGGAAAGACCATAACTTTTATTAGATGGAACTTTGTTGGCACAGTAATGTCTCTGCTTTTTAATATGCTGTCTAGGTTTGTCATATCTTTTTTTGCAAGGAGCAAGAATGTTTTTATTTCATGGCTGCAGTCACATTCTGCAGTGATTTTGGAGCCCAAAGGAATAAAGTCACGCACTGTTTCCCCATCTATTTGCCATGAAATGATGGGACCGGATGCCATGATTTTATGCTTGAAATTAAATATTGCATTTCCTATCAAGTATCAAACACAATCCCCTATGAGGAAAAGGACTTCTGTCTTTGGTGTAAGTTCTAGAAGGTGTTCTAGGTCTTCATAGAAATGGTCCCATCACTTCATCATAAATAGAAAGGGAAAAAGTGGAAGTAGTGACAGATTTTCTTTTCTTGGCCTCCAAAATCACTGCAGAATGTGACTGCAGCCATGAAATTAAAAGACATTTGTTTCTTGGAAAGATGACAAACTTAGACAGCATATGAAAAAGCGGAGACATCACTTTGCTGACAAAGCTGTGGTTTTTTCAGTCAAAGCTAGAAAGCCATAGAGTCGGAGTTATGGTTTTTCCAGTAGTCATGAATGGATGTGAGAGCTGGATCATAAAGAAGGCTGAGTGCTGAAGAATTGATGATTTTGAACTGTAGTGTTGGAGATTTTTGAGAGTCCCTTTGACTGTAAGGGGATCAAACCACTCAGTTCTGAAGGAAATGAAACCCGAATATTTATGGAAGGACTGATGCTGAAGCTCCAATCCTTTGGCCATCTGATGCGAAGAGTGACTCATTGGAAAAGACCCTGATGCTGGGAAATATTTAAAGGAAAAGGAAAAGGGGGCAGCGGATGATGAGATGGTTATATAGCACTATCAACTTAATGACATAAATTTGAGCAAACTTTGGGAGACATAGTCCCTGGAGAAGGAAATGGTAACCCACTCCAGTATTCTTGCCTAGAGAATCCCATGGATGGAGAAGCTGGTAGGCTACAGTCCATGGGGTTGCAAAGAGTCGGACACGACTGAGAGACTTCACCCTCACTCCCCCTCACCCCTGGGAGACATAGTGGAGGACAGAGGAGTACAGTCCATGGGATTGCGAAGAGTGGGACATGACTTAGCAATTGAACAACAACAAACTGAGCATATATCTTTTTCCAGGGTGGGACAGTTGAATATATTTTATATTTATATAGTTGAAATGATTCCTCTCATAATTTTCATTGGCTTGTACATTATTTTTCCCCATTAACTTTTTCATTTATGACTAAGTGAAATGATCTGTATTTGTCAAATTAATAGATCTGTCATGGGTTTGAAAGACTTTGAAATATTTCTAATTCTATTAAAGGTCATGATTATATTAATAGTTGCCTTTCAAACTATAAATATGTATTTGTAACCCAAAATAATTTAGATAATACTTGCTTCGAATCCCATGAAAGATTTTATTATATTTTTGCCTCACACTGTTTATTCCTCCTAAAATTCTGATAATGGCCATTCTGATCTGGATGCTTAACTCAAATAAGCTTTTCCAGTAATCCCTGGACTAAAGGTGATATATTTGTTCAGATAATGAGCAATTATGCCCTTATCTATAGATGCGAAGCAGATAATTATTTGTGACACGCTGACCTAAA
The DNA here is from genome assembly GCA_006410635.1 of Cephalophus harveyi. Classification (NCBI taxonomy): domain Eukaryota; kingdom Metazoa; phylum Chordata; class Mammalia; order Artiodactyla; family Bovidae; genus Cephalophus; species Cephalophus harveyi. The sequence goes on along the minus strand of SJYT01080516.1, from coordinate 59,612 downwards.
AGCAAACCAACTGAACAAACAATGAACATTCACAGATTTATTAGCTACCAAAACATGCTGAAGAAAAGATATGAGGAAAATGTAATTCTCTCTTTGCTTATTTAAGAAAAATTATGCAAGCATCTGACCTATAAACTCCAGAAGTTTATAAACTATATTATAAAGAACTGCATGCATAATACATGATTATCATCAGAAAGAATGTTACTTTGCACAGGCTTATCCTCCATCTTATTCATCATTTCTTGAAACTTTATGTCCTTTGAAAAAACACATACTTAGAATATTTTAAGCTTAATATTTTTTTAATTTTAATTTTTACTTTATTTTGCTTTACAATACTGTATTGGTTTTGCCATACATTGACATGAATCAGCCACGGGTGTACATGAGTTCCCAATCCTGAACCCCCCTCCCACCTCCCTCCCCATATTATCTCTCTGGATCATCCCCGTGCACCAGCCCCAAGGATCCTGTATCCTGTATCCAACATAGACTGGTGATTCGTTTCTTACATGATAGTATACATGTTTCATGGACACGACTGAGAGACTTCACCCTCACTCCCCCTCACCCCTGGGAGACATAGTGGAGGACAGAGGAGTACAGTCCATGGGATTGCGAAGAGTGGGACATGACTTAGCAATTGAACAACAACAAACTGAGCATATATCTTTTTCCAGGGTGGGACAGTTGAATATATTTTATATTTATATAGTTGAAATGATTCCTCTCATAATTTTCATTGGCTTGTACATTATTTTTCCCCATTAACTTTTTCATTTATGACTAAGTGAAATGATCTGTATTTGTCAAATTAATAGATCTGTCATGGGTTTGAAAGACTTTGAAATATTTCTAATTCTATTAAAGGTCATGATTATATTAATAGTTGCCTTTCAAACTATAAATATGTATTTGTAACCCAAAATAATTTAGATAATACTTGCTTCGAATCCCATGAAAGATTTTATTATATTTTTGCCTCACACTGTTTATTCCTCCTAAAATTCTGATAATGGCCATTCTGATCTGGATGCTTAACTCAAATAAGCTTTTCCAGTAATCCCTGGACTAAAGGTGATATATTTGTTCAGATAATGAGCAATTATGCCCTTATCTATAGATGCGAAGCAGATAATTATTTGTGACACGCTGACCTAAAAGCAAACCAACTGAACAAACAATGAACATTCACAGATTTATTAGCTACCAAAACATGCTGAAGAAAAGATATGAGGAAAATGTAATTCTCTCTTTGCTTATTTAAGAAAAATTATGCAAGCATCTGATCTATAAACTCCAGAAGTTTATAAACTATATTATAAAGAACTGCATGCATAATACATGATTATCATCAGAAAGAATGTTACTTTGCACAGGCTTATCCTCCATCTTATTCATCATTTCTTGAAACTTTATGTCCTTTGAAAAAACACATACTTAGAATATTTTAAGCTTAATATTTTTTTAATTTTAATTTTTACTTTATTTTGCTTTACAATACTGTATTGGTTTTGCCATACATTGACATGAATCAGCCACGGGTGTACATGAGTTCCCAATCCTGAACCCCCCTCCCACCTCCCTCCCCATATTATCTCTCTGGATCATCCCCGTGCACCAGCCCCAAGGATCCTGTATCCTGTATCCAACATAGACTGGTGATTCGTTTCTTACATGATAGTATACATGTTTCACTGCTATTCTACCAAATTTACCCACCCTCTCCCTCTCCCACAGAGTCCAAAAGTCTGTTCTAAACATCTGTGTCTCTTTTGCTGTCTCGCATACAGGGTTATCATTACCATCTTTCTAAATTCCATATATATGTGTTAGTATACTGTGAAGTAAGCCAGAAAAAAACACCAATACAGTATACTAACACATATATATGGAATATTTTTTATGATATGTATATTTTCCAAAATTTCCCTCCAATTTTTGCACACTTTAATCCCCATTACCTGCCCCCTGCTGGTGATAAAGGGAAGGTGCAAGGCCTTCAACAACGTGATACCTTTTCTTGCCACTTATTTTTGAGCAAAGGGATTATTCATGGGGTGTTGACTGTGTTTTTCAGAAACACAAGAAAGCACTTTAAACATGATTTTTGCTAGCCTGAATTCATTTTAAATTGCTTTTTCCCATACAACATCACATAAAGTGGTGCGATATATATTGTTTAGTTGCTTTACTCTGTCCAATTGTTGCCACCTCCACCAAGCTCCCTTTCTGTGTGATTTCCCAGGCAAGAATACTAGAATGGGTTGTCATTTCCTTGTACAAGGGATCTTCCTGACCCAGGGATTGAACCTGTGTCGCCTGAACTGACAGGTGGATTCTTTATCATTGAGCCATCTGGGAAATTTTGGTACAATATATATAGGAAGAGTTAAAAAGACCAAAAAGTCAATTACTGTTTTGTCAATAGATTGAAGCTAATCAGAAAATTAGTTGGAGAGAAATTATTCTCATTTCCGGTGGTGAATGAGTATTTTACCTTGATAAGGAGAAAAAAACAAATGACATGTTCTGCTTAGGGATTCTTGAGACTTCTGAATATTCAATTCAATTCAATCTGAGTGTGTACAGGTGAGAGTTGAATTACAGTTCCTCTCTGGGGAGCTTGTAAACGTCAGTAGTCTCCTAAGTCTTCTAATAGGATCCCAGAGGCCAGCCATGCCAGCTCTCCTCAAAGAAAATGCTGTCTTCTTGAGAATAAAATCATAGAAAGAAGTAAGGTTCCACAGGACTTAGGATTTATGACTGATCCTCTCAATATATTTTCCTCTTAGATCCTAAGGTAAGACCAACATGCAGAAGAGGAATAGTTAAATAGTTCAATGCACAACTAATCTGAACAGTATCATCAGAGCCTAGACTCTGCCAGTTCAAACTTGAGTTGGGCTTTATTACAATAATCTAAATTCTTCTCTACTCTCCAGTTGTTTTGAACTTAGAAGAAATGTCTGATGGGATGAAGTGCTATGTGTGCCAATATTAAAACTGTGGTTTAGACCTTAGCAAATCACACACTTTATCATCAGACGAACTTCCTTCATTACATAGTCTGGTTTCAACACTCTCAACAGGCTCCCCCCTGTATTGGCCCTGTTTTAGTAAACTCCTTGGCCAGGGGTAATATCATTCCTTTATCACATTTCTCCATAAAATACAAAAATACCTCAGAGGTATGATAAAATAATCCTAAAATCTGAAGTGAAACTGAAAATTGCCAGACAGAAAATATAATCTGCAGACAGATCACCCTTAACTTAAGCAGGCATATATTCCCCAATGTCAGAAAAGTTGACAAGAGGAAGACGGAAATCCTACTCACAATCCCAATAATAATGCTACTGTTATTTACCCTGACCTGAGAGCTCTTAAGAGATGTTAGGTATATGCTCTGAAGAGATCTGTGAATCTAAATATGTGTATAAGTGTGAGTGTGTGAATTTATTCAATGTTTGCATTTATTCCATATGCATATATTATACAAACTAAAAGAAAAGTAAAAAGAAAAATCAGCTATTTGAAAGAATAAAATATTACTTTGATAAATACTGAGACATTTGCCATCTGGACTTCTGAAGCACGAGTGTCTGATTTTTGCTCTGATTTACTAAGATTTTAGGATAAATATCCATGTGATCCAATAGACAGTGGGCCCCAACCTTTTTGGCACCAGGGACTGGTTTCAGGGAGACATTTTTTCCCATGGATGGTTGCGGGGAGATGGTTTCAGGATGATTCAAGCACATTAACTTTATTGTGTAATGTAAAATAAATGCATTTATTTTTGTTATTATTACATCAGCTCCACCTCAGATCATAAGGCATTAGATCCCAGAGACTGGAACCCTTTGAGGTAATAGACACAAAGCTTACCTCATCTTGTTAGTAATTATTACATCTCTTTTTAAAATCATGAAAAAAAAAACTTCTTAAATAAATTCATGACTCTAGATAATCGGTGGAGAAGGCAATGGCATCCCACTCCAGTACTCTTGCCTGGAAACGCCCATGGACGGAGGAGCCTGGTGGGCTGTAGTCCATAGGGTCGCTGAGTCAGACACGACTGAGTGACTTCACTTCCACTTTTCATTTTCATGCATTGGAGAAGGAAATGGCAACCCACTCCAGTGTTCTTGCCTGGAGAATCCCAGGGATGGCTGAGCCCAATGGGCTGCTGTCTGTGGGGTCGCACAGAGTCGGACACGACTGAAGCGACTTAGCAGCAGCAGCAGCAGCAGATAATCGGTTTTGAAACCAAGAAAGATAACTCTGAAAGATCAGAGGTATAAGCAATGGATGGGAACACCACAAAGATTTTATGATTCAAAATTAAAAGTCCAGGACTTAGAGCTAGAGCCTTTCATATATCTGCAGAGGCAGTGTTTAAACTGTCATTTGAACTGCTGCTGGTTGAGGCATGACTCATCTGAAAGCACTTAGGAAACTTGAATGTAAGTTAGCATGTTGGTATCCTAGCTGCCTCACCTGGAAAACCTGCGGACTTGCCAGGTCATATTCTTCTTCTGTTCTTTCACTCAGGAAAGGACACAGTCTCTTCACAGATAAATCACATGTCCAAGGTGAAAACAAACAGCCATGACTCTTAAAACCTAGGTCTAGAACTGTCAGAGGATTGCTGACACTCTGGACAAACTTATTACAAGTTAAGGCAAGGTTCAAATAAAAGGGAAAGAAACTGTCTATAGGAGGACTAGTATATCCTATCATTTGAAGTCCCCAGTAATCACCTTTTACAACCTTTGTACATTTCACTAACATGCAAACTCAGGATTTCCCAAGATCCCCGAAGTTTCATCTTATTGTAACACTGATTCTGACTTAAAAGTTCAGATGAAAATGAGACCCTTGGGTGTAGCTTCGTAGTGAAATGGTTGAGACAGTAAAAGAGTTGTTACCCAACATCCCTGCCCTCTCCCACGATGGACTCAACATGTAACTGTGAGTGAAGGATGGGATGATCAAAGTATGGGGAGGCTGCAGGTTCTAAAATTAAGGTGCTGACAGTCTGTGTCTGGTCAGGACCTGTCCCCTGTTTCAGGGACAGCTTTCTAGCCTGGGGCTCTCAGAGTTCCCTTTTATAAGGGCTCCACAATCATGATCTAACTACTTCTAAAGGCCTCACTTCCCAATACCATTATATTGAGGACTAAGTTTCAACCTATGAATTTTGAGAGGAGAAAAGCAGTCTACAGAAAATATTGTTTTGATTTATCTACTCTTTTTGTTTTCTTTTCTTCTTCTTCTTCTTTTTTTTTTTTTGACTAAAAATGGAGGCTTTTTTAACATCCTTCTGTATTACAACCTGAAACAGAGCACAGATCGAACTGGATTCCAGAGTGTGTATGCCTCTCTATATATATCTAATTCTAAAGATTTATTTTCTTTCTTAATATCCTGGGTATATTTTATTCATCTCTACTTTCTCCCTCATATTTAAATTTCTTATTTTTATTAAACAAATTTAAATTCAGGTCTGATTCTATAGGCTTCTATTTAATCTATGTTGGCTTGCTTTCTCAATGCTTGTCAGTGATATATAGTTAGGAGTTTATATTTCTTGAAAATTTACATATAACTTCTATTTGAGGATAGATTCTAAAATTTCTTTGAGGATTTACACATGATTCTGCCAGGGTTTTGGTAGCCCAACTGATGGCATATTTTCATATGCAGAATCATTTCTGACAACCACTTGTTGTTCAGTGTACTATGTTTAGTCCCTCAGTCATGTCCAACTCTTTGTGACCCCATGAATTGTAGCCCACCTAGAGGATTCTCCAGGCAAGAATACTGGAGTCGGTTGCCGTGCCCTCCTCCAGGGGATCTTCCCAACCCAGGGATTGAACCCAGGTTTCCTTCATTGCAGGTGGATTCTTTACCATCTGAGTCATCAGAGAAGCCCAGGAACACTGGAGCGGGTAGCCTATCCCTTCTCCTTCAGGGGATCTTCCCAACAACCACTTAGGTCGTGAATTTATGTTTCAGTCTGAGTGCAACCCCAAATCAAGGAGAGGGATTGAAAATAGGATTTCTAAGGAGGGCCTCAGTTTTTCTTCATACTCAAAGCAAAAAGTATTTAAGAGACCTGGCAACTTGACTGATGGTGTATAAACTGGGAAATATTTTATTATAGTATTGCCCTCAAGCAAGCTTTGTTTTCTCAATCTCCATAGTTGATTGGTTGGTTGGTTTTCTGGCTAAGGCATGTCCGACTCTTGTGGACCCCATGGACTGTAGCCTGCCAGGCTCCTCTGTCCATGGGATTCTCCAGGCAAGAATACTGGAGCAGGTCGCCATTCCTCCTTCAAGGGATCTTCTCAACCCAGGAATTGAACCTGGGTCTCCTGCATTGCAGTCAGATTCTTTACCAACTGATCTATGAGGGAAGCCGCATAGTTAATACTATCTAAAGCAAAGCCTCCAGTACTGTACAATGCGAGAAAAGTAATGCAGTTGAATTTTTAAATTTGTTTTTGTTGAATACTCATTGGAAAGACTGATGCTGAAGTTGACACTCCAGTATTCTGGGCATCTGATACAAACAGCTGACTCAGTGGAAAGGTCCCTGATATTGGGAAAAATTGAGAGCAGAAGGAGAAGAGGGCATCAGAGGATGAGATGGCTGGATGGCATCACCGATGCAATGGATATGAACTTGGTCCAACTTCGGGAGATTGTGAGGGACAGAGAGGCCTGGTGTGCTGCAGTCTGTGGGGTTGCAAAGAGTTGGCATGACTGGGCAACTCAATAACAAAAGCAATAAATGTGTAGCATAGTCATTTGTTAGGTTTTTCTTTATAAAGTATATTCCATTATATGTTATTATTTTCTGTGGTATAGATAATAAATTCATTTTTGATTATCTATTTTCTATTTAGTATTTTTTATCTATTAATCTCCTGATTTGTCCCTCACTGCATCCCTCTCCCCTTTGGTAACCATTTAGTTAGCTTTCTATATTGGTAAGCCAGTTCTGTTTTGTATATAGCTTCATTTGTATTTTTAAAATTCTATATATGAGAGATATAGTATTTGTCATTGTCTGACTTATTTCATTAAGCATAATATTCTCTAGGTCTACCTGTGTTGCTGCAAGTGACAGTATTTGATCCTTATTCCTGAGTAATACTCCATTGTGTGTGTATGTGTATACATACCTCTTGGAGAAGGGAATGGCAAGCCACTTCACTATTCTTGCCTTGAGAACCCCATGAACAGTATGAACAGGCAAAATGATAGGATACCAAAAGAGGAACTCCCCAGGTCATTAGGTGCCCAATATGCTACTGGAGATCAGTGGAGAAATAACTCCAGAAAGAATGAAGGGATGGAGCCAAAGCGAAAACAATACCCAGTTGTGCATGTGACTGGTGATAGAAGCAAGATCCGATGCTGTAAAGAGCAATACTGCATAGGAACCTGGAATGTCAGGTCCATGAATCAAGGCAAATTGGAAGTGGTCAAACAAGAGATGACAAGGGTGAATGTCGACATTCTAGGAATCAGCGAACTAAAATGGACTGGAATGGGTGAATTTAACTCAGATGAC
>SJYT01080516.1:14742-48668 GCA_006410635.1 Cephalophus harveyi | reverse complement strand
AGTACTTTGGCCACCTCATGCGACGAGTTGACTCACTGGAAAAGACTCTGATGCTGGGAGGGATTGGGGGCAGGAGGAGAAGGGGACAACCAAGGATGAGATGGCTGGATGGCATCACGGACTCGATGGATGTGAGTCTGAGTGAACTCCGAGAGATGGTGATGAACAGGGAGACCTGGCGTGCTGTGATTCACGGGTCGCAAACAGTCAGACACGACTGAGCGACTGAACTGAACTGAACAATGGGTACTTAGATTGCTTCCATGTTTGGCTACTATAAATAGTGTTGCTATGAACATTGAGGTGCATGTATGTTTTTCAGTTTAGATTTTTCATTTTTTGGGGGAGTATATACCCAAGAGTGAGGTGGCTATATCATATTGTAGTTCTATTTTTCATTTTTTTAAGAAACTCTGTAGGTGGCTGCACCAATAAACGTTCTCACCAGTAGGTGGGAAGCTTCCCTTTCCTCTATACCTACTTCTGCTTTTATTATTTGTAAATTTTTGATGATAGCCTTCTGACCTGTGTGAAGTAATGCCTCTTTGTGGTTTTGATTTAATAATTAGTGATGTTGAACAATTAATCATATGTCTGTTAGCAATCAGTATGTTTTCTCTTGAAAAAATATCTGAGTCTTTTATTCTTTTTTTTTTTTTCTTCTTCTTTTTGTGTGGGGGCTTTTTTTTTTTTTTCTTTCATATTGAGTTATATGAGCTGCTTGTACATTTTGGAAATCAACTCATTATGGTCGCATCAATAGCAAATGTTTTCTCCATTCTGTATGTTTTTTTTTTTTTCCATCATTTCCTTTGCTGTGCAAAAACTTTTAAATTTGATTGGGAAGCATTGATTTGTTTCTATTTCTTTTGCCTTGAGACACTGATCTAAGAAAATATTTCTACAATTTATGACAAAGAATACTCACCTATATTCTTGGAGTTTTTTGGTGTCATGTCTTATATTTAGGTTTTTAAGCCATTTTGAGTTTTTGTTTATGGTGTGAGAGAATGTTCTAATTTTATTGATTTATGAAAGCTGACTAGCTTTCTCAACACCACATGTTGAAGAGGCTCTCTTCTTTATTTTATATTCTTGCTTCCTTTGTCATAGATTATTTGACCATATAAGTGTGGATTTATTTTTGGGCTCTTTATTCTGTTTCATTAATCTATATATCTGTTGTTGTGCTGGAATCTTGCTGTTTTGTATACTGTAGCTTTGAAGAACAGACTGAAGATTGCGAGGATTATACCTCCAACTTTATTCTTGTTCCTCGGGAATGTTTGACAGTTCAGGGCATTTGTAGTTTTGTATAAATTTTAGAATTATTTTTTTTCCAGTTCTGTGAAGAATGTCACAGATATTTTGATTGCATTAAATCTGTAGATTACTTTGGGTAGTATGGTTATTTTAACTATATTAATTCTTCCAATCCAAGAACACAGAATATTTTTCCATTGCTTGAGTCATATTTAATTTTTATCAGTGTTTTGTCATTTGCAGCATATAGGGCTTTTACTTCATTGATTAAGTTTATTACTAGCTATTTTATTGTTTTGAGGAGAGTTTAAACGAGATTATTTTTCTTACTTTCTTTTTCTGATATTTCATTGTTAGTGTATAGAGGAAACAACAAATTTCTGTTTATTACTCCTATATTCTGCTACCTTGCTGAATTCATTTATCCTAGTGGTTATTGTGGGGGAGTCATCAGGGTTTCTGTATACCAAGTTTCATGTAATCTGCACATGGTGAGTTGTACTTCTTCCCTTCTAATCTGAATACTTTCTTCTTCTTTTTTTGTCTGATTTCTGTGGTTAGGACTACCAATACCATGTTGAATAGAAGAAATGAGAGTGGGCACCTCTGTCTTGTTCCAGAATACTGCAGGAAGGCTTTCAGTTTTTCAGCATAGATATTATATTGGCTCTGTGTTTGTCATAAATGGCCTTTTTATGTTGAAATATGTTCCCTCTATACCTACTTTTATAGTTTTTACTATTTATGTATGTTGAATTTTAATTTGTCAAATGCTTTTTCTATGTCTATTGAGATGTTCATATGACTTTTGTTTTCCTTTGCTGATGTAGTGTATCATACTGATTTGCATTTGTTGAAACACTTTTGTATCTCTGACATAAGTCCAACTTATTTGTGATGTATGGTCCTTTTTATGCATTGCTGGATTTAGTTTATAAATATTTTGTTGAGTTTTTGCCTCTATGCATCAAAACTACTGTCATGTAATTTTCTTTTTATCATGGCTTTGTATAATTTTGGTATCAGGATGATGGTGGTCTCATAGAATGTGTTTGGTGGTACACTCTAGTCTTCAATTTTTGGAATAATTTGAGAAGAATAGATATAAGTTCTTCTTTATGGGTTAGGTAGAATTTTCTATTGAAATTTTTCTGTTCTAGACTTTAGTTTTCAGGGAATTCTGTTATTACAAATCCTATTTCACTTCTAGTGATCTGTTTGGTCAAAATTTCTGTTTGACTCAATCTTGGCATGTTTCCAGAAACTTGTCCTTTTCTTCTAGCTTGTTCATTTTTAGCATATAACTGTTATTATCTTAAGTAGTATTATCTTAAGATTTTTTGCATTTCTTGGATATCAATTGCTATTTCTCTTCTTTGATTTCTTACTTTATTTGGGTCCTCTTTTCCTCTTGGTGAACCTGGCTAGAGGTTTGTCTATTTTGTTTATCTTCTGAAAAATCCAGCTGTTAGTTTTATTGTTCTTTTATTTTTTTATTTTTGACATCGATTTTATTTATTTTATCCCTGGTCTTTATTTTCTTCTGAGGAATTTCACTTTGTTCTTTTTTCTAATTCATTTAGGTGTTAGGTTAGGTTATTTATTTAAGATTCTTTCTGTTTCTTGAGGAAGGCCTGTATGAAATCCCCTCTAAATTTAATTTGCTGTATGCCATAGTTTTTGCAGTGTTATTTTAAATTGCTTCAAGGTATTTTTCTAATTTCTTCATTGATTTAATCAATGACCTCTTGGTGTTTTAGTAGCCTGTTGTCTAATCTTCATGTTTTTGTTCTTTTCTAGCTTTTATTTCTGTAGTTGATTCCTAATTTCATACTGTTATGGTCAGAAAGAATACTTGATAAAATTTCTATCCTCAAATTTGTTGAGGGCTGTTTCATGACTTGATATGTGATCTATCCTAGAGAACTTTTCATGTGCACTTGAAAAGAATATGCAGTCTGTACTTTTTTTGAACATAATGTTTGTAGATATTAATTAAGTTGAACAGGTTGGTTGTGTCATTTAAGACTTCCAATGTCTTTTCTGTCTTAATGATCTCTTCATCGAAGTCAATGTGGTGTTAAAAACTGCTGCTGTTGCTGCTGCTAAGTCGCTTCAGTCGTGTCCGACTCTGTGCGACCCCATGGACTGCAGCCCACCAGGTTCCTCCGTCCATGGGATTTTCCAGGCAAGAGTACTGGAGTGGGGTGCCATTGCCTTCTCTGGTTAAAATCTTCTATCATAGTATAATTGTCAATTTCTCCCTTTGTCAGCATTTCCTTTTTATATTTAGGTGATCTTTTATTGGATGCACTTGTTAATGAGTGTAATATTCACTTCTTATATTGTTCCCTTTATTATATAATACTCTTCTTTGTCTTTACGGCCTGTTGTGTAGTCTATTTTGTCTGGTGAGAGTACTGTTACCCTTGATTTCTTGTCATTTCTATTTGCATGAAATACGTTTTTCCATCTCCTCATTTTGGATCTATGTCTTTCACCCTGTAGTGAGTCTTTTGTAGGCAACATATTGCAGGTTATTATATTATTATAAAAATGAATCACTCTGTCTTTTGATCTAAACATTTACTCAGTTGACATTTACAGCCATTATTTATAGATATGTACTTATTGCCATTTAAGACTTTGTTTTCTAGTTTGCATAGCTCTTTTTTAGTCATTTCCTTCTTTTGTCTTTTCCTTGGTGGTTTGATTTTTATTTTGTAACATATTTGATTTCCTTTCTGATTTTTGTGAATTTATTTCATGTTTTTAATTTGTGATTACCATGGAGTTCACGCATGTTAATCCAAAACTATATTTACTTACTTTAAACTGATAGTCATTCAAATTCAAACACATACTAAAATACCCCTGTCTCTTATACTTATATTTTGTGACTTTTGTTGTCCCATTTTACATATTAATGCTTATTTTTATAGTTATTTTGTGTTTTTAAATATTAATAAATATTTAAATATTAATATTTTCTAATACAGGCTTATTTAAATGTTCTTCAACCCTTTTATATATTTGTCTTTCCTATTGTGATTTCTTCTTTACTAGAGGTTCTTGCTTCTTTTTTATGTGGAGAAGACACTTTAACATTTCTTCCAGGATAGGTTTGGTATTGCTGACTTCTTTACATATTTTGCTTGTCTGAGAAATTCTTTCTCTACTTCTACTGAAAATGATCCTCTTATTGGATAGATTTATTAGGCTGCAGGACTGTTTTTTTTTTTTTTCTCTTTCAGGACTTCAAATGTAGAATTCTAATACCTTCTGCCTGCAGGGTTTCTGTAGAGAAATCAACTGATAATATTATGGGACTTCCCTTTTAACTCTTTTTCTCTTATTGCCTTTAGAATTCTCTCTTTATATTTTACTTTTGCCATTTTAATTGTAATATGTCTTGACATGGGGCCATTTGTATTCATCTTGTTTGGGACCTTCTGTTCTTTCTGTGCTTGCATATCTATTTCCTTCTTTAGGTTTGGGAAGTTTTCAGCCATAGTTTCTTCAATACATTTTTATCTCCTTCCCTATTTTCATTCCAGAAACCCTATAATACATAGATTGACACATTTTGTATTATCCCATAGATCTCATAATTTTTATTATATTTTTTCATTTGTCTTTCTGTCTGCTATTCTGATTGGGTGATTTTCATTATTCTATCTGCCAGATAACTCTTTCATTCTTCTGTGTCATTTAGTCAGCTATTCATTGTTTCTAGATTGCTTTTTATTTGGGCAATTATCCTTTTTTTTTTAATTGGTTCATCTTTATATGTATGATGTGTCTTTGATGTATTAGAAGTTGAGCTCCACATTTATTACTATTACCATCTTCTTCCTTTTGCTTAATCCCATTCAGTTGGATTTCATATCTTATCCAATTTAAACTTTATATCTTTCTTTAACCTTAAATTAGACTAATGACTGACTTGCAATCTGCAGTAGGAAAGAGAAGATGGATTCTGCCTTCTTATCTTGTCCCACCTTATACTTCTATATCTCTGCTTCCCAGTCCGAGTTGTCTATGGTCAGGACATTGGAACAGAAGATGAGTGCAAAGTAAAGCATTCTGACATCATTTAATATTGCTGAAAGCATGACAAATAGATATCTCTAACTTAATTGACCTCCAACTGAACTCGAAAGTCCCTCTCCTGAATCACATATATTCACTCACATTTAATATACCCACACACCTATCCCTCTTCATTGATAATTTAATCTTTCCAGCTAATGAGGTTCAAATTCTAGAATAAAATTATCACTGACCCTCCCCTTTCCTTTCCCTCTCTGCCTCCCATACCACACACAATTTTCTCCCTCTGATTGCATTTGTAATCCATCACAAAATCATCCAATTCTGTCTGCAAAATATGACCAGAAATCTACTGCTGCTCATCACTTACTCTGGTAGTACAATCAACATCAACACTTTTGAGGATGTTTTAAATTGCATCTAATTGTTTCTATGCCTTTTTTTTCCCCATGTTTCCTATAATCTGTTCCCATCATCATGACCAGAGTTACCCACTTTAAGCAAAGGAAAAGAGTATGCTGCTCTCCCTTCCACACAACACCATGCCAGGGGCTATTAATGGCAAAGCAATAGTCAAAAGTCTGTGAGGCTCTGTGATACCTTGTGTCTGTCGTTTCTGTTATTCTTCTCTCCTCCTTACTATTGCTTCCATAGTCTCTTTGCTTTCCTTCATATGGACTAGGCACTTCTGCTTTAGGACATTTACTTTAACTGGTTATCCTGCCTGGGAAACTCTTGCCTAGGATTTCTGTTTGGCCAATTGTATAACTTTCTTTATACCTTTGCTCAGGTTTTATCTTCAGTCACTTCTGCCCTACTTACTTTCCTTAAAATTCTCACATGTTCCTGCCCTATTTAGAACCTCCAAGTCCCCTTTACCTTGCTCTAATTCTTTCATTGATTGCATGGTTAAGTAAGTTGCACACTTTGGGCCGTGCATATAGCCTACCATTATCTGCCTTTCAAGTTAAGCTTGTCTGTGAGTCTACTTTTCCCAGCCAACAAGTTCCAAGTAGCCTCTTTTGCTTTATTAATAAATAACCTTTCTTTTATTAATAAATAGCCTTCAGAAGATATATTTTCCTCTATGAATCTTACAGAAGTTTCTATGATTAACATGACATAAACCAAATAGTCAAAATGGATACATATATTAATATGAATTATAGCAAAATTTTATGTTACAAAACAACCTATGAGTAATCCAAGAGAAAATTTTCCCCCTTTTATTTTGTCAAGTAAATTGAAGGCCTGTGAAATAGATGTCTCATTTGTCATCAGGAAATGAACTACAAAAAGGTAAATTTGATAAGGCTGTTTTTCTCATTGTCCTGTCACTTTCCATTTAGTAGGCATCTGGGGTGAGGTGCTAAAACTTCTCTTGATATATAAAACAAAAAGTAATGGTTTTGCAGTCACTGTAGCAGTTTTGTTTAGAATGTAGCTTTTTTCATCATCTATCAAAGAGAGACATGAATGCAGAGATTACAAAACCTGCTTTTTCCTAAGGCATTAGTTTTCCCAATCAGAGTCTGTTTTTCAGTTCAGTGGAGTGATTTACTTTTTAATGGTTCAGTTCACTGTTGCTTCAAAGGACAAAATATATAAAAACTGGAAGAATGTTTTGCTATTTTACCCATCAACAACTGATAGAAATGGCCAGTTTAGATTTTATAGTAATTAATATGTCTTATACACTTTGATGCTTAATAAACTAATTCCATTGATATCATGCTTTTATATTTTTTTCTGTCTATAGTAATTGTATTGTGTACTTAAAAATATATAAAGCGGAAAAATTTCTACATGATACTGTAATGATAAGTGTAGCATTTCTATAATTTTTGAAGCTTTATCTGATTTTTAAATCAGAGGTCAGAAAACATATACATTGAGGAAAGGAAAGATTACAGTATTAGTTGGGATAGTGGTACTTTTCTTGGAATAGAAAGTGTTACAAGTTGAATTGGGGCTTACTAGGTGTTTCAGTGGTAAAGAATCTGCCCCTTTGATTCCTGGGTTGGGAAGATCCCCTGAAGAAGGAAATGGCAACCCTTTTGCTGGTGGGCTGTAGTCCAGAAAGTTGCAAGAAGTCGGACACAATTGATCAACTGAGCACACACACAGGTTGAGTTATGTCCCCCAAACCTATCTTGTTGTAATCCCTGGTACCTGTAAATGTGATCTTATTTAAAAATGTGGTTTGCAGATGCAATCAAATTCAGATATCATTAGAAGGAGCCTGAATCCAATATGATGGATTTCCCTAATAAGGAAAGACACGTGTAAACAGAAACACAGAGGGAAAATGACCATGTGAAAACCTAAAGAAAGATTGGAATTACCTAGCTAACTGTAAGTTAAAGAAAGCCAAGGATTGAACAGAGAAAGGCATGAAACAGATTCTCCGTTAGAGGCTTTGGAGGGAGCATGGCCCTGTCAATACCTTGATTTCAGGCTTCTAGGCTCCATAACTTTGAGGGAATACATTTCAGGGTTTTTTAAGCTACCAAGTTTGTAGTATTTTGTTATGGCAGCCCTAGAAAATTAGTAAAGAAAGGAAAATGCATTTAAATTTCTTTGAGACAGAGAAAGGGAAAGGTTTGTCCATGTATATCTAGGAAATAAAAAAAAGACATTGAAAGCATACTAAATAATGAGTTTCTAATACATATCACATTAAATTCTCATAATTTAGTGAGCAAAATTCAATTTCATTTTACAGTTACGTCAAGAGCTATACTGGAGCTAATAAATGGTAGAGACATAAATTGAACACACATCCACCAGACTGAAAAACCTGTGGACCTCTTGTAATAAGTCTATTACAAGATTTTAGTGTATAGACCATGTAAATGATAATGGCATTCTATGACAACACATAACATAGCAATGACGTCTTATTATCCTACCTCAAATCAAGTAATTTTCTAATCAGTAAATTTTACTCAAATAATGCATATTGCATTCTATAAAATGTTTAAATACCAACTTAGAATATTTAAAATATAACAGGAAATCCTTCTTAAGGAATCTAAAATGAGTATTAAAATGACTAATAATGGGACTTTTAGCAATTATGTAAGGTGAATTACTTTTTTTATATAATTTACAAATGCATTTTACTAATAAAGAGTAACATTTAGCCAAACTCAGCAGAATAGTACATTTTATTTGAATTCTGAAAATAGCTTAAAACCTGGATCTACTTGGCAAGTAAAACATGTACTGCAGCAATGTCTGAACCTCATTAGTGATCAAAAGAACTTGAAAAAGACTGAGAAAAAAATATTGGAAGATAAGAAAAAACAGTACAAGGGGAAAATAATCCATATCACTGTGTTTCCTTTTTGGTGCTTTAAAAGTTTCATGACATTTTTTGAATAGACAGGAAACTTCTAAAATTTTTGCCTAGAGATGAAACATTATTTTTCTTAAAAAATAAAACTATATTTTTATCTTATTTGTCATCTTATTTGTTGCAATTGTTGGTGTGTGTATGTGACATGTATTTTTTTCCTCTTTAATCCTCCTGTAACTATATGTTGAAACTGTAATATAGGACTGGATTTGGAGCAGTGGTGGTAGTAGAAATATGACACCTGATCCTTTTTCACAGAAATATGACCATCCAGCTAGAGATTAAATTTGAATAGTTATTAAGTTTAGGGGTTCTCTAATTATTTAAGTATTGAAAAACTCTAAAGTTCATCATGGCAAAATGAAGTGGCTAATGAACTCAGAAGTTTAAAAGAGGAATTATTGGATGTGTTCAAATTATTTGGTATGAATTCATAAATGATATTGTAATTCTAAAAAAAACTCAAACAAGAATGACCAGAAAATACATTAAGTAGGTACAGAAAAATATATTAGGATTAATGCATTTGTGAAATAAAGATAGTACTTTCAACAGAATAATACGTTTAGTGTAAATAATGTTTGAGTAGAATATATTCAAAAGAAACATACTACTGGCAAAAATTCTCGACCACTCTTCAGGCCATTTACCCTGCAATGGGACAATATTTGAAATCTGTAGAGAATGACATAAAAATCATAACTACGATTTCAAGAAATATTCAAGAAATAATTCAGTAAGCAATTACTTTAGTAAATATTTCCAAATTAAAATTAACTCTACTTTCAGCACATCACAGGGCTTCC
The DNA here is from genome assembly GCA_006410635.1 of Cephalophus harveyi. Classification (NCBI taxonomy): domain Eukaryota; kingdom Metazoa; phylum Chordata; class Mammalia; order Artiodactyla; family Bovidae; genus Cephalophus; species Cephalophus harveyi. Next base: position 39,185 of record SJYT01080516.1, on the reverse strand, counting down.
CAGGTGTGCTAGTGATAAAAGAACTGCCACTCTTGGGTTCGATCCCTGGGTCAGAAAGATCCCCTGGAGGAGGGCAAATTGTTTCAGTATTCTTGCTTAGAGAATCCCCATGGACAGAAGTGCCTGGTGGGCTACAGCCTATAGAGTGGCAAAACATCAAGAATGGACATGACTGAAGTGACTTAGCATGCACACACATTAGCATATCAAGTAACTAGCACATATGCTTGCAGAATGCCTCTTTGTAGTGTATTGATTGAGAAATACTGCTTAACTAGCTAAAATAGAGGAAAATATTCCACAGAGTGAAGAACACAACAAATTCTTCAAATTATACCTCAATGTTGGGCATTTAGCTGTTTAGGATGGAATGTATTATTTAAATACTTAGAGGGGATTGCTAAATCCAGCAAAGACTGACTAAATTATACATATAGTTACCACATACAGTTATAAAATGGTTGCATTTGTAAAATTATATAGGTGTATATATATGTATGAACCAATATATCTTATTTTTACAGGATACTTCAAAATGTTGAATGTGCTATAGTGAACACAATCAAGTTAAAGTCGTACTTTGTGTATTATAAAGTAGCTGAAAACACAAGTATTACATAGCAGAATGTAAATTTCAAGTATAGATCTTAGCTACACTCTTAGATGTGCATTCATAGAATTCTTATTCATATCATTAAATGATGAAGGAATATAATTAAAATTTAAATATATAAAAATCTCAACAATTTGAATAATGGATTCACACAATTAAAATGAATAAATGTGAAATTCCTCATTTGAGAAAAATAGATCCAATTACGGAGAAGGCAATGGAAACTGAGTCCAGTACTCTTGCCTGGAAAATCCCATGGATGGAGAAGCCTGGTAGGCTGCCGTCTATGGGGTCGCTGCCCCCATGGAGTCGGTAAGAGTCGGACACGACTGAGCGACTTCACTTTCACTTTTTACTTTCAGTCATTGGAGAAAGGAATGGAAACCCACTCCAATATTCTTGCCTGGAGAATCCCAGGGACCGGGGAGCTTGATGGGCTGCCGTCTATGGGGTCGCACAGAGTCAGGCACGACTGAATCAACTTAGCAGCAGCAGCAGCAGCAGATCCAATTCACCATATGGACTTGGCTTGCTACTATTTCATTTAAGAGATGTAAAGACTGTATTTTAATGTGAAGATACGTGCTTATTTAATACAATTTTAGGAATGGCAATTGGTATGACTACTAAGATAATGGTAAATTCTTACTGCAAAAAAGAAATGTCATTTCAGAAGTATCCAATCATTCTTCCATTGTGATTCATATTTACTTTCCATAGCTAGAGGAGTTCATTCAATTCCAACTGTATCAGTTTTAATGGATATGATATTAAGGCAAAGTGCATTCAAGAGGAAAAGAAGCAGGATATTGGGATGTTAATACAATGAGGAAAAAATAAGATGCATAATGTAGAATACATCTTCACATGTTTGAAGATATACTTGCAATGGACAATTGCCTGGCCTAGCTCCAGATACAGAATTGAGACTAATTGGTAAGCTTTGCTTAAAACTAATTAAAAAAAAAAATAAAGTTTGCAATTGTGCAAAAATGAAATGAGTTGGTTTAAACACTGAAATTAAAAGACACTTGCCTCTTGGAAGAAAAGCAATGACAAACCTAGACAGTGTATTAAAAAGCAGAGCCATTACTTTGCTCCCAAAGTCTGTATAGTCAAAGCTATGGTTTTTCCCGTAGCCATATACAGATGTGAGACTGGACAATAAAAAAGCAGAGCACTGAAGAACTGATGCTTTCAAACAATGGTGCTGGACAAGACTCTTGAGAGTCCCTTGGACAGCAAGAAGATCAGATCAGTCAATCCCACAGGAAATTAACCCTAAATATTCATTGCATGGACTGATGCTGAAGCTGAAGCTCCAGTACTTTGACCACCTGATGTGGAGGACTGACTCATTAGAAAAGACCCTGATGTTGGGAAAGATTGAAGTCAAGAGGAGAAGAGAATGACAGAGAATGAGATGGTTGGATGGCATCATTGATTCAGTGGATACGAGTTTGAGCAAACTCCAGGAGGTGGTGAAGGACAGTGAAGCCTGGCATGCTGTAGCCCATGGTGTACCAAAAATCACACATGACTGAGTGACTGAATAGCGACCACTCTTTATGAGCCATTATGGAGGCCACTCGTGTTGTTCTTTGTCTAGAGTGCTTGTCTTCTCAGAGCTTCCCTTTAGTTTTCCTCAAGGGGGTAATGGGATGTACCACGTCATCACTATAAAAATGGACCCGATGTTTGCTAGTACCTACCACAAATTTGGTAGGCTAGAGCCTACCACAATTTACCACTTCTCAAGGTTTTAAATTAAATTAAAAACCAATTTCCCCCCCCCATTGAAATATTTTTATTGTGAATAAAAATATCATCAAATCCTTCTGAGATAGTATCTTGTCCCTAAGCTGGTTTGGGTTATTTATGTGTGTGTGTGTGTGTGTGTGTGTGTGTGTGCGTGTGTATGTGTGTGTGTATGTGTGTGTGTGTGTTTTCTACAAAAGGGCTGTCTAAAATAGTTATCCACTAAGAAGGGTTAAAATAATATTTCTCTGTCATAATTTGCTAAATGGAAGGATGCCATGAGAGAGGGAATTGGACATCCAAAGGTCATAGGCACTGTGGTACTGTGCCTCACTCAGTCGTGTCTGACTCTTTGCGACCCCGTGGACTGTAGCCCACCAGGCTCCTCCGTCCATGGGATTCTCAAGGCAAGAATACTGGAGTGAGTTGCCATTTCCTTCTCCAGGGGATCTTCCCAACCCAGGGATTGAACCTGGGTCTCCCACATTGCAGGCAGACGCTTTAACCTCTGAGCCATCAGGGAATGTTTGACTGACTGAACACACACAGCATAACAAAACAAATATATAATTAAGTGTATAGTTTATGTTTAGGTTACTATTTTCTTCAAATATTAAAAACAAAAATAAAAGCTAGAACAATCACAACTTGCAATTATTAGACAGTTTGTACACATTTTGAAATGATTACTTTTTTATTTTATTTTTTCATAATTTTATTTATTTTGTCTGTGCTGGGTCTTCATCGCTGCAAAGGCTTTTCTCTAGTTGAAGCATTCAGGGACTGGCTACTCTCTAGTAGCTGTGTGTGGGCTTCTTATTGCCTTGGCTTCTTTTATGGCAGAGCATGGACTCTAGGGAGTGTTGACTCTATGGTGGAGCATAGACTGTAGACTCTATGGACTCTAGAGCATGGACTCTTCAGTAGCTGCAGTACATGGGCTCAGTAGTTGCAGCTTCTGGGCTCTAGAGCACAGGCTCAGTAGTTGTGGTTTAGTTCAGTTCAGTCGCTCAGTCATGTCCGACACTTTATGATCCCATGGGCTGCAGCACGCCAGGCCTTCTTGTCCATCACCAACTCCTGGAGTTTACTCAAACTCATGTCCATTGAGTTGGTGATGCCATCCAGCCATCTCATCCTCTGTCGTCCCCTTCTCCTCATGCCTTCAACCTTTCCCATCAGAGCCTTTCAGTAGTTGTGGTGCACCGGCTTAGTTGCTCCAAGGTATGTGGGATCATCCCACATCAGGGATCTAACTCATGTCTCTTGCATTTGCAGTCAGATTCTTTACCACTGAGTCACCGGGGAAGCCCCTGAATGCTTCCTTTTAAAATGTTACAGAGCTCCTTTGCCTAATCAAATCTACTTAGACTTCAAAATGTTTTTCTGGAGCCATTTATGCACTCTCTTGTAAAACTCACTTTCAGCAAGACCCCTGCTAACTCAATTTAACTAGAACATCCACCCTTCATGTCTGATCATCCTGCATATCTAATTGTGTTCTTCATCTTCCACCATGCCTCAGGTGATGCCTGATCACCTTGGTCTGTCTTCAGCAAATAATCTTGTCAGGTTAGTATAGCCAGAATTTCACATACACTCTCCTAGATGTTGCCTCTTAGTAATTTTCCATCCTTGATCTCTGTCTTCTTGTATGGATATAAATTTCTATTTATTCATGCTATATTGAAAACTGAACCTGGTTCTCTATTGAGATCTTTTTCCTCTGTTGTAGTGGTCTTGAGTAAAATTTGTTTTTACAGCTTGAACTATTGTCTAGCTTGATTTTCCTAGAATTGAACCTGGTTCTATATTGAGACCTTTTCCCTCTATTATAGTAGTCTTGAGTAAAATTTGTTTTCACTGCTTTAACTCTTGTCCAGCTTGGTTTTTCTTTGACGTGTGCTTAGATTTTATAAATTATAATCAACTTCAAATATTTAACTATCTCCATAAATGCACACATATGTGCATATGTATAGTGTTAAGAGGTATACTGTCAAGAGTCCGCTTGCTTCTAACATAGCTATATAGTGATGAGCATCAGGGCTGTAATTGATCTCAGCTTTCAACAGAATCTCTAGAAATTTACAACAATCTGAGCAGAAAATTTTCGGTGCACACAGTTGGGCCCCGAGCTCACAAAATTTGACCCCCCCATGAGAAGGTCTTTCATGCTTTTGTATTTTGAGAAGATAGAGCCGTAGTGGGAAAGGGACTGCTGGAGCTTCAATCCCCACCCTAACCAGCAGAGCAAAGGATCTAGTTACCCTGTCTAGAAGGGGTTAAGTGAATAGAGACCTTCTATCTACTTGTCCTTCCACTCCTGAGCTCTCAAAATGTGTGAAGATTAAAGAAAAATACTTTTGACTCTTCATGGAAGAATCTCTTACAAATTATCTTATCAACCTCACTCCTAGTGATGGCATTCTTTTGCCAAACCCATTGCTTCTCTTATTTTTACCCTTTCTACAGTAAGTCTTCATTCTGAAACACATTCTCCCAAGATTTCATAGGACATTGAAGACAAATTGTTCAGGCTGTTGGTCCAGAAATGTATTTCATCATCCATTTATTTCATCCCTCATGATGTTTTATCTCTTCAGTTCTAGCTTAAATTTCTTTCTATTGAAGATGAAAATAAAACCATTAGTCTCAAAGTTTTTATCTTCCATCCTAGGCATCTAGAAACCTGAAACACATAATCCAGATTCTCTTATTCCAAGTCCCTTTTGGTAGAGTGGGTAGGGACTGATGAAACTGACAATTCTTGCCTTAATTACTGTTACAATTTGGAAAAGCATTCCAAAATGTTAGTATCCTAACTCGTCATGTCAGTATCTCCAGTGACACAAATATATGGTACCATTACTTATTTGAATTATATAGGAAATGATTTATCTGCCAGGTGCTACTGCCCCTAACCTTGTATTGTTCAAGGGTCATCTGTGTAGAAAAACTTTTCTGCTTATAAGATTTTTGGAGGAATATGGGAAAACAATAGGATATTTATTCCAATTAAGTTCAAAGTAGGTGAAACACTCTATGTTTGAGTTTTCTCACAAAATTCCCATTTGTTAACTTCTGTTTTTCCTCGAAGTTGAATTGCTTTATTCTCATCCCTGAATATATTTAAATTGTTAAAGAATTAGCTCATGTATTTAATTCGTACATCACCTCACATATTTATATTTTTTGCCATTGAGAATATTGGAGTTCTAATTCACTTAGCAAACTGCAATTATACAGTATCAACTATGGTAACTGCTTTACTTTAGATTCTCAGGACTTATAGCAAACACCTTTCTACTGTTTTATGAGTTTGTTTGTTTTTTTCTATTCTGCGTAAAACTGTTGCCATGCATTGTTCATCTATTTCTGCCTTATTTAACTTAGTGTAACCACCTAATCTAATCATATTGTCAAAAATGGCAGGATTTTCTTATGACTGAATAGCATCCCATTGTATAGTCATCCATTTATCTTTTTATTTTTAATCAATTAATCTATTAACAAAATTTTCACATCCTTTGGGTATATACCCAGGAATGGAATTTCTAGATCATATTGTAGTTCTATTTTTAAGTTTTTGATCTCCTTGCTGTTTTCCATCCCAGCCATACCCATTGCACATTCCCACAAACAGTGTACAAGAATATCCTTTCTCTTCATCCTCAATAGTACTATTTTTGATGATAGCCATTTTTCAGGTTGTGAAATGATATATCATTGTGGTTTTAACTTGCATTCCCCTAATGATTAGTGAAATTGAGCATATTTTCAAGTACCTGTTGGAGATTTATATATCTTCAGAAAAATTTGTGTGTAGTTCCTCCACCAAAATTGTAATTGAGATGCTTGTTATTATTATTTTTTTTTCCTAGATCTGATAGAGTGCCTGATGAACTATGGATGGAGGGTCAGGACACTGTATAGGAGACAGGGATCAAGAAAATCCCCAAGAAAAAACAAATGCAAAAAAGTAAAATGGCTGTCTGAAGAGGCCTTAGAAATAGCTGTGAAAAGAAGAGACTTGAAAAGCAAGGGAGAAAAGGAAAGATATACCCATTTGAATGCAGACTTCCAAAAAATAGCAAGGAGGGATAAGAAAGCCTTCTTCAGTGATCAGTGCAAAGAAATAGAGGAAAAGAATAGAATGGGAAAGACTAGAGATCTCTTCAAGAAAATTAGAGATACCAAGGGAATATTTCATGCAAACATGAGCACTATAAAGGACAGAAATGGTAGGGATGTAACAGAAGCTGAAGATATTAAGAAAAGGTGGCAAGAATACATGGAAGAACTGTACAAAAAAGATCTCCAACCCAGATAATCACAATGGTGTGATCACTCACCTGGAGCCAGAAATCCCAGAATGTGAAGTCAAGTGGGCCTTAGGAAGCATTACTACAAAGCTAGTGGAGGTGATGGAATTCCAGTTGAGCTGTTTCAAATTCTGAAAGCTGATGTTGTGAAAGTGTTGCACTCAATATACCGGCAAATTTGGAAAATTCAGCAGTAGCCACAGGACTGGAAAAGGTCAATTTTCATTCTAATCCCCAAGAAAGGTAATCCCAAAGAATCCTCAAACTACTGCACAGTTGCACTCATTTTACATACTAGCAAAGTAATGCTCAAAATTTTCCAAACCAGGCTTCAGCAATACATGAACTATGAACTTCCAGATGTTCAAGCTGGTTTTAGAAAAGGCAGATGAACCAGAGATCAAATTGCCAATATCTCCTGGATCATTGACAAAGCAAGATAGTTTCAGAAAGACATTTATTTCTGCTTTGTTGACTATGCCAAAGCCTTTGACTGTGTGGATCATAATAAACTGTGGAAAATGCTGAAAGAGATGGGAATATCAGACCACCTGACCTGCCTCTTGAGAAATCTGTATGCAGGTCATGAAGCAACAGTTAAAACTGGACATGGAGCAACAGACTGGTTCCAAATAGGAAAAGGAGTACGTCAAGGCTGTATATTGTCACCCTACTTATTTAACTTTTATGCAGAGTACATCATGAGAAAGGCTGGGCTGGAGGAAGCACAAGCTGGAATCAAAGTTTCTACGATAAATATCAATAACCTCAGATATGCAGATGACACCAGCATTATGGCAGAAAGTAAAGAGCTTCTTGATGAAAGGGAAAGAGGAGAGTGAAAAAGTTGGCTTAATACTCAACATTCAGGAAACGAAGATCATGGCATCCGGTCCCATCACTTTATGGCAAGTAGATGGGAAAACAGTGGAAACAGTGGCTAACTTTACATTGGGGTGACTCCAAAATCACTTTAGACTGTGACTGCCACCATGAAATTAAAGACACTCTCTCCTTGGAAGGAAAGTTATGACCAATCTAGATAGCATATTAAAAAGCAGAGACATTACTTTGCCAACAAAGGTCCATCTAGTCAAAGCTGTAGTTTTTCCAGTAGTCATGTATGGATGTGAGAGTTGGAGTGTAAAAAAAGCTGAGTGCCAAAGAATTGATGCTTTTGAACTGTGATGTTGAAGACTCTTGATGGTCCCTTGGACTGCAAGGAGATCCAACCAATCCATCCTAAAGGAGATCAGCCCTGGGTCTTCATTGGAAGGACTGATGCTGAAGCTGAAACTCCAAATCTTTGGCCACCTGATGGGAAGAGCTGACTCATTTGAAAAGACCCTGATACTGGGAAAGATTGATGGCAGGAGGAGAAGGGGATGACAGAGGCTGAGATGGTTGGATGGCGTCACCGAGTCCATGAACATCGGTTTGGGTAAACTCTAAGAGTTGGTGATGGACCAGAAGGTTTGGCATGCTGCAGTCAATGGGGTCACAAAGAGTGAGACAGGACTGAGTGACTGAACTGAACGGAATTGAACTCTGACTCTCTCAACTCATCCTTTTCTCACCTTCTTTCCATAAGTGACTTAGGAAAACATGTACATGAATTAATAAATGGGTTCTTTTAGTGTCTATTTCTAATAAAATATAATTTGTATCTCAATGAATTAAGCTAATGTCATTTTACATAAAAATATCTTTAACTAGGATCATTCCTCCTGGCGCTAGTTGTTTTAACTATAGAATGTTCTTAATTTGCATAAGTCTAATCTCTGGATTTATAAACAATAAACTAAGAAATTTTTCTTTTTTTTTTTTTTTAATCCTTATTTAGAAGTGAAAGAAGTTCTCAATTCATAGTTAAGGACAAGAAGGAGAAAGTAACTGTAGGAAATCTGCTTTACTGGTAGATATTTAATTTCAGATTTAGACATAGCTCTATGATGATGACTTTATTGTTTGGTGAACATATTTAGGTTAATGTGCTGATAACTCAAAATTAATGAGCCTTTTTAAATTAAGAAAAATGTTGAAGTTTCAGTTTTCCTTCTTAAATTTTCCACATGCATTGAACTTTCTTGCAATTAACTTCTCCTGTTGAGAATCAATTTAGTAGAAATTATTTTTTCTTTTCTGATTGGTTTAAATATCTAGATTGATGAAGCAGATTTTTTCTGATATAAATAAATAAACTTTTCACGGAAGTGATTAAGTGAAATGGAGCATGTGGGCCTTTCAAGCCTTATAAATAAGTATGAAAGTACTTAGGAGAAACTGTGTGGTAAATACTGATTTTCAAAAACATGTTTGCTTTTTAGAGAAGTGAGCTTAGCTGAAAAAGTTATAAATTTATTACTGAAAATTAATATTTTTAACTTGAATGGATATACTACTTTAACATTTTTATAAAATATAAACTCCAAATGATTGAATACAATAAAATTAAAAAAATAAATAAATAAAAGAAAATAAAAAGAAAAGACAAAAAAATAGTAATAATAAAATAAAATAAAATATAGTCTAAAAATATATATATATATATAAACTCCAAATGATTGAATACAAAGTTTGCAAAATAAAATTTATGAAATTAATTGATGTATGTGATTCTTTAAATTTTTATGATTTACTTTTAATTAGAGAGTAATTGCTTTACAATGTTGTATTGGTTTATGCCATTCAAAAGTGTGAAAGTGCTGTTAGCATACATATATCCCCTCTGTCTTGTATTTCCCATGCCCCCTAGCCCACCCCTCTAAGCTGTCACAGAGCACTGGATTACCCTCCCTAAATCACATAAATTTGTAAAATTTATTTTTAAATATGGGAATAGATAGACATATTTCTGAAAAAATTGCCAAGTAAGGGGAAGTATACATTTCAAACTTTTTATTATTATACTTGGCCAACTTTTAGATAAAGCAATAAAAACACAAAATTGAAAATAAGTTTATTTAGGAACTAGAAAAAAAACTTTAATTGCCATAATGTTTGATTCAATCATAAATCTGTGCTCAAATATTTTGTGCCTGTGTATAGATGTGGCTATTATTACCTTCTATCCTCACTTCAAAAATGTTTTCTCTGTCTTCATATCTGAGTTAAATTTTTCTGAAATCAATAACAAAAGACAGTTACAGTAAACCTTTTGTGAACATTTAACCTAACATCTGTAAACAAATAACATGTGCTAATTACCCATAACAGAAACAATGGATTATTGATGCTAGTGTAATGAATTCAATTAAAATTATTTACAAGTTTTTATTTTGGAAAAATCTCAGTTCTTCAAGTTTATCGATTTCATTAGCAAATTGCTACAAAGATCAAAGATGGCTATAAAACCCTGTTTATAATTTTAATGCTAAGATTATCTTACAATTTTTTTGTAAATATAATTAATCATGGAGTTGAGGTTTTACTTCAGTGTAACCATGAATCTGTAGCACTAAAACACACTGAAATCTAAATTTTGTTGTAAATGAAATCAAGATGTGAAAGAGAAGTTTTGAGATGTCAAGTTCATGGAGTTATATGTAAAGAGGAAAGACTAAATGTCAACATCTTTTACCTTACATTATCTTATTAACAGCATGCTTGTGCTTTGGGCCTGAACAGCTATTGTTATGGGTTTTAAGGTAATGTAGTTCAATAACACTGAATTCACAATGAAAACATTAATTTTTCACTTCTACTTCCACACAGTAACTGTGGGACATACATGAATTTACTTCTGCCTGTCTCACTTATCAAATAAAGCTAATTATATAGTCTCACTTATGGGAAATGTATGACAAACATAAGAAATAAATGAAATTGTACTAGTATTCCTTCAAAATTGGAATTGCTTTGTATTATGACTTGCATCTGCTTTTCACAGAGACTCATAATTTACCATTGTTTCCTGAACGGGCATAATGATTAAAATCTCACCTTTTGAAACCAGAATTTTTGGTTCACACCTCAGCTATGAAAGAGCCCAGTTTTACATAGTCTTGTGCATGTTGCTATTCTCTGTGTGCTTCAGAGTCTTACATATAAAATAAAAACTATATATTTTTAGGATTGTTTTGATATTGTGTGCATGCACGCTAAGTTGCTTTAGTTGTGTCCTACTCTTTGTGACCCTGTGGATCACAGCTCACCAGGCTCCTCTGTCTACGAATTTCTGCAGTCAAGGATACTGGAGTGGGTTGCCATGACCTCCTCCATGGGATTTTCCTGACTGAGGAATTGAACCTGAGTCTCTTACATCTCCTGCATTAGCAAGTGGGTTCTTTACCATTAGTGCCACCTGGAAAACCCCTGTTTTGATATTACGTGAACTAATTCATGAAAATGAAAAGAAAAAAAAATGCCCAAAACATAATAGGCCTGGAGGAATTCTTTTTATCTTGGTCTCCATACTTTAGGTTTTAGAGAGAGTGAAGAATGATATAATATTCTTCTTTTACTTAATGCCTTAAGAACATTTTTGTCTATATGGCTATAATTGTTTTCAACTTAAAATCTTCTGGCCTGCAAGATCATGTCAACTATTAATACAATAGCATGAATACTGCATGACCAGTGTTTTCTTGTATAGCCTGTAATGAATTATATTCAATGTATGGGTGTTAATATTTCAACTCAGGGAAAATGATTCTACTGAACTTTGATGTTTTTGACACTTAATATTCACTTTGTTTTAATACTACTCAGGTTTTTATGGAGAGATTAATTTTTTAGATTGTCAACCAGCATGCCTGCGGTTGCTTGGGTTGTGTCTGACTCTTTGTGACCCCATGGATTGTAGCTCCATGGGATTCTCCAGGCAAGAATACTGGAGTGGGTTGCCATGCCCTCCTTTAGGGAATCTTTCTGACCCAATGATCAAACCCACATCTCCTGTGTCTTCTGTATCACAGGCAGATTCTTTACCACTGAACCACCAGGGAAGGCCATCATCCAATATAAAGGAATATAAAGAAGTTAGTATGAGACTTCCTTGATGGTCCAGTGACTAAAATGCCATGTTCCTAATGCAGGGGGCCCACATGCCACAACTGAAAGATCCCGTATGTCACAACTAAGACTGAAGATCCTGCATACTGCAACTGAGACCTCGTGCAGCCAAATAAATGAGTACTTCAAAAAAAAGAATAGTAAACCCAATAAAGAACTGGGCAACTAAAAATAAAAAGGCAGTTTCTAGTGAATTTTGATATTTATAACACTTCGTGTTTGCTTTGCTGTAATACTATCCAGAATATCAGGTAACCAATTAATGAAAGGTTTTTCTTAGAGAGATTAATATTTTAGGCTATCAGCCAATATAAAGGGGATATAAAGAAGTTAGTATTATGAGAAGACACTGTTCTCTATTATAAATGTGCTATACTCCAATCAGAAATTAGAATGTTATGTGATAGCTTCTAATCTGATAGATCTAATTAGATTCTATTTTTGGTACTAGATAAAGGCTTATTTGGACTTCAAATCCCAAATAATTTCTTTGAATAAAATATATTTTTAACTTCATTATCTAACTAAATGAATCATGGGGAAAGAATGTTCCATAAGAGGTCATTTCTCTCAGTTATTTTAATATCATATGATTCAAAAAAAGGTACCAGAAAATGTGGAGGAGGAAATGGCAATCCATTTCAATATTTTCATCTGGAAAATTCACATAACAGAGGAGCCTGATGGGCTACAATCCATGGAAAAGAAGTAATAAAAGGCTAAGAGCCGCTGGATTCTCTCTTTAGTTAAAAAAAAAAAAATAGATGAGTATTATTTTTAAATATTAGGCATTCACATGTATTTTAGTGAAGTTAATATGGGTAAGGATAGTTGAAAATGACTGAGAAATTACTACTGAAATAGATTCTAGATGATATTGTTACCTTATTTTTAAATAATTGTATTTGATTATGTGCTTTGCCAGCTATTAGACAATGGGTGTCTTTTACGTCAACATTTTTTTTTACTTCTTTCACTGGTATTTGGATGGCTACAAACAGTAGACTCTAGTTAAGCCCACAGAATCTGGCATGCAGATTCTGCCACTGAATAGTGATAGACTAGGGACCTGCTTATTTAACTTATATGCAGAGTACATCATGAGAAACGCTGGGCTGGAAGAAGCACAAGCTGGAATCAAGATTGCTGGGAGAAATATCAATAACCTCAGATATGCAGATGACACCACCATTATGGCAGAAAGGGAAGAGGGACGAAAAAGCCTCCTGATGCAAGTGAAAGAGGAGAGTGAAAAAGTTGGATTAAAGCTCAACATTCAGAAAACGAAGATCATGGCATCCGGTCCCATCACTTCATGGGAAATAGATGGGGAAACAGTGCAAACAGTGTCATACTTTTTTTTTTTTTTTGGCTCTAAAATCACTGCAGATGGTGACTGCAGCCATGAAATTAAAAGACATTTCCTCCTTGGAAGAAAAGTTATTACCAATCTAGATAGCATATTCAAAGGCAGAGACATTACTTTGCCGACTAAGGTCTGTCTAGTCAAAGCTATGGTTTTTTCTGTGGTCGTGTATGGATGTGAGTTGGACTGTGAAGAAAGCTGAGCGCCCAAGAATTGATGCTTTTGAACTGTGGTGTTGGAGAAGACTCTTGAGAGTCCCTTGGACTGCAAGGAGATCCAACCAGTCCATTCTAAAGAAGATCAACCCTGGGTGTTCTTTGGAAGGAAAGATGCTAAAGCTGAAACTCCAGTACTTTGGCCACCTCATGGGACGAGTTGACTCATTGGAAAATTCTCTGATGCTGGCAGGGATTAAGGGCAGGAGGAAAAGAGGACGACCGAGGATGAGATGGCTGGATGGCATCACCGACTCGATGGACGTGAGTTTGAGTGAACTCCGGGAGATGATGTTGGACAGGAGGCCTGGCGTGCTGCGATTCATGGAGTCACAAAGAGTCGGACACGACTGAGCGACTGAACTGAACTGAACTGAGGGACCATTACTCGACCACTTCAGTCTCCAGCTGTCTTTTTATTTTTTTAATTTCATGTATTTATTTATGGCTGTTCTGGGTCTCTTGAGTTTTTCATTTTCTGAAACTTAAACTTTGTCCCCATTAAACACTAAGTACTTATTCCTGACCACACCCCCAGGCCCTGAGATCTACCAATGTACTTTCTGACTCTATGATTTGACTGTATTTGGATACCTTGTATAAATGGAGTCAAACAGAATTTTTCTGTATCTATTGTATATTGGAATGCATTTTTAAGGTTAATATATGTCCTAGAAATAGATTGTATGTTTTTAAATCCTGTGCTATACAGTAGATTCTCATTATCCTGTTTCTTAGATAACTATTGAATCTCATCATGTATTCTATCCCTCTTCCACTTCTGTATTTTGTAACAGAATTGTATGTTTTTTTTCTTCTATTTCTTCAAACACCTCATAAGTGATTCTCTTCCTACCTATAAATTTGAATAAGTTACTAACTACTTTGGTGCTTAACTCACACACAATCAAGATTGACCATTACCTAATCACTAATTTCTTCAGCAGCCCCAAGTCTTTAATTCTCCTGCATTAATGTTACTCAACTAAACATGGTTTCCTCAACATATCAAGAGCTTCCTTGACTACATTCCTATTAATGCAAACTTTCCACTTTCCCATCATCACCTGGGTCAGAGATCTCATCCTTCAGTTAACAGTTAATAGTTTTTATTGTTCAGTCCATAAGTTGTGTCCAACTCTTTGTAACCCCCATGGACTGTAGCATACCAGGCTTTCCTGTCCTTTACTATCTCCCAGAGTTTATTCAAACCCATGTCCATTGAGTCAGTGATGCCATCCAAGCATCTCATCTTCTGTTGCCCCTTTCTTTTCCTGCCCTCAATCTTTCCCAGTGTCAGGGTCTTTTCCAATGAGTCAACTCTTTGCATCAAGTGGCCAAAGTATTGGAGCTTCAGCTTCAGCATCAGTCCTTCCAATGACTATTCAGGACTGATTTCCTTTAGGATTGACTGGTTGGATCTCCTTGCAGTCCAAGGGACTCTCGAGAGTCTTCTCCAGCACCAGTTTAAAAGCATTAATTCTTTGGCACTCAGCCTTCTTTATATTTAAACTCTCACATCCATGCATGACTGCTGGAAAACCATAGTTCTGAGTATTTAGACCATAGGTGGTAAAGTGATGTCTCTGCTTTATAATACACTGTCTAGGTCGGTCATACCCACTTTAACATAACTTAATTTCAAAAATTTTCTTACCTAAAATAGTCTTGTCAGTGCTAATTTCTGTACTGTTTAAGTTAGCATCATGCAATCTTCTGCAGAATGCACAAGTTTAGTCAAAATTAAGGTAATATAGGATCTCTTGTGGAGAATAGATGCTAGGCATGGGGAACACTTAATACTATTTTCTGTCAGGAGCCAATGAAGAATTAAAGCTGAAATGTTTAAGTTTACTAGGCCTTCTCAGTAGCAATTTCCTTTCTTTAAAGCTCAGTGTTTGGCCCTATCTGTAAAATCAAATAAAGGATTAAATTAAGGCTAAAAAAAAGAGTCATGACTATTCCTTATGTCAACATAGGGTTTATGCCAGTTAATCATTCTTGAGACCTGGAAGTAGAGATAAAAAATAAGAACAATTTAGCTTTTTCCTCTTTTCCCACTCATCACTCCATATTTCACAGGAGTGTTCAAGGCTTCTTTCTGCAATTTGAAAGCCATGTGGTACTGTGATGAGTAATTTCTGTTGCTTAAGCCCCACAGTTTGTAAATTTCTTTATGGCAACTGTAGAAAACCAATACAGATACTATTAGTAATTGTAATTAATAAATAGTTATATTAATGTATAATATCTTTATATTAATGTATAATATAGCTATATTAAATATGATTGATTGGAATAAATATTTTATGAAAGATGGTTAAATTCAAAATTGTGAAAGGATTCCATGACAGACATATGCTGCTTCTATTGACTTTATGCCACAAATCAGAAAATCAGTGTACCTTGATGATTTGAACATATATTACATAGAATCACTTTTCCTTCACAACATTTTAATAGTTTAGATCCATTTTAGAACATGATAGTCCCATATATTAAAACTTTGTGTCTTGTCAAAATAGAGATGGCAAGCAGAAAACAAATAAAAATTGCAAATGTTTTATTATTTGCCCTTGGCATAAGAGAATCAAAACAGGGTGAAATATGAAAAAAGTAATATGAGAACTTGTTCCCTGAGGTTAAAAAGTGTTTTTCCTAATATGTCATGTTGGGTTTTTCAAAAATAGAATCATGTTATCGGTGTAATAACTCTAACAATTTGTCATGATAAGCTATTTATACTCAACAATTTAAAATGGATTTAGTAATTAAGTTTTATAAAAGTATGATTCTTTCATGAAAGATGTTGAAAATACCTTTAATATATTAATGTTAAAATATTAATATTCCTGTTCTTACTGACATAAATAATGATTTATTTCTAAAGCACAAATTTTGTGGACAAAAAATGTAAATGCTAGTTTATTGAGTACAAGTTTTAAAGAAACCCTCAAATATGCATGGAGAAAAGTGTTTTTTGTTGTTGTTTTGTTTTGTTTTTTTTAATTTGATGAGCATTAATTGCTCTAGGAGGAAGAAAAAGCATTCATAAAAGCTCCAGAAAATAGGAATTTTAAGCATTATTCCTGTCTCCTTCCTAGAAGTGAAGTGAAGTGAAGTTGCTCAGTCGTGTCTGACTCTTTGTGACCCCATGGACTATTTTCTAGGATTAGTTCTGAACGCTAAAGTCTTATCAAGTCAGTAACATCACTGGAGAGGAGGTATCCACTCCTTTGTCTTAATATGTTCCAAAGAAGCTGCTACTAGAATATTAAAGACTCCCTGTCTTTCTCAGATATCACCGTATCTCCATGTTGGTAACTGTCAAAGGGCCTACTCTAAGAATGGATGTCTGAATGGATGTCTGGTTAAAACAATTTCAACGGAGGTGTCCCATCTTCAAAAAGTAGCCTTCTTCAGGCAATATACTCACTTAGCTAGTTCTCAGGCCACTTAGTAGGCTGAGGAAGCTTCACTTACCCTTGTTTTTTCCTTAGCCTTATGGAAGAATTTGGGGATCACTCCACTTCTTTCATTCCTTAAAGGGGACCACTTTGTTAGTCTTGCTCTACAAATCTCAAGTCACACTGTGGCCCCTTAAAGGGAAACTGTGGCACTGGTCTTTTCTTTGTTTTATGTTCTAAGTTGCTTCAGTCATGTCAGACTCTTTGCGATTCTATGGACTGTAGCCCAACAGTCTCCTCCATCCAAGCAAGAATACTAGAGTGGGTTGCCATGCTCTCCTCCAGGGGATCTTCCTGACCCAGGGATTGAACCTGTGTCTCCTGCATTTGTGAGCAGGTTTCTTACCACTAGTGCCCTATTTCCCCAAATATGTCTGCTGTATATGTCATTACTCTTGAAGCTAATTTCATGTAGTCAGGGGGAAACTTTTCTGCTCAGAGATTCTCACCAGTGGCAACCTTTTTATTTCTTCTTTCCTCTAATTTTCTCCACTCTTTCAACAACTGAAAATCAGATTTTTGACAATTAGAGGAAGTGATAGCTCAAGACATAGTATGTATTTAGCAGTAAAATTCCCAGATTGTTATATTTTCTTCTCTTTCTATTATTCTGCCATGAAAACTTTTTCCCTAAGTAGAAGTGACTAATGTTAGATGCATGAGCTAGGAATGCAAACATGAGTAATTTTAAACATATGAAGTCACTCAGTCGTGTCCGACTCTTTGTCACCCCATGGACTGTAGCCTACCAAGCTCCTCTGTCCATGGGATTTTCCAGGCAATAGTACTGGAGTGGATTGCCATTTCCTTCTCCAAATTTTAAACAAGCAAACAAAAAACAGACAATTCACTGAAGCATCAAAATAACAAAATGCAATGTAAATTATCTTAAATATTCGTCTTGGAACTAGCTGACTTCATAGGCAACCACTTGTGTTTTTGTAAAGAACTTGTGGTCAAAAGGATGTCCCACTTGGTTTAATGCTCTATTATCACTGCTTCACACTTATTTTAGAACAAAGGGGTCTTATATTTTCACTTGAACTAAACTCCATAAGTTATGTTGTATTTGTCATACTAAGGATTACAAAATAACAGCAATTTTCAAACTAACAGTATAAATTAAGGATAATTATTGTAAGTAAAAAAGCCTTTTATTAAATGTGTAGTTATGGTCTAGAACTATGATTTGAAACCATCTGATGGGCTTTCAGGGTGACTCAGTGGTGAAGACGGAGAAGGCAATAGCAAGCCACTCCAGTACTCTTGCCTAGAAAATCCCATGGATGGAGGAGCCTGGTAGGCTGCAGTCCATGGGGTCGCTAGAAGTCGGATGCGACTGAGCGACTTCACTTTCACTTTTCGCTTTCACACAAGGGAGAAGGAGATGGCAACCCACTCCAGTGTTCTTGCCTGGAGAATCCCAGGGACAGGGGAGCCTGTTGGGCTCCTGTCTATGGGGTCGCACAGAGTCGGACACGACTGAAGCGACTTAGCAGCAGCAGCAGCAGTGGTGAAGAATCCACCTGCCAATTCAGGAGATGTGGGTTTGATCCCTGGATTAGGAAGATGCCCTGGAGGAGGGCATGACAACCCACTCCAGTATTCTTGCCTGGAGAATCTCATAGAAAGAGGAGCCTGGGAGCCTACAGTCCATGAGGTCACAGAGTCGGACATATTCTGAGCAACTGAGCACAGCACAATTCATTGAAAGCAAAATCATTGGAAGTGAAAGACATAGCTAAGTTTGTAAGTACTACATGATGCCAATAAAAGTGTATCCAAAATATAGTAATGACTTTAATGTTTAAACTGCCAGGTTCACCACAGTCAACTGATCAAGATTCCTCACCTGTATTCCTCCTTTATTTTGTGGCACTTAAATCAGAGATTTTGTTTCTGTACTCACTATTTCATTGTCCCCGGGGACATTAACATACATGAGATAGGCAAATCATTACCTTGAATCCTCAGTTTCTTGAGCTCTTTATGTCTAGTGATATTTTCTTTTTGTATATCATCTTTGCCACTAACTAAAAAAAAAAAAAAAAAACTACCCTGGAATTTATCATTGTTTGAAATCTCTGTTCTTCTAGGTAAAATCATTCAGAGACTCAAACTTGTATCTGAAATGTATTTTGTTACAGTTTGCTTGCTCAATTGCTTCCTATATATTTTAAATAATCAAGACATCAAAACCATCATTATATTAAATGCCCTCCAATTAAAATCTAAATTAGTTTTTCAACTGGATTAAAAAGATGTCTCAGATCTAGTATGCATGTGATAAGGTGAAGTCGCTCAGTCGTGTCCGACTCTTTGCGACCCCGTCGACTGTAGCCTACTAGGCTTCTCCGTCCATGGGATTCTCCAGGCAAGAATACTGGAGTGGGTTACCATTTCCTTCTCCAGGGGATCTTCCCGACCCAGGGATCGAACCCGGGTCTCCCGCATTGGAGGCAGACGCTTTAACCTCTGAGCCACCAGGGAAGCCCAATGCATGTGATATATATGCATGTGATATATAGGCTTAAATTGATAAAGCATCCATGTAAAATCATGGGCAAAATGATAATTTATCAAATGAAAATATTTTCTTTTACCAGAAGGTAGAATTAAAAAAAAAATAATTACTAAGCAATCTAAAGAGACATCATAGTGATAAACTTTATAATGAAAAAAAGTATAAGCAAGACCTACAATACCATTGGTCTTCCCTGATGGTTCAGACGATAAAGCCTCTGTCTGCAATGCAGGAGACCCAGGTTCAATCCCTGGGTCAGGAAGATCCCCTGGAGAAGGAAACAGTAACCCACTGCACTATTCTTGCCTGGAAAATCCCATGGACAGAGGAGCTTGGTGGGATACAGTTCATGGGGTGGCTAAGAGTCGGACACAACTAAGTACTTTCACTTTCAGAATACCATGCTTATAATACTGTGTGGTGGCTCAGATGATAAAGAATCTGTCTGCAATGCAGTAGATCCAGGTTCAATCCCTGGGTTGGGAAGATCCCCTGGAAAAGGGAATGGCAACCTACTCCAGTATATTTGCGTGGAGAATCCCATGGACAGAGGAGCCTGGTTGGCTATATAGTCCAAGGGGTCACAAAGAGTTGGACATGACTGATCGACTAACACTTCCACTGTCATAATACCAAATGATTTGTATTTAATTATAGTCATAAATAACTCAGTGGGAGAAGTAACAAACATAATTTCAAATTGCTTTTGGCTCAAAAAGAGGTGACTACATCACAATAAAAAGGATTAGGATAAGTTTGAGTTAACTTAGGAGAAATATGAAGATAAATATCCTTTTACCTTTTAATAACTAAACGTTCCAATTTTATTTAAAGTTGATAACATGCACCCACATTATTACAGAAACATTTTACATTTTCAGTAACCAAAAATATCTGCAGTCTTGAATATAAATAAGATAAAAATCTCCATTAATAAAACAAAACTTATTGAAGAATATTACAAAAATGAATCAGGTTGGGAAAATTGTATACCAAAATGTTACTTCTCCTCAAAGTTACCTTTGGATATTTATTTCCAAACAGCATTTTACTAATACAGAACAATTTGGATTAACTATAAAAAGCCTCTTGATGAAAGTGAAAGAGGAGAGTGAAAAAGTTGGCTTAAGGCTCAACATTCAGAAAACGAAGATCATGGCATCTGGTCCCATCACTTCATGGGAAATAGATGGGGAAACAGTGGAAACACTGTCAGACTTTATTTTGGGGGGCTCCAAAATCACTGCAGATGGTGACTGCAGCCATGAAATTAGAAGACGCTTACTCCTTGGAAGAAAAGCTATGACCAACCTAGACAGCATATTCAAAAGCAGAGACGTTACTTTGCCGACTAAGGTCCATCTAGTCAAAGCTATGGTTTTTCCAGTAGTCATGTATGGATGTGAGAGTTGGACTGTGAAGAAGGCTGAGCGCCGAACTCCAACTGTGTTGTTGGAAAAGACTCTTGAGAGTTCCTTGGACTGCAAGGAGATCCAACCAGTCATTCTGAAGGAGATCAGCCCTGGTATTTCTTTGGAAGGAATGATACTAAAGCTGAAACTCCAGTACTTTGGCCACCTCATGTGAAGAGTTGACTCATTGGAAAAGACTCTGATGCTGGGAGGGACTGGGGGCAGGAGGAGAAGGGGACGACAGAGGATGAGATGGCTGGATGGCATCACTGACTCAATGGACGTGAGTCTGAGTGAACTCCAGGAGTTAGTGATGGACAGGGAGGCCTGGTGTGCTGCGATTCATGGGGTCGCAAAGAGTCGGACACGACTGAGTGACTGAACTGAACTGATAAAGGTATAAGGCAGAAGGAAATGGCAACCCATTCCAGTATTCTTGCCTGGACAACCCTATGGGCAGAGGAACCTGGCAGGCTATAGACTGTGGAGTCGCAAAGAGTTGTACACGACTGAAGCAACTTAGTACATATACATAAAGGTATAAAGCAAAGTCAATTTGATGCACAAGGGATAGAAACTTGCAGCAAGCAGACAATTTTATTAAGGGGTTATGATGCCTCTGGTAATGAAAGGCAGAAATTTTCAAATGTTTAGATTCAGCAACTTTTAATCTCTTAAAAATTATTGAAGACACCAAAATGCCCTTTTCATGCAAGGCATGTCTGTTAATATATGTCATATTACAAATGAAAACAGAGAAATAAAAATAATTATTTAAAAAATTAACTTATTATTGATATACTTTAGGAAAATATATTTTCTCCAGTCAAAATTTAGTGTGAAGGATAGCACTAGTAAACATTTGTAACACTATAAAATGACTGGCAAGAAAGAAAACAGCTGGATTTTTGTAATCTTCTACATTCAAAATGTTTCAATATGGTATTTGTTTGAATATATGGAAAACATTCTCACTCATGACATTTAGAAAGAGGGATTATTTAAAACTAATATGGTTATGAATATACATTTTAATATTATAACTTTTCTTGATTAGTTGCAGATAGCATCAATTTCAATTTGACGTCTAAAACCATATCAAAGCATTTTGCACTTTCCTTAAAAGTTATTGTTCTANCATGACATTGAGAAAGAGGGATTATTTAAAACTAATATGGTTATGAATATACATTTTAATATTATAACTTTTCTTGATTAGTTGCAGATAGCATCAATTTCAATTTGACGTCTAAAACCATATCAAAGCATTTTGCACTTTCCTTAAAAGTTATTGTTCTATGTTTCTCTGAGAATTTCTTATTTTGTAATTCATGGTTGTGTAATACCATTAATTTATAATTTAAAAACATTGTTTAATGCTTCCATAGATTTTCCAAATGCCGATGTATTTCATTAGATAACATCAAGATAACATTTATTAATCACAACCAGTGTCATCAGACAATTCTTTGTGTTGAGAACACATCAAGCTTAAGATGGCAGATGCAAGTTTTCCAAAATGCTAATCCAAACTTGAAAACTCACATTTTATTTTGGACAGCAGATGTGTTGTTTCCGTTGAATCACTTCCTTCATTTTGAAAATAGCTACCAAATATCCAATCTGAGCAATCACTGTTAGTCATTGTGTCAAAAGTACTTTTTCTTGATGCAACTGTTGTACACTTGTAGGAAGCAGAAGTGTGTCATATGTATTTCTCATTTCATCACAGGAAACATTAAGAAGCAATGAGTTAAGAAAATTAATATTTACTGCTGCATCAAGGACATTAGTTATGGAAACTGGCTTTTTTTTTTTTCTATATCTAATATCAAAGATCATGACTACTAGGTCATCCTATGAATGCCTTACTTTGAGAACCAACATTTTGCCCCTCACCACTCCCCTCATTGCTTTTACATCATCAATCCAAATTTCAACATGGATTTAAAGGCAAATAATACAAATGACATCTTAGCTGTATTGTGAGATAGCTTTGGTCTCATAGAATCCTTCTGATCAGGATACCTCAGGATAGTTATGACTTCTTCCCTCTTCTCCCAAACCCTCATTTGCTTAACCCTAGTCCCATGAACAGTTTTTCATGAAACCTTGAACTCTGTTTATTTGGAAGACCTACTTTTTGCAGCTATGTCACCAAGCAGCTATAAAATGTTCAACAAGTGAATCAAAGGGAGAACCTATCAAGCTCAATTATAATTCCTGAAGTTAAATATGGCAGACCTAACTATGGGGGCATAGAGAGCAATCAGTCCCTTCATTCTTTGGAGGCTGTGTTCCAAAACAACATTTTGAACACAGTGGAAGATCAATTTCGGTGAGCACCTATTATAACAGGTATCAAACAGGTGTCAGTGTATTCCAGGGATCTGCTGCTGTGAGGGAATAAACAAATGCTTAAGTAAGCATTTATCCAGGGTGATATATTTGCTATTGATGACCTGACAAGAACAAGGAATCATAATGGACATTCTGTATTGTTCCCAGGGAATTTTGCTTTTATCATTATATTTGATCTCTTTTTTGCTGGAAATACTCTTCAGAGTTCCTTGGACAGCTAGCTAGGGGATCAAACTAATCAATACTAAAGGAAATCAATCCTGAATATTCATTGGTAGGACTGATGTTGAACCTGAAGCTCCAGTACTTGGCCACCTGATGCAAAGAGCCAACTCCTAGAAAAGACCCTGATGCTGGGAATGACTGAGGGCAGGAGGAGAAGGAGATGACAGAAGATGAGATGGTTGGATGGCATCATCGACTCAATGGGCATGAGTTTGAGCAAACTCCAGGACATAGTGAAGGACAGGGAAGCCTGGCGTGCTGTAGTCCATGGGATCACAAAGAGTCAGACATGACTGAACCACTTCACAACAGCAACAAATAATTTTGTATCTATTCTTCTGACTTTCTCAAGGATAATGGCCAACTTTCTTAATTACTTTAATCATCAATCTACTACCTAAAATTTGAGATTATAATGCCAACAACTCTACAGAAATACCAACTTTAGAGAATAATAATTCATGCTATCAAAATTATTTTGTATCAAGAAATAATCTTTGGAGTAGTTTGAAAATAGAATTTGATTGCCAAATTTTAATGTATTTCAGAGAGGAAGTCATTATCTTAGCACATATTCCAGAGAGTACAGACCTGCAAAATTCATCTTGTGAGGAGAAACCACTTCACCATATATTCACTTATAGTCTATTAAGTTTAAAGTACCAAATTGACTATTCTAATCTCTTTTCTGTGGTGTTGGAGAAGATTCTTGAGAGTTCCTTGGACTGCAAGGAGATCCAACCAGTCCATTCTAAAGGAGATCAGTCCTGGGTGTTCTTTGGAAGGAATGATACTAAAGCTGAAACTCCAGTACTTTGGTCACCTATGCGAGGAGTTGACTCTTTGGAAAAGACTCTGATGCTGGGAGGGATTGGGGGCAGGAGGAGAAGGGGACAACCGAGGACGAGATGGCTGGATGGCATCATGGACTCGATGGACATGAGTCTGAGTGAACTCCGGGAGTTGGTGATGGACAGGGAGGCCTGGCGTGCTGCAATTTATGGGGTCGCAAAGAGTCAGACATGACTGAGTGACTGAACTGAACTGAACTGAATCTTTTTTCTAACATATAAGAAATATATTAAGGAATAAAAATACACCAATTAATTGTATTGAAATTTATATCAGTTCAGTTCAGTTCAGTTCAGTCACTCAGTCGTGTCC
>SJYT01080515.1:36179-59580 GCA_006410635.1 Cephalophus harveyi | reverse complement strand
TATATATATATATATATATAAAATCACAATCTCATCTTGATTCCCAACTAGATATACAACAGCCTTTTCTTGACAAGACTCTGTGACACCAAAACAGGTGTGTGTGTATGTGTGTTTACTACACACAATAGAGTGGTTTTAACTAAAGACAGAAGACTAAATGTCCAAGTATTCCCCTCAGCCTAAGTGAAGGTGAACGTGCACCTGCCATCCAGTGGCAGCCTACTGTGACAGAGATTGTAGCTGGCTAGCAGCTGTGAATATGATTGCTCTGACCTGGTTTCATACAATGTACAAAATATGAAAGGCCTCACTCCACTGCTTGTAGATTTATATCTTGAGTGCCTCTATATAGGCTACTTTGGAAATCTCTTCTATGGAAGCTTCGTAGAATTGTGGAGAATGCAAACCTAGTCTCAGTTTACAAAGAATAAAAAAGGAAAAACAATAATATTGGACATGGTTGTATGGGGTGCCTTTCAATAACTGTACAGGAGCCCAGAGAGGTCTTTTGTCAAAAGAAATGACTTGAGATTCCAAAAATCTCTCAATGGATCCTGCATCTAAAGTCCTGTGCATTGGCCTTTTTTCCGTAATTTTACAATTCATTTAATGTTATGTGTAAAGTAATTTTAGTGGATTCTAATTATAAGCTTAATTATAGATGTCTTCATAAGAATATGTTAATTATTCTGAAAGCATATAAAATTTAAAACTTGGATTAAAATTTTTTACAATAGAAACTTTCCTGGCAAGAATTTTGTCAATAATGCTTTATAAGCATTTCATATTTAATGCACTTTATTAAATGAATAAATGATGACTGACTGAACATGGAACTAAGGAAGCTAGGTTTCTGTGCCCTTTCCTGTACTTGTGGTTTTGGTGGGGGGACAGCTGGAGGTGTTGTGGAATTTAATCTGAGCTGCACTTTTTAGAACTCTGTGGTACTTTCAAGCGCTTTGAGGGTGCAAAGATCCACAGAGATTATACATATTCTTAGAAGAGGAAGAACAGATTTGTGTATGGTGAGGATTTTTTTTTTTCCTATCTAAACTTAACTGTTTACTTTAAATATTTTGGACAGTAGTTTTGGTCAAGATGTATGAGAATGCAAGCTTAAAGTTGCCTGCTTGACCTTGTGTAACTTGCCTTGTGCCAGGACTGTCCTTGAAGGGTTAGTCATTTTTTGCATTTACATAATGCCTCATAGGTCACAAGACAGCTTCAGGCTAAACTATTCTCAGCTACCTGCTTCTCAGTAAACTAGATTTTCAACTGGCCTTACTTTGTTTTATTTGCCTGAAGTTAGAGCCATTTGCCTCTTTTTTTTTTTTTTTTTGCCATTTTGCTGATGTTCACTCACTCAGTCATGTCCAATTCTTTGCAACCCCATGAACTGTTTCCCAGTCCTTCACCATCTCCCAGAACTTGCTCAAATGCATGTCCATTGAGTCAGTGATGCCATCCAGCCATCTCATCCTCTGCCTTCCCCTTCTCCTCTTGCCTTGTATCTTTCCCAGCATCAGAGTCTTTTCAAATGAGTAGGTTCTTCACATCAGGTGGCCAAAGTATTGGAGCTTCAGCTTCAGCATCAGTCCTTCCAATGAATATCCAGGATCCCCTTTCAGTCCAAGGGGCTCTCAAGAGTCTTCTCCAAGACCACAATTCAAAAGTATGAATTCTTCAGCACTCTGCCTTCTTTATGGTCCAACTCTCACATCCTTACATGATTACTGGAAAAACCACAGCTTTGATGCTACGGACCTTTCTTGGCAAAGTAATGTTTGTGCTTTTTTTAATATGCTGTCTAGGTTTGTCATAGCTTTTCTTCCAAAGAGCAAGTGTCTTAATTTCATGGCTGCAGTCACCATGTGCAGTGATTTTAGAGCCCAAGAAAATCAAATCTGTCACTGTTTCTATTGTTTCCCCATCTTTATGCCATGAAGTGATGGGACAGGATGTCATGATCTTTGTTTTTTTAA
Source organism: Cephalophus harveyi (assembly GCA_006410635.1). Classification (NCBI taxonomy): domain Eukaryota; kingdom Metazoa; phylum Chordata; class Mammalia; order Artiodactyla; family Bovidae; genus Cephalophus; species Cephalophus harveyi. Next base: position 57,595 of record SJYT01080515.1, on the reverse strand, counting down.
AGCTGAATTTTAAGCCAGATTTTTCATTCTCCTCTTTTACCTTCATCAAGAGACTCTTTAGTTCCTTTTTGCTTTCTGCCATAGCAATGGTGTCATCTGCATATCTGAGGTTATTGATATTTTTCCAGCAGTCTTGATCCAGCCTAGTATTTTACATGATGTACTCTGCATGTAAGTTAAATAAGCAGGGTGACAATACACAGCCTTGACTCACTCCTTTCCCAATTTTGAACCAATCTGTTGTTCCATGTTCAGTCTAACTGTTGCTTCTTGACCTACATACATGTTTGCCACTCAGGGGCTCTTTTTCTGATTTCCATCTTCCAGGCATTGATTCAAACTACATTATTTGTTTTGTGCTGTTTCGTTACATAATTCTAATGATTTCTTAATGTTGGCTTATTTTTTTTCCTGGGAGTTATTGATGGTGATCTTGAATTATCATTTATAAATTCTTCCCAGGAAATACTCTGTGTGAGATTTGTTATATGAAATGTGATATAGGTTTAAATTCAGCCTGTGGTTTGTGCTCGAGTCTAACAATATAGGTGGTCACCTGAAGATTATTGATTTTGTATTTTTTTCCTTGGTTTATCAGAATTTCATTTCTGAATGCAGGTCTTCAGTCATGGAATTCAGTCTTCATGAGTTTTATTCATTGGACATATTTATTTAACAACCATTACTTGATAGGCACTGTAATAAGCTGTTTGGATGTAAGTAGTGGTTCTCCCAGGCAGACAGACTTATGATCCTAATGTTATGATAACACCCACCCCATAATTGTGTATGCATGTATCAGAGTGTAAATACTGGGGTATTAGTTTATAAGTTTTTCAGTCTGAACTGGAATAGACTATCCTAGTTATTGAGTTGAAGGGTTATCCAGAGCTTCAGAAACATGTTTCAAAAAAGACATGTAGAGTTTTTTCCTCAGAAGCCTTTATGAAGGAGAATGAGTTTTATTTCATGATGCCAAAGATGTCAAGCAACAGTTGTGGATATCTTTGTCAATATACCAGGTTTATTTTATTTTAATTAAAATTTATTGATATATAACTTACATTAATGCATGCATTTCAAGTGGACAGTTTGGTGAATTTTGACAAATTTATATACTCATTTATTTACCACTCTAATCAAGAGATAAAGCATTTCCATCATCCCCAAAACTTTCTTCATGCTATTTTTATGTAATCCTTTCTGAAGCCCAGGCCATTGCTAATCTGGTTTTTATCATCATAGACCAGTTGCTTTTCCATACTCCAAAATGGTATATAAACAGAATGACATTATGTGTAGTCTTTCTTATTTGTCTTCTTTTATTCTTCATATTTTTCTTTAATTCATCCATGTAGTAGTGTGTAAGCATCAGTAGTTTTTCCTTTCCTTATTAGATAGTATTCTATTGAGTGGAAATGTCACAATTTTTTTTTATCAATTCATATGTTTAAAGATATTTGGATTAATTTTTGGATTATTTTATTATTTACTTTTGTCAATCTTTAAATACAAATATTTTTGTGGACACATGTTATATAAAGTTTGATTTTTAATACATAAAATTTAAAATGTATTAAAAGTATTAGTTGCTCAGTTGTGCCCACCACAACTGAATTATCATTTATAAATTCTTCCCAGGAAATACTCTCTGTGAGATTTGTTATATGAAATGTAATGTAGGTTTAAATTCAGCCTGTGGTTTGTGTTCTGTATGTAGCCCACCAAGCTCCTCTGTCTGGAATTCTCCAGGCAAGAGTACTGGAGTGGGTAGCCATTCCCTTCTCCAGGGGTTTTCCCAACCCAGGAATGGAACCCAGGTCTCCTGCATTGCAAGCAGACTCTTTACTATCTGAGCCACCAAATTAAAATGTGTTAAAAAATCAGTGCAGTTCAGTTACTAGGCATCTGAATAACTGGATATAGGTGAAGTCAGGCACTTTACTAATGCACTACTTTGGCAGAGACACTACATTTGCCAAAGACTTTAAATTTTACTTTCTTCATAAGTAATAAAAACTTGATTTGGTTATTATTAAGAAGAGTCAAACAGGAGATACAATAAATGGAAATGATTTCTCAATTTTAAAGCTTAACAGAAATGAAACATGGTATTATATGTAAAATATGTACATATTTCAGTTCAGTTCAGTCGCTCAGTCGTGTCCGACTCTTTGAGACCCCATGAATCGCAGCACACCAGGCCTCCCTGTCCATCACCATCTCCGGGAGGTCACTCAGACTCACATTCATCCAGTCCGTGATGCCATCCAGCCATCTCATCCTCTGCCGTCCCCTTCTCTTCCTGCCCCCAACCCCTCCCAGCATCAAAGTCTTTTCCAATGAGTCAACTCTTAAATATTATTTCAGAAACAAAGTTGCATAATTAAGTAAAGCAAACTGACATTAATTTTGAATAGGAAAGGAAAATGTAATATTACTTAAGAGTTGATATTTTCATTATGCTAAGTGAAATAAGTCAAAGAAAGGCAAATACTGTATATCACTTACATGTGAAATCTAAAAAATACAAAAAAAAACTAGTGAATAAAAAATAAAGTGGTGTTTGTTTCAGTAAAGTCACACTGAAGTCACGAAAATATTTAAAAATAAAAAATAAGTAGACTCACAGATATAGAGAAAAAACTAGTGGTTACCAGTGGGGAGAAGGAAGAAGGAAGGGGCAATATATGGATAGAGAGAAAGAAATGTTACTATGAGATTGTATGAAATCATGTGTGTTAAAAATTTGAACATTATAAAGCACTATAGAATTTAAAGAATCATTCAATAAAAATTAATTCAAATATTTGATATTTAAGTTTGTCTCCTTAATTTTTAAAGAACAAATTAGACAGTTGCAAAACTGAGAAATAGTTTTATGTAGAAAATTAATCACACTGACATCTTACTTTAAATAAATTTCTATTTAGCTAAGATTAACTGCAAGAAGTACCATTTATCAGGTGGGAGCTATCAATACAGATCCCCTTATAGAGTGAAGCATGAAAAGATACTCTCTTCCTCTGTCATTCAACCAGATTAAAACTTGAGAATGAAATTCTATCTCATAACTAATTTAAAGAGATTCAAACATTTTTTTTCACTCCAGGTATGGGATTTTATTAAAAGACACTTACTCCTTGGAAGGAAAGTTTGAACAACCTAGATAAGATATTCAAAAGCAGAGACATCACTTTGCCAACAAAGGTCCATCTAGTCAAGGCTATGGTTTTTCCAGTAGTCATGTATGGATGTGAGAGTTGGACTGTGAAGAAAGCTGAGCACTGAAAAATTGATGCTTTTGAACTGTGGTGTTGGAGAAGACTCTTGAGAGTCCCTTGGACTGAAAGGAGATCCAACCAATCCATTCTAAAGGAGATCAGCCCTGGGTGTTCTTTGGAAGGAGTGATGCTAAAGCTGAAACCCCAGTACTTTGGCCACCTCATGTGAAGAGTTGACTCATTGGAAAGGACTCTGATGCTGGGAGGAATTGGGGGCAGGAGGATAAAGGAACGACCAAGGATGAGATGGCTAGATGGCATCACGGACTCGATGAATGTGAGTCTGAGTGAACCCGGGAGTTGGTGATGGACAGGGAGGCCTGGTGTGCTGTGATTCATGGGGTCACAAAGAGTTGGACACGACTGAGTGACTGAACTGAACTGAACTGATGGGATTTTAAAAAACTATCCCTCTTTTTATTTGAGAGCATTTTGCCCTTCCTTTCTGCTCCAGTTACTATTTTTGTGCGAAATTTTTAAATTGTGTTATGAACCAACAACAGTTTTATTATGCTCATATATTCTGTTTGCAGAACATGGATGGCTTGCCTCTACTCCATGTTTGTGGCTTCAACCGGAAAGACTAGAACACAGGCTTCTAATATGTTAACATGCATCTTCAGTCAAACGTGAGTTTCTGGGCTGGAATGACTCAAAGACTGTGTTCTCAAAGGTCTCCTTATTGAAACACTAAGACATGGTTTCTCTTTATGGTTTGGAATTCTTACAGTATGATGGCTGTGCTCTTAAAGGCAGCCTAGCGAGAACTAGCCTTCCAAGGCCCAGGTAGGGTTTCACGTGAACTCAAAAGTTCCTTAGCGTCTCTTCCAGTCTGTCCTACTGGTAAGTTGTTGAGGTCCTTTAATGGACCAGAACTTGGTGTTCCGGAGTCGATGATAAGTAAAGGAGATAGAAAGAGGCTGATATTCCTTGGTTTATGCAGAAAACCAATAGAGTCACTGACACAGGGCTTGCTCTGTTTACGAAGGCCTTAGGCACACTCTCAAGGGGGGTGAAGCTGCAGAGCGCCTTCTTGAGAGGGTCTTAGAAGCCCGGGCAGGAAAGTGAATCCAGAGGGCCTCTGCTCTCCAGAGAATTAGCCTGAGAGAGAGAGAGAGAAAGAAAGTAAGATACGGGGACCCAAGCTCTGATGGAGCAGAGGTATTTTAATCAACATGGTGTGGGCATATATACTGTCTTACAAGGTAGTTATTCTCAGCAAAGTTTAAAATTCCAGACTTACAAAACATCAGTTCAGTTCAGTCGCTCAGTCGTGTCTGACTCTTTGCGACCCCATGAATCACAGCACGCCAGGCCTCCCTGTCCATCACCAACTCCCAGAGTTCACTCAGATTCATGTCCATCGAGTCAGTGATGCCATCCAGCCACCTCATCCTCTGTCATCCCCTTCTCCTCCTGCCCCCAATCCCTACTAGCATCAGAGTCTTTTCCAATGAGTCAACTCTTCGCATAAGGTGCCCAAAGTACTGGAGTTTCAGCTTTAGCATCATTCCTTCCAAAGAAATCCCAGGGTTGATCTTCTTCAGGATGGACTGGTTACAAAACATTGGCGATCCATATTAAAGAGAAAGAGAGTTGTTAACAATCACTTTTACAGTATGGTTCACAAGAAGGAAGAGGGTACTTATCACCATATTGAAAAACTAAAGAAGGAAATGCCTGGATCCCTTAGCCCCAGGAGAGGCTTGCCTCTCCTCTTAATTCCTGAATAATTTCTGAATAATTCTCCTCTTAATTCCAGGAATTAATAAGGAACAGAGGATTCCTGACAAATCCAAAACACCACACAGGAAGCCTCCTGTTAAATGCTTCCTGACAGTAACTAGCAAGTCATAAGTCAATATTAGCTTTCTATTGCTGCTATAACAAATCATCACAAATTTAGTAGCCTAAAACAACACAACTTTATGAACTCACAATTGTATAAGTTCAGAAGATTGAGTCACTTTGACTGGTTCCTCTGCTCAGGGTCTCACAATCTGGGGGAAAACTTTATTTCCAAGCTCACCCAGGCTGATTGCAAAATGCAGATCCTTGCAGTTGCAGGACTGAGGTCCCATTTCCATGGTGGCTGTCAGCTTCTGAAGTCACCTCTATTCCTCATCACATTGCTCCTTCATCTTCAAAAGGCAACAGTTTTTGGAGTCTTTCTCATGTGTTTTAATCTCTCTGACTTCCTCTTTACCGCATCTCTTCTCCTGCACCAGCTGGAAAAAGTTCTCTGCTTTAAGGATGCATGTGATTAGGTTGGGCCACCCTGGATAATCTCCATATTTTAGGGCCCATCGCCTTATTTACATCTGCAAATCCTTCTGCCTTGTGAGCAACATATATTCACAGGCTCTAGGGTAGAGTGTGAATATCTTTGGGAAGGCATTTTGCCTACCACAAAAGAAAAAAGGAATTAGACTCCACCTTCAGAGGCAGACACGACTCTCAAAGAGTCGGACACAACTGAACGACTTCACTTTTTCAGAGGTGGAATAACAAAGATACATTTTTAGAAAGCATGTAGGGTGGAAGATGTTGCAGCCGTTTTTGGAAAATGCAAGTTCCTACACTTTCCTCCTTAGCTCTTTTTCTCTATCACTTTCTCCAACTGGAAACAAGTGGAAGAATCTAGTAGAAAATTACAAAGCAATAAATTGATGGACTTACAGTTTTCCTTAGGAGAATCAAGTTTGATATAGAAAGAAAGAGCTAGGTGGTCTGTTGTTTGTTTCTTTTTCTTTTCTTTTCTTTTTGTTGTTGTTGTTCTGCGTCCTGCCTTTGAAAATTAAATTCCATGTGGTAGACACATTTGTGTTTCTTAGATCCCGGATGCAGCTCAGATGTGGGGAGTGTGGTTAGCAGGAAGCATCCAAATGTCAGCAGCTTCAAGTTCTGCCTTGGCTGCAGGAAATCACATTCTCCAATGTTTCCTCCTGTTTTGGGGAGCCTGCATCTGGTGATGGAGTATAGCAGATGTAATAAAACCCAGTTATTTTGATTCCTCTTCTGCCCAGTCATGCTAATTGCCCTTTCCCTTCTTACGTGTTGATTCCTAGTAAATATGTTACACCCTGAACTTCTCAGAATCCACTTGTAGGTAATCCAACCTTTGAAAGTGGGTACCGAGGAGCATCTAATAAAACAGGTGTAACTATAGACTTTTAGAGCTGCATTATTCATCACCTGGCTGGCAGTGAGGACCCCCAACACTGACAGCTTCTGGAACAGTGTGGTGGTCTATTTATTAAAACTTTTCAGTGGTGTTCAGAGGCATACAACAGAAGGTATGTACTAGTGAAAACCAAGTATCAGCCTATTTAGATGTATGAAATAAATAGTATCTTAAGGATTATAGGACTATACCCCAAAGCAGCTATAAGACTTGGCCAGGGAGCTGGGAGAGTACTGTGTGACTGGATCCTAAAGATTCTTAATCAAGGGGGTCAAAACTTAAAATTATATAGGAAAGAGTTGATTAACTTGGTGGTGCTTTACTTCTGATATAGGATTTAACACACTGGCAACTAAGCACAGAAGATGGTGGGAGCTCTCTACCAGAAGAGCTCCTAGAAAAACATGGAAAAAGCAATAACCCACAAATGAATGCGTTAGGTTCTCCAGAGAAGCAGTATGAGTTTTATAGATATAAATAGATATGGTTTTAAGAAATCTATCGATTTAATTGTTTGGCCTTTAAAAAAAACTTTCATAGCAACATCTAGACTGGTGTTTGATCAAGCAATTGGCTACCATAGCCCAGCCAAGTTGACATATAGAATTAACCATCACAATGAGCAATCATGAAATGCAAGAATTTCCATGGCAGATGGTGAAGGAAATCACTGAAAGGTCAGGGAAGTGACTATGCAGTAATGTAGGTATTATGCACAATAAAAAGACTCACCAGTTATTCTATTCTATAGGGAGGCCCATACAGCACAGTATTTAGCAAGGCCCTAGGGAATGTCCTGGTGCAAGAGACACCAGCATCACTGGACAGTTCAGTGGTGGCTCTCCTCTGAGAGTTCTCCTCTGTAGTTCAGGCAAGGCTGTTATATAACTTGGCTCACTGATAACAGTGGGGCTGCTAAGACCTCAAAACAATGTAATTCAAGGTAACAGTGCTTAACTACCAAAAATCAAGATACAGAGACAATTGGAATGACTAATAAGCCGGGTCTGGCATCCTAGTGGGGGGCTTATCCAGGGAAAGCTATTAAGATGACTCATAGAACAGGAAATACAAAAAGGCACAACAGATGGACAGCTGACAAGGGCACTGCTCATCTGAGCCAGCAGAAAAAAATCAAAGCTGGATCACTTGGTGGGGAGGTAGAGGGAAGATACCCTATTAAAAACACCACAAGTCTTTACCCTATTTCCAGACCTGAGCCAGTTTTTAAAACTGCAACAGTCTGACTCAGAGGTGGCTGGTTCCTGAGAGAAATAACCCTGCAGCAATATGACAATTATATTTGATTGATTCCTCAGGTCTCTCCCCAAAGGAATCTCCAGCTATTTCATGGGGAAGGGGGAAACCTAGATATTATGCAGGCTGAAGGACAAAGTGAATGAGTGGACATTGACAGCTAAAGACACAGAGTATCATCATGCCCCTTCCTAGAGTTTGGACACATGGTCTCCAGATAATAAATGGAGTTTTGCCAAGATCCAACTTACAGTGAGTTCACTGAGGTAATGGACCCATTCAGTCATCATTTCTGATCCAGGATTTTAACAGTGGACAGTTGGAGCATCTCCCACATGGGATCCTTGGTCTTTGAGGTAAAGAGAAAACTGTGGCTGAATATCAGTTGTGGCTCCAAGCACAACTGCCATGAAAGGGGCTGCCATTTGTCTCATTGACCTCCCACTTCTAAGAGATGCCTCAGGGGAGAGACCCACCAGAATCCTGCTCTACTAGGAGCTGCTACTTGAACATGTAGGAGAAATAGGTGCCAGTGGTACAACGGGTAAACTGTGAAGGTATGCCACCCACATGCCCTTCAAAGACAGACTTGCTATGGGGTGCCATCACTAGATGGCCTTCCAGTTTCAGTTCCTTCAAAGTCTGTGTCAGCTGCACCAAACTGCCTCACCTGTGCCTAGACACTGAGAAGTCAGGGGTGGAAAGACCTGGCCAACTGAGCCCACCTCTGGATGTGTTTGGCAACCAGGGGTTGATGGACCTACCCATTTACTGTCACAATTGGTTAAGGAAGAATCAAAAGTGTCCCTGGGGATCATCAGAGTTCTTTCTGAAGCTCCACACTAAATTGGCCAAGGTTTCATTGGGTCCATCACAGTTGGATTTCTTGCTACTTTATTTTGCTTATTCCCTCTCCCCTTCTCTAATAAACACCTTACTCACTAACAGCAGTGGTGGTATTTGCTTCTGGATCACCTAACCAATGGTACACCAGCTTTTAAAAGCAAACTGGGCACAATTGCCTTTTATCTCCGCCTTTAGGACCCACATTCAAGACACAAAACTGTGTGAAGTTCCTGCATATAAACAATACACAGTCTCATATATACACTACCATGTGCAAACTCTCTATCTAGTGTGAACCTACTGTATAGTACAAGGAGCTCAGGTTGATGCTTTGTGGTGACCTAGATGGGTAGGATGGGAGGCAGGAGGCAGGTCCAAGAGGGAGGGGATATATGTGTACTTATAGCTGATTCACTTTATTGTATAGCAGAAGCTAACACGTTATAAAGCAACTGTATTGTTGTTGTTGTTTAGTCGCTGCTGCTGCTAAGTTGCTTCAGTCGTGTCCAACTCTCACTAAGTCGTGTCCAACTCTTTTGAGACCCTATGGACTGTAGCCCTTCAGGCTCCTCTGTCCAGGGAATTCTCCATGCAAGAATACTATAGTGGGTTGCCATTTCCTTCTCTAGGGGATCTTACCAATCCAGGGATCAAATCCACATCTCCTGCACTGGCAGGCAGATTCTTTACTTCTGAGCCATCAGGGAAGCCCAAAAGCAACTATACCCCAATTTAAAAATATATATTTGGAAAAAAAAAGAATACACAATCTCAACAAGCCATCAATTGAAAAGTTAAGTTAATATATAATTTCCCATCCCTTTCTTCCTTTTAAACTCTGGTCCTCTCTTAATCCACAGGCTATAATTTTAAATTGTTGTGAATTAAATCACTCACTTAAAAAAAAAATTCTTTAGGCATGCTCATCTTTCTAAGTGAATCATGTTTAACATTTTTTCTTCAAGTTTAATGAAGTATAATTTACCTCCAGGAAAATTCACCCTTTTTACCTAAATAGTATTACAAGTTTTGACAAATGCATTTAAGCCTGTAACTCCCACCAAGATCAAGTCATCCATCCATTTCTTCCATTCCCGGTCCCTGGTAACTACTGATTTGGGTTTGTTTTATACTTTTTAAAATTGTTTTTTTGTTTTCTTTTTTACTCTGCAACTTTTCAAGTATGTTTGGTTATTCTTTATATTTTCTAATTCTTATAACCTCACTTTGGCACCCATTCTTCTCCCAAGTTGTTGGATCATTTTATGATTAATCATTACTCTGAAGTCTTTCTTGGCAGATTGCTTATCTTTACATCACTTAAGCTGTTCTGGGGTTTTATCTTATTTCTTCATCTGAAACATACTCCTTTAGTCTAGATTTTTGTTTGTATTTTTATGTATGGGGAGGGTTAGTTATGTATCCTGACCTTGGAGAAGTGGCCTTCTGTAGGGAAATATCCTGTGCCTCCCAATAGTACACTCCCCTCTCGTCATGAAGGGGCAGGGACCAGCTGGACCCAGTGTGGTGGTGGTGGTTTAGTCACTTAAGTTGTGTCCAACTCTTGCGACCCCATGTATCCCTCCATGCTCCTCTGTCCATGGGATTTTCCAGGCAAGAATTCTGGAGTGGGTTGCCATTTCTTTCTCCAGGGATATTTCTGACCCAAGGATAGAACCTGGGTCTCCTGCATTGCAGGCAAATGCTTTACCATCTGAGCCAGCAGGGAAGCCTGGTCCCAGGTTAGGTTCTCACTGGCTTGCTGACTGGTTCCACAGGCTGCAGGAGGGAGGGTAGGATTCACACTTCTGGTGCCTGCCCCCTGGTGGGTGAGGCTGGTCTAAGAGTCTTGGGCAGACTTTCTCGTGGGAGAGGCTGGTGGTTAAAGCTGGGTCTCATTATATTCTGAGGGGCAGGGTCGGGTCTATGGGCATGACCAGAGGCAGCTGTGGGCTGTTTAGTCTTCAGGCAGCCAGTCTACTGAGGGGTCCCGAGTTCTCTCCTAATTGGTTGTTTGCCTTGAGGCATCCCAGAACTGTATCCTCTCCAGGGTGAGGTTAGGCCTTGTTGCCAAAATAGGGAACTCCAGGAGAGCTCAAGCTGATGAATATTCCCTCAGTACCTCCACCACCATACCCTCGCCCCCACAGTGAGCCACAGCCACCTGCTGCCTCCCCAGGAGATCCTCCAAGACCAGCAGGTAGGTCTGGCCCAGGCTCCTGCGAAGTCACTGCTTTTGCCCTGAGACCTTGTGTGCAGGCTCCAAGAGTGACATCTCTGCTTCCCTCAGCCCTGTGGAGGAAGCTTCTGCGCTTAGGACCTGCTGGCCTTCAGAGCAAATGCTCTGGCGATGGGGTTGGGGGGGCTCCTTCTCCCACTGTCAGACCCCCATGCTGGGGAGGCTGACCTGGGGCTCAGAACTCTCACTCATGTGGGAGAACTTCTGTGATAAAATTGTTCTCCAATGTGTGGGTCAGTCGCCTGGGTGGTGTGGGATTGGAGTATATCACGAATGCACCCCCTCCTGTCTCCTTGGGTTTGTTCCCTATACCTTTAGATATGGAATATCTTTTTTATAGGTTCCAGTCTTTTGTTATTGATGGTTTTTCAGAATTTGGTTGTGATTTTAGTGAGTTCATCGGAGCAGGTGAGCTCACGTTCCTTTTACTGACTGCCTTGTTGATAAAATCTGCAACCTTTATTCTTTCTCTTGTCACTTTATCCTCTTCCACCATCATGCCTGAAATTTTAGACTGATTCCAATTCAGGGACAACAGGGCAAACCCTCAGGAAATGGCTTCCTTGCATTTTCTAGAATCTTATCCTTACCCGAGGGGCATTTCTGCTGCTGCATGACATGATGTGTTAATCCTGCTTCCATATTACCTAGCTCTGGGGCTTTATCTTCTGCCTTTTGCAATCAGTTAAGCTAGCTCCTTCTTTCTCAGAGTTCATTGCTTTAAGGTTCTCAGAGATTCTCCATTTGAACTGAGTAATCACCTAGAGGCTTCAGGACTCATGAAATCAAATGAGTTTATGTTTCAACTCCAGTGGCTCTGAGTATATCACCTACTTTCTTCCTATAAGTTTTAGATTTAAATGGCTTAGTGCTTCATTAAACAGTGAGTCCATTTAACAGGAAAAACCTTTACTACTAGACTTGAACTAAAAATTAAAAAAGGATAAAAGTTTATTTTTATATAATAGAAATTGATCCTAATTCAAGACTATACCTGCATACTCTTTGGAATGATGGCCCTATCTCTAGTATTACTCCACCCTCAGCATTTTATCCTTTACAAAGGCATCAGTAACATCTTTCTTCCTGTTAAAATCTTCCAATGAAAGTGAAGGATTAGAAATAGTTAGGGAGAAACCACCTGTGTGACATTTTAAATAGTATTCAGGTTCACTTAAAGCAATGCCCTTCTTCTCCACCCAATGTAATACAAAAGCTTTTCTTTTGGGAAGCCCTTTCAAGAAAAAAATACAGACATTCAATGTCTGCAATTCCATGATAGCAACAATTTGTAGTGCATATAATATTTTCCCAGTCTGTCAGAAATAAATATAATAGGAGAGTGTTATTTGGAGATTAGGGAAATCGTATGTTCCTCTACCTTTTCATAGTCGAAAAAAGAAATTCAAGTATGCAGTACTATTTGCCTTATTGAGTCATAATATCCTTCATTAAGTGTTTCCACATAAGAATCCATAGAGGGCAATGTACAAAGTCTGTAATTCAGGGCTGGATGAAAATAATTATCAGCTAGTATTTCATAGAAAACATCTGGTTTTCTTGGTGCCATTTAGAACAACAAACAGCTCATAAGCCCATTCATTCTCAGTCCCAGTTGATTTAATTTGAACAATTATGCTTAATATTTGTTTTCATTTTCTAAATTACAAAATAATTAGCCTTAATCTTGAGTTTTGATTTATTATTTCTTTTACAAATGGAAATTCTGGGTAAATTTTCAAACAAAACTTGCTCTGTGTCTTTCCTATCTGATATAATCTTATGAACATAATTTTTATTCTCATAAGAATAAACTACTGGGTAATAGTTGACAGCTGTTCTTGACAAGTTAAAGCTTGAATGTTGACTAATCAGCACACCTGAAAGTAGAAATATTTGATTGCAATTATATTTTAAGACACTTCTCCTGTGACTTTAAATAGGGGAGGCATCTTCTGTGCCTTTTTTTTTTTTTTTTCTCAAGAGTCTTCTCCAACACCACACTTCAAAAGCATCAATTCTTCGGCGATCAGCCTTCTTCACAGTCCAACTCTCACATCCATACATGACCACAGGAAAAACCATAGCCTTGACTAGACGGACCTTAGTCGGCAAAGTAATGTCTCTGCTTTTGAAAATGCTATCTAGGTTGGACATAACTTTTCTTCCAAGGAGTAAGCGTCTTCTAATTTCATGGCTGCAGTCACCATCAGCAGTGATTTTGGAGCCCAAAAAAATAAAGTCTGGCACTGTTTCCACTGTTTCCCCATCTATTTCCCATGAAGTGATGGGACCAGATGCCATGATCTTCGTTTTCTGAATGTTGAGCTTTAAGCCAACTTTTTCACTCTCCTCTTTCACTTTCATCAAGAGGCCTTTTAGCTCCTCTTCACTTACAGAATTCAATAAAAATCTGCTGAGGTTTTATGTGCAACAAAAATGGAAACAATGGATATTTCATGGTTGCTCACTGTGTATCAAGAACTATGTTAAAATGTTTCTATGTATTATCTATCTAATCTTCATAAACCAAGGAAAGACTTTCTCTCAATTTTGCAAGTAAGCAAACTGAAAGGTGTGAATCTTAGGACTGTGCTCAAGTCACACAGCAACTCAGTAATATCCACTCTACTCAAATCTGTCTGATTCTAGGGTTTATAATGTTACCCAGGACACTATATAATACTCTGCTCGTTTAGGCCATAGGTACAAAGATGAATGAAAAGTGGTCCTTACCTCAGAGAATTTAGTAGATAATCTAGTTAGAACATTTATATTAATAGCTATAACTCAAGGTAGAAAGAAACTGCCGGCATAGGAGTCCAGATTAAGCAGTATAGCACTTCAGCCTAGAGTGAGTGGAGCAATTTTTTGTGGGTGAAAGAATCAAGAATGGCTTCTTAGAGGAGAGAAAAGTAGCAGAGTACAGTGTGCTAATTATAACCATAAACACGCTGGATTCAAATCTAAACTCTGTTACTTATCAGCTGCATAATCTTGAGCATCTCAGGGGCTCGATTTCTTCATCTGCAATATACAGGTGATAACAATTGCTTTATAGGGTCATTGTGAAAATTGGAAGAGCCAATATTTATAAAGCAAGGTAGAATCATGCCTGGCAAATACCATTTGTCTACTTGCTTTAAAAAAACACTTTTGAATAGGACCTTTAAAAGCAGGAAGAAAATTGCCTTTTGACATGGAGAAAAGTGAAATGAGGTAGGAATTAGATATATTTTTGTGTGTGTGTGTGTGTGTGGACTCAGAGTCTTCAAGTCACTATGAAAGTGATTTAAATTTTAAAGATTCTGTGACTCAGAAAGGTAATATTTGCAGCTAAATTCATAGCTTGCATATGACAAAACCAGTTTAAATTCATAACATTTGGTTCCTTTTTATGACTAAGGAATATTCCATTGTCTATATATATCACATCTTCTTTATCCATTCCTCTGCCCATAGACATTTCGGTTGCTTCCATATACTTTCTATTGTAAATAGTGCTACAATAAACACTGGGGTACGTGCATCCTTTCGAATTATGGTTTTCTCTTGATATATGCCTGGGAGTGGGATTGCTGGATCATATGGTAGCCAAAAAATGAATGAGATGTATTAATACACATATATGGAATCTATAAAGATGGTACAGATGACCTATTTGCAGGGCAGCAATAGAGATGCAGACATAGCAAACAGACTTGTGTACACAGTGGGGAAAGGAGAGGGAGTGACAAATTGAAAGAGTAACACTGAAACATATACATTATCATAGGTAAAACAAATAGCCAGTGGGAATTTGCTGTATGATGTAGGGAGTTCAAACCTGGTGCTCAACCTGGAGGGTTGAGATGGGAGGTAGGAGGGAAGTTCAAGAAGGAGAAGACATATGTATACCTGTGACTGATTTATGTTGATGTATGGCATAAACGGGCTTCCCACATAGCTCAGTTGGTGAAGCATCTGCCTGCAATGCAGGAGACCTGGGTTCGATCCCTGGGTCGGGAAGTTCCCCTGGAGAAGGAAATGGCAGTCCACTCCAGTATTCTTGCCTGGAGAATCCTGGTGGGCTATGGTTCATGGAATCGCAATAGTTGGACATGACTTAGTGCTCTCTTTCTGGCATAAACTAACACAATATTGTAAAGCAATTATCCTCCAATTAAAAATAAAAGAAAAAATAATTTTTAAAAAGGAATGAAATAATGCCATTGTCATGCAGAGTGAGATAAGTCAGAAAGATAAATATTATATAATATTTGTTATAGGTGGAATCCAGAATAATGGTATAGATGAAGTTACTTGCAAAGCAGCAACAGAGTCGCAATATAGAGAACAAACTTGTGGTTACCAAAGGGGGGTGGCAAGGTGGGCTGAACTGGGAGATTAGAATTGACATATACACACTATTATATACAAAATAGATAACAAATGAGAACCTACTGTATAGCACAGGAAACTAGTGTGCCATGTGGTGACCTAGATGGAAAAGGGATCTTAAAAAGAACAAATATATGTATACATATAACTTGATTCACTTTGCTGTAAGCAGAAACTTATACAACATTGTAAAGCTTACTCTATTTCAGTATCAATTAAATAATGTTTAACATTCGGATGATTCACAGAACTCACTCTGAAGTTCCCTATTCCTACCACTGACTTTAGCTAAGACTATTTCTTTACTCTTATTCCTCTGGTCATTAGGACCTGGCATTTGTAACTCCATGATCTCTTCAGAATCTACCTTCTCTTCTCTTTTCCAACTGTCTTTGCCTATTAAGGATAACCATTCTCTGCTTCCTTTAAATTATTCCCTTAATTCGCTCTCACTCCCCCCACATAACCCTCCTTCCCTGTTTTGCTTTTGTTTTAAAGAACAGATTTGAATCTTTCAATTTACAGGTCTTATATTCAAAAGCCTTGTGATACAAGTAGAATGCAACCCACATTTAAAAAACACAAAGGAATATCTGTGTCTAATCCCTCATGAATGATCCTGGCTTTCTGAGGTGAATCATTCCATGGACTTAGAACTTTCTTGTCAGTCCGATATATCTGTTGTGCTCTCTTTCTGCTATCTAGTCAACCTCTCCTCTTGACTGGTTTTATTAACATAATGGGATCCATTAAGCTAGTAGTATCAGAATTCTGGAAAAAAATGACTGGATTTATCTATGAAGAACTCACTGCAAAATGACAGAATGGACACAGTGACATAGCTTAAAGGAAACACTACAAACTTAAATAGAGGTTTGCTAATAGAAAAATTTGTAAATGTAGAGGACAGTTGTTTTCCCTTTTCTGACCTTTTAATTGTACACTATAATAGTTTGGGGAAGTATTTTGGGAGGGCTGGGCCCCATGGATTATCAAATATTTGGAACTGAATGTAAACATAGAAACAAAGAAGCACATACTTACTTCCTGCCTGTAAATGTCTGCAACTGGAGCTGGTGAAGTAACTGAGACAAATTTCTCTCTGGAAGAGAGAGAAAGAGTGCTAATTTCTGAAGCTGTATATCCACCGTTCGGTAAACCGGAGATACATAAGGTTCCTCACAAATCATCACAAGTCAATCAGATGCCAGGGAATGCACTTGGGCTTGAGTTGTCTCAAAGGGATCACACTTAAGAAACTCTTTGACATGCCTCCAGGAGATGGAAGCTGAAGAAATGTAGCAAGAAGTCTGCTTTGCATTTGCCCACATCAGAAAATAGTTCACACAGGGCTGGATTAAACAGCACTAATCAAGTAAAACTTTTGTCTACTTTCCTTCCATCACTGCTCTGATCCTGGCAGTGTGAACAGCAGAAAAGTAAGTGAAGGAAAACCAGATAAATTACATCTTTGTCAGACCAGGTCTCCAGGAAAAAAACGTAGGCTTAACTTGAAGGAAGAGAACAAACTATAACTTGACTGAGTTGGATGTTTAATGTAAGATAGAATCAGACTTCTTATTTCTTGGGGGTGGTGGTTAAGTTGTGAGATCTTCCTGAGATGTCCTTAACAGGGAGAGTTAAATCTGACATGTTGTATTTTAAAAGAGAAATATGAAATAATGTATAGTTTGTCCCATCACATTTTGCTCATTCAATAAACCACTTGTTAATAGAACCTGTCCCAGCAGCATCTAAACTTGCCTGAAACTCTACCATTTAAAAGAACCAAAGGAAAATACTCAGTAGACCCTACTTTTCTCTAGACAGTGCTTAAACTTTTTTGCAATGCAAATCTTTGCAGAAGTTATTTGTCCTATCCCTGTTCACTCCCTCTAATTATTCCTTGATAGTGTGTGCACTGCTTATCACTTCCCCTTTCCTGAAGCAAATGTTGATAACCTTTATTTTCTAACTCCTGTGGATATTGTTCAGTTGTTTTATTTGAGAACTCACTAGAATGTGACACCTATAAACTCTCTCCTTAAAACTCTCTTCTACTGGCTTCCATTATATTGCCCTCTCCTGTTTTTCCTCCAGCTTTGTTGCCAGATATCTTCAGTCTTCTTGTAGGATCATCTTCTTCTACAATTAGATATTGGAGTTGCTCATAGCTTGGCCCTAGCCCATCTTTTCATGTTATATAGTATATACTCTTCTTCAGTAAACTTACTAATATCTGCAACTTTATTTATCATCTGTATGCCAGTGATTTCCCAATTTATTTTAAGCCTATATATTCAACAATTGACCTGATATGTCCGTGTAAATATCACAAATGCACTTCCAACTTCACATGTCCAGAACTAATCCTATACTTGTTAGCTTCTAATCTGTGTCTCTTCCAAGGTGCTGTATTTCTTCAAATGGTAATACTATTCATTCAGTTCTATAAACCACAAATAATTAAGTCTTCTCTGACATCTGTTCCTTGGTCAACCTCCATATTTACTCTTTAATCTACACACTTTCTCTGTCCTCAGTGGAATTTTCTCTGGTTTGTATTTTTCCTACATCATGTCAGCTCAAGCCCCCTGGCTGATCTCTCCACATCTACACTTACCCTCCTCAGGTCTATGCTCCATGTGTTGTTGATGTTCAGTCACTAAGCTGTGTCTGACTGCAACTCCATGAACTGCAGCTCACCAGGCTTCCCTGTTCTTCACTATCTCCTGAAGTTTGGTCAGACTCATGTCCATTGGGTTGGTGATGCCATCCAACCATCTTATCCTCTGTTGCCTCCTTCTTTTGCCCTCAGTCTTTCCCAGCATCAGGATATTTTCCAATGAGCTGACTCTTTGCATCAGGTGCCCAAAGTATTGGAACTTCATCTTCAGCATCAGTCCTTCCAATGAATATTTAGGCTTGATCTCCTTGCTGTCCAAGGGACTCTCAAGAATCGTCTCCAACACCACAGTTCAAAAGCATCAATTCTTCAGTGTGCAGCTTTCTTTATGGTCCAACTGACTCATCCATATATAGCTACTGAAAAAAACCATAGCTTTGACTGTACAGACCTTGTTGGCAAAGTGGAAACTGTTTCTGCTTTTAAATACATTGTCTAGGTTTGTCATAGCTCTCCTTCCAAGGAACAAGTGTTTTTAAATTTCATGGCTGCAGTCACTGCAGTCTGCAGTGATTTTGGAGCCCCAAGAAAATAAAGTCTGTCACTGTTTCCACTTTACCCTCATTTATTTGCCATAGTGATGGGACTGGATGCCATGATCTTAGTTTTTTGAATGTTGAGTTTTAAGCCAGCTTTTTCACTCTCCTCTTTCATCAGCTCCTTATTGCAAAACTCAGGCTTAAATTGAAGTAAGTAGGGGAAACCATTAGGCCATTCAGGTATGACCTAAATCAAATCCCATATGATTATACAGTTATGTTGTTTTTCAGTCACTTAGTTGTGGCCGACTCTCTGGGACCTCATGTATTGTAACATACCAGGTTCGTCTGTCCTTCACTATCTCCCGGACTTTACTCAAACTCATGTCCATTGGGTTGGTGATGCCAGCCAATCATCTCATTCTCTGCTACCCACTTCTCCTTTTGCCTTCCATCTTTTGAAACATCAGGGACTTTTCCAATGAGTTGGTTCTTCACGTCAGGTGCTAAGTATTGGAGTTTCAGCATCAGCCCTTCCAGTGAATATTCAGGGCTTATTTCCTTTAGGATGGACTGGTTGGATCTCCTTGCTGTCCAAGGGACTCTCAAGAGTCTTCTCCAACACCACAGTTCAAGAGCATCAATTCTTTGGCACATAGCCTTTATGGTCCAACTGTCACATCCATACATGACTATTGGAAAAACCATATCTTTGACTATAAGGACTTTTGTACCTTAGAATTTATTTTATTGCTACAAAACGCTAACAATCACTTTAGTCTTCAGTGGGTCATAGTCTTTCCTGGTGTGGTCTCTCCTCAACATTGATGACTGCTGATGTTCAGGGTGGTGATTGCTGAAGGATGGGATCCGTCCAGTTCAGTTCAGTGACTCAGTCATATCCAACCTTTGCGACTCCATGGACTGCAGCATGCCAGGCTTCCCTGTTCAACACCAACTCCCAGAGCCTGCTCATTGAGTTGGTGATGCCATCCAACCATCTCATCTTCTGTCATCCCCTTCTCTTACTGCCATCAATTTTTCCCAGCATCAGGGTCTTTTCAATTGAGTCAGCTCTTCGCATCAGGTGGCCAATGTATTGGAGTTTCAGCTTCAACATCAGTCCTTCCAACGAACACCCAGGACTGATCTCCTTTAGGATGGACTGATTGGATCTCCTTGCAGTCCAAGGGGACTCTCAAGAGTCTTCTCCAACACCACAGTTCAAAATCATCAATTCTTTAGCAATCAGCTTTCTTTATAGTCCAACTCTCACGTCCATACAGGAGTAGTTTACATCTTAAGAAACCACTTTCCTTGTTCATCCATAATAAACAATTCCTCATCTGCTCATTTTATCATGACATTGCAACAATTCAGTCCATCTTCAGGTTCCACTTCTAATCCTAGTTCTTTAGCTGTTTCCTTTAAATATGCAGTTACTTCCTCTGCTGAAGCCTTGAGCTGCTCAAAGTCATCCATGAGAGTTGAAATCAACTTCTTCCAAACTCCTGTAAATGTTGATATTTTGACCTCTTCCCATGAATCATTAAGGTCTTTAATTGTGTCTAGAATGCTGCATCCTTTCCCAAAGGTTTTCAATTAGTTTTGCCCAGATCTATCAAAAGAATTGCTATCTATGTTTGTCATAGCCTTACAAAATGTATTTCTTAAATAATATTACTTGAAAGTTGAAATTATCACCTGACCCATGGACTGCAGAATGGATGTTGTGCTAACAGCTGTGAAAACAATGCTTATCTCATTGTACATCTCCATCAAAGTTCTTGGAAGACCAGGTGTGTTGTCAGTAAGCAGAAATATTTAGAAACCTTTTTTTTTTTTTTTTTCTGAGCAGTATGTCTCAACAGTGGGCTTAAAATATTCACTAAATCCTGTCATAAGCATACGTGCTCTTATCCAGGCTTTGTTGTTCCATTTATAGAGCACAGAGTAGGTTTAGCATAATTCTCAAGGACCCTAGGACTTCCAGAATGGTAAGTGAGCATTGGCTTCAACTTCAAGTCACCAGCTTCATTAGCCCCTAACAAAAGTGTCAATCCTTCCTTTGAAGTTTTAAAGCCAGGCACTTACTTCTCCTCTCTTGCTATGAAAATCATACATGGTATCTGTCTTCCAATGTAAGTTTGCTTTGTGTTCATTGAAACTATGTTGGTTAGTGTGGCTATTTTCATTAATTACCTGAGCTAGATATCCTGGATAACTTGCGGCAGCTTTTACGTGGTTAACTGCTGTTTCACCTTGCACTTTTATGTTATGAAAGTGGTGTCTTTCCTCAAACCTCATGAACCAAGTTCTGCTAGCTTTACACTTTTGTTTTGCAGCTTCATTACTTTTCTCAACCTTCATAGAATTGAGGAGAGTTAAGGCCTTGCTCTGAGTAAGGTTTTGGTTTAAGAAAATGGTTTGAAGTGTTTAACTAACCAGACCACTTAATCTTTTTCCATATAGCAATAAGGTTATGTTGCTTTCTTATCATTTGTATGTTCAGTGGGGGCATTTTAAATTCCCTTTAAGAATTGGGAACTTGGCTATTTGGAACAAGAGGTCCAACTTTCAGCCTGTCTCAGCTTTCAAGATGCCTTCCTCAATAAGCTTAATAATTTCTAGCTTTAGATTTAATGTGAGAGACATGAGGGTCTTCATTTTACATGAACACTTAGAGGCCATTGTAAGCTGTTAATTGGCCTCATTTCAGTGTTATTGTGTCACAGGGAACAGCGAGGCCTGAAGAGAGTGAAAGAGATAAGGGAACAGCTAGTTTAAGGATCAGTAAGAGCACTCACATTTATTGATTTTTGCCATCTTATGTGGGCAGTTTGTACCTCCCAAAACAATTGTAACAACAAAGATCAGTGATAACCATAACAAATATAACAATAGTGAAAAAGTTTAAATATTGAAAGAATTACCAAAATGTGACACAGAGACACAAAATAGCAAATACTGTTAGAAAAATGGTGTTGATACACTTGCTTAAGTCAAGGATTCCATAAAGCTTAAAAGAGTCAAAATCTCAATATTTGCAGTTCAGTTCAGT
>SJYT01080515.1:5880-35337 GCA_006410635.1 Cephalophus harveyi | reverse complement strand
GCATTGCCTTTCTTTGGAATTGGAATGAAAACTGACCTTTTCCAGTCCTGTGGCCACTGCTGAGTTTTCCAAATTTGCTGGCAGATTGAGTGCAGCACTTTCACAGCATCATCTTTCAGGATTTGAAACAGCTCAACTGGAATTCCATCACCTCCACTAGCTTTCTTTGTAGGGATGCTTTCTAAGGCCCACTTGACTTCACATTCCAAGATGTCTGGCTCTAGATTAGTTATCACATCATCATGATCATCAGGGTCGTGAAGATCTCTTTTGTACAGATTTTCCATGTATTCTTGCCACCTCTTCTTAATATCCTCTGCTTCTGTTAGGTCCAGACCATTTCTGTCCTTTATTGAGCCCATCTTTGCATGAAATGTTCCCTTGGTATCTCTAATTTTCTTGAAGAGATCTCTAGTCTTTCCCATTCTGTTCTTTTCCTCTATTTCTTTGCATTGATCACTAAAGAAGGCTTTCTTATCTCTTGCTATTCTTTGGAACTCTGTATTCAGATGCCTATATCTTTCCTTTTCTCCTTAGCTTTTTGCCTCTCTTTTTTTCACAGCTATTTGTAAGGCCTCCCCAGACAGCCATTTTGCTTTTTTGCATTTCTTTTCCATGGGGATGGTCGTGATCCCTATCTCCTGTACGGTGTCACGAACCTCAGTCCATAGTTCATCAGGCACTCTATCTATCAGATCTAGTCCCTTAAGTCTATTTCTCACTTCCACTTTCTCACTTTCCACTTTCTCACTTCCGTATAATCATAAGGAATTTGATTTAGGTCACACCTGAATGGTCTAGCGGTTTTCCTTACTTTCTTCAATTTAAGTCTGAATTTGGTAATAAGGAGTTCATGATCTGAGCCACAGTCAACTCCTGGTCTTGTTTTTGTTGACTGTATAGAGCTTCTCCACCTTTGGCTGCAAAGAATATAATCAATCTGATTTCCTTATTGACCATCTGGTGATGTCCATGTATAGAGTCTTCTCTTGTGTTGTTGGAAGAGGGTGTTTGCTATGACCAGTGTATTTTCTTGGCAAAACTCTATTAGTCTTTGCCCTGCTTCATTCTACATTCCAAGGCCAAATTTGCCTGTTCCTCCAGGTGTTTCTTGACTTCCTACTTTAGCATTCCAGTCCCCTATAATGAAAAGGACATCTTTTGGGGGTGTTAGTTCTAGAAGGTCTTGTAGGTCTTCATAAAACCGTTCAACTTCAGCTTCTTCAGTGTTACTGGTTGGGGCATAGACTTGGATAACTGATATTGAACGGTTTGCCTTGGAGACGAACAGAGATCATTCTGTCATTTTTGAGATTGCATCCAAGTACTGCATTTTGTACTCTTTTGTTGACCATGATGGCTGCTCCATTTCTTTTGAGGGATTCCTGCCCGCAGTAGTAGATATAATGGTCATCTGAGTTAAATTCACCCATTCCAGTCCATTTTAGTTCGCTGATTCCTAGAATGTCGACGTTCACCCTTGCCATCTTTTGTTTGACCACTTCCAATTGGCCTTGATTCATGGACCTGACATTCCAGGTTCCTATGCAGTATTGCTCTTTACAGCATCAGACCTTGCTTCTATCACCAGTCACATCCACAACTGGGTATTGTTTTTGCTTTGGCTCCATCCCTTCATTCTTTCTGGAGTTATTTCTCCACTGATCTCCAGTAGCATATTGGGCACCTAATGACCTGGGGATTTCCTCTTTTGGTATCCTATCATTTTGCCTTTTCATACTGTTCATGGGGTTCTCAAGGCAAGAGTACTATAGTGACTTGCCATTCCCTTTTCCAAAGCACAGTAAAACATGATATTCCTTTATATATAATTATAAGTAGGTTTTTTGCAACCAGTTTCTTTTCCACATGAAATTTATCACAGTTCACTAACTTACAGATTATATCTATGTTTACTCCTTTTGTCTTATTTTACTTTTCACATTTTTTTTCTTGGTCTTCACCTGTATTCTTCATAAGTAGTTCAAAACTGTATTTTCATCTGGGTAAGCCACTATCTGTGGTAATACTTCTGTCTTTTGCATTTTCCAGCAGACTTAGCTATTCTAAACAAATAGCTCAATGTCTAATTATTTTCATTACACAGGAGTTTTCAGTCCTTACTTATATTCTTATATTTTAAGTTCTGTATTTTAACATTCTTTTTATTCATGACTATTTGTCTCCTTGTTCAGTCTTTGATATTAATTCTGTTCCTTTCTGCTTGTGCTGTTGGCCGTCACATAGTCTTTGAGTTGTTTTTCTGTTTTGTTTGTTTTTTTCTCAACTGATTTGCTGGTTCACCTTTAGTAATTTCTAATATATGAACTGCTTATCTAATAGAAGAATGAAAATAAATCCTTTAGTGGTGTGTTATATTCACTTCATTTTAAAACAAGTTTTCCTAACATTTTTGGTGTCATTAACCATTTGGGTATTGGTTGAAGCCCATGGAGCCCTTCTGTCTCAGGTTTAAATAAATAAAATTAAATGCCTAGGGTTATCAAGGAAAATGTTATAGAAAACATTTACCAAAATATTTTTTATCTTAATTTGCATTTACCATTAAAAATAATATTAATGCCATAAACCCTTTATCTCCAGTTGTAGCTTCTTTATATTTCCCTCTCTCATTCTACTTCCCAGTAATCCTTTTTCATTGTGGAAGGCAATTAATTTCCTTGGATGCACACAGAGACTGCAGAGTCTTCTTTGTGTATATTTATTGCTGGGAAGTTAAGCATAGATGTGTATAAGAGATATATGTACATGTTTGTTAACATATTACAAAAGATGGTAAAACTTGGATCTAATAATTTCCAAATTCCAAAATAATTATCATCTTAAAGATATTTTAATATATCTACAATACCATATCTGATATGAGTAAATCTCTATTAAAGTTGTAGATACTACTGTAGTTTGGTTTGAAGACAATGCTCACTTTCATCAGAGGTTAGTGAAAATTAAGTATATATTTAAAAAAAATTAATATATATCTTTTGATCCAAGTTTGATGACTCATAAATTATATTCCTGTAACCCATGGGGATCCAAGCACCTTTGGTTAATAATTCCTGCTTTTAAGCATGCTGAATTTATAGTGAGCAGCATTTATTCCATAAATATTTATTGCATTCGATATTGATTGCTCTAAGGATTGAAGCCTATGATTGGCTTTTGAAGAATTTGCAATTTGATGGAGATAGACATGTAAACAAAGAATAAAATTAGATATAAAGCTAGATTTATATGTGTTGTATTAAAAATTTTCTGTGTCAAGTGGAAGAATTACGGAGTAGTAGAGACTGTTAAGGAGAAGGCAATGGCATCCCACTCCAGTACTCTAGCCTGGAAAATCCCATAGATGGAGGAGCCTGGAAGGCTGCAGTCCATGGGGTCGCTGAGCGACTTCCCTTTCACTTTTCACTTTCATGCATTGGAGAAGGAAATGGCCACCCACTCCAGTGTTCTTGCCTGGAAAATCCCAGGGACGGGGGAGCCTGGTGGGCTGCCGTCTATGGGGTCACACAGAGTCGGACACAACTGAAGCAACTTAGCGGCAGCAGCAGAGACTGTTAAGTGGGCAACTATATTATATATTCAGGCTTGCTTTTAATAAGCCAAATTTGGCAGCATTATAGAGACCAGAATTGTTTGGAGATGGATAATGATGGTATCAATGATGGTGATAATGATGATGATCTTTGGGTATGCACATGAGGAGAAGGCTGAAAATGTTGCCAAAGGAAAATAAAGAGCTAAGGAAATTTTCAGAATTTCTAATTGGATTGCTGCATCAGTAGTCTTGCTATTTGCCAAAAGAAGGCTTTAATTCTGACTTAAAGAAAAAGTTATGTATTCCTTTTTGGAAATGGAAAATTGAGGCATTGGGTGGGAATGTCCAGCAGAAAAGTAGTATAACAGAAAGAAATAAGGACTGTGTTTGGGAAATCAATGATATGTAAGTAATTTTAATCACTAGAAAGGATGAGGTTACCACAGAAAACAGAGAGAGACAAAAGAGGCTTGAGGATGAAAGCATGGGAAATATGTTGCAAAGAGTCGGACATGACTGAACTGAACTGAAAGAGTAGAGGAGCAGAAACCCCTTAAATAAGGAATTCTTTCCTTAATTAGGAATACTGAAGGTAGGAAAAGATAGAGGTTGATTCCTTGGAAGATAAAATTTTCTCCTTTGGCCCTGCTAAAATAAATTCAACTGAGTAAATTTTAGAGATATTTTTGGCTTATTCGATGATTCATGAATTGGGGTGCATTCCAGTCTTGCAAATAGAAAGGAGCTCTGAGGAGCTGTACAAAGTGAAAGACTTTTATAAGCAGAAGGGAGCAGGAACAAGGAAGTTACACTATGCCAAAAAAGTGGGTTGCTTATTGCAAAGTTATCTTCCTTTGAAGCATGGCTAGGAGACTATCAGGCAGATTAACTAACTTGTGCTGATCTGGTGGCTCCTGATAGCTTAACAGTCTATTTTTGGGAGTGTAGAAACTGTAATTATGCCTCAGTTTGGTGAGGTGAAGCTTAGCATACTTGACTCCATTTTGAGTCCATTTTCTTATTAAGAGTCCTTTTCTACTCACTTTGGTCTTCCCTGATGGCTCAGCTGGTGAAGAATCCACTTGCAATGCAAGAGACCCTGGTTCCATTCCTGGGTTGAGAAGATCTGCTGGAGAAGGGATAAGCTACCATGCCAGTATTCTTGGGCTTCCCTTGTGACTCAGCTGGTAAAGAATCCACCCGCAATGCTGGAGACCTAGGTTTGATCCCTTCGTTACCCGCTGGCAAGGGAAAGGCTACCCACTCCAGTATTCTGGCCTGGAAAATTCCATGGACTGTATAGTCCATAGGGTTGCAAACAGTCAGACACGACTGAGCAATGTTCACTTCACTGCTCACTTTATTATATTATTTTCTCTTTCAATTTCATGTAATGTTTATACTTTTTATTATAAAAGGAAATTTAATATTGTATATATTTACAGTTATTTTCTTCCTGAAGAAATAGAAATTCCACATGTACTTTGTGTTAATTCCATATAACTAGCTCTTAAAAATATAATATGCAAATATTCTTTGTCCTGTTACGTCATTATCTCTGCCTATTTTATTAAATGTATTTTACCTTTTCTGGTCGGTTTTAGATAGTGCATTAATGGTCTAAGATTTTTCCTCCAGACACTACTTCATCACAAAATCATGATTCTTTATTATCTTAATTTGCATTTACCATTAAAAATAATATTAATGCCATAAACCCTTTATCTCCAGTTGTAGCTTCTTTATATTTCCCTCTCTCATTCTACTTCCCAGTAATCCTTTTTCATTGTGGAAGGCAATTAATTTCCTTGGATGCACACAGAGACTGCAGAGTCTTCTTTGTGTATATTTATTGCTGGGAAGTTAAGCATAAATTAGAAAGTTGAGATTTGAAAAACATGTCTTCCAGTTTTCCTATGACATCTTAAGGGCATTTTAAATGTTTATTCAAACAAAGTATTAATTTAACTTTTTAGATCTATCAATCTCCTTTGAAATATATGTCATATAATTTCTTGATTTCTCTTATTTTCTTATTCTTTACATAATTTCAGCTTTTTGTGTAAGCATTTCATTTCCAGAGTGCAGCTGTTTCTATTACAATGTTCATCTTTTTAAAATGCAGTAGTTATACCCACAGAAAAGTACATAAAACATAAATGTACACAGTTTCAAATTATTAAAAAGTGACCAGCAATTAAACTACCCAGGTCAGGAAAACATTACGAGTTCCCAGAAGTTCCTCACTTGCTACTTTCAACTCTTCACCTCCCCTTCTTGACTTTTATGTAAACACTTCCTTGTTTTGCTGTATAATTTCTACACCCCCAAAATGCATTCCTAAGTTATTCCTTATAACTTAGTTGCTGCTGTTTTTAAACTTTGCATAAATTAAATCATACAGTCTGTATTTCTTCTGTATTGACATCTCTTGCTCAGCATTGTTATAAATTTACCAATAATGTTATAGTTCCATTCACTTTTTTCACTTTACTTGATTCCACTGAATGAATAAATCAAAATATATTTATTTATTTTGCTGTTAATGGACTTTGAGCTTATACCTATAATGCTGCCATTGACTTTTTTGTATGCTGATCCCCTAATGTACCATATGCCCACAATTTCCATGGCTAAATATATAGGAACAGGTTTGCTTGCCTTAGGCTTTGCATATTTTCAACTTTAGTAGATAATTTTCAGGAATTTAGGGTTTTTTCCCCAAAGTAGTTGTTTACATTCCTAGAAACATTGCATGAAATCCTGTTGCTCCACATTCTTTCCAGCTCTTTGTATCATCAGGCATTTTACGTTGTGTTCATTGTGGTGTTTGCATGATGATACTTCATTATAAGAGCTTCCCCTGTGGCTCAGCTGGTAAAGAATCCGCCTGCAATGCAGGAGACCTGGGTTTGATTCCTGAGTTGGGAAGATCCCTTGGAGAAGGGAAAGGCTACCAACTCCAGTATTCTGGCCTGGAGAATTCCATGGACTCTATAGTCCATGGGGTTGCAAAGAGTCGGATATGACTGAGTGACTTTCACTTTCACTTCATCATAGAGTTGAGTTACTCTGATTTCTAGTGAAGTTGTACCATTTCATGTATATAATGGCCAATTACACATTTTCTTGTGAAATTTCAGTCACTCATTTCCCCCATTTTTCCATTGAATAGTCTTTTTCTTACTAATTTGTAGATATTCTTTATGTTCTGGATACAAGCCTTTTGCCAATTACAAATGTTTTTAACTGTATTCTCTTTAGTAATTTCTATTTTTATATCCCTGATGGTGCTGTTGATAAATAGACATTCTTAAATTTAATGTAATCCAATTTGTAGATCTTTTCTTTACAATTATTTTTGTGTTCTGTTTCAGAAATATTTCCCTGACCTAATATCATGTTGATACTCTCCTTTATTATGTCTATTGTTGTCTTTTCTACTGTTTATTATCTATTATTTCCTCTTCTGCATTTAATTCTATAAACATTAGCCATATGAAATAGGGTCCAATATTATTTTTCCATGTGAATGCTCGGTTATTTGGGGACTATTTATTGGTGCATTGCTATGCAAAGCTATCTTTGTCATACAAAAATTGTCTACACATTGATGAATCTGTTACTAGATCCTGTCATATTGATCTGTTTCTGTATCCCTTTTAGACACTTTGAAGCATTATTTTTATTGTATCTATAATTAGCTTATAAAGCAATGTTTTCTCACATGTTTACTAGTTTCTGTGCTCTTTGTTTTTTTTCTACATTACTAGCATCATCTGATAGAATTTCTTTTAGCATTAATCTGCTGGAATGAATTCTTTGCTTTTTGGTTTTTGTGAGAATACTCGTATTTCAGATCTCATTCTAAAAAAAGTTTTTTAAATAGGAGATGTTTGATGTTGCCATTGTGATAAATGATTCCTGTCTTTTTACTTCTTTTTTGCTATTGAAGAGAGAGCTGTCTGTTGCTACTGGTCAGCAATAAGAGTTATTGTTTGTTTGTTCTCTGATGTTCTAAGGAAATATGTCAATATTTTATATAGCTTTAAAATAGTCTTATGTGGAAGTTGTGGTCCAAAACACATAGTTTGCATTGCATAGAACTAAAACTATCTACTTTTATGCCATTGAACATATACGCACTCAAGAAATACACATATGCCATTATTCTCATCTCTTTTAACAGAAGTAGGTAAAAATTGAATCAGTATCCAAAATAATGTTTTCTCCTCTTTATCATTGAAAGAAACAGCAAATTTTTCATAGATTATGCCCATGTCTCCTTTAATAGGTCATAGACACTGTGATTTGACCCTAAAAATAATTTTGCCACTAAAGGAGTTTATGAGTTAAGGACGTGTGGCTGTCATCATGTTATACGTAAAATGAGGAAAGTTAGAAAGCTAAAATTATTTATTCTGAGTGTTTTAGTAAAAGATAATTTGGGACTAGAATTCAGATTTTCTAATTTGAGTCCAGGAATGTTGTGATCCTTCAAAGACAGTAGACAGTAGAAAAACATTTGTAAATCTTTTATTCTCTAGATAAGTTCGACATTTACCTCTAAATAGCAGCAGAGAATAGGGAGATTATTATTTCTAAATACTTCCACAAACAATTTTGAACTAAGACATTGTCTGTCTGTGTATAGTGATTGTGTTTTATCATTTGATAGGCAGTGTGAAAGGAATTTGAATTTTGTAAAAATAACTCTAGTGCTTCCCTGATGGGTCAGCAGTAAAGAATCTGCCTGACAATACAGGCAACGCAGGTTCAATCCCTGGGTTGGAAAGATTCCCTGGAGAAAGAAATGGCAACCTACTCCAGTATTCTTGCCTAGGAAGTCCCATGGACAGAGGAGCCTGGTGCTCTTCAGTACATGGGGTCACAAAGAGTCAGGCACCATTTAGTGACAGAACAATAGCAAAATAACTGTAGTTGCTTTAATATAGTAGATTTCATCAAAATAATTTTATACTTATTAAACATATATAGTTATAACTCTTATTAACCCGTATCTCATCAGGATTAAATTTTAAGAAATGTGAATATGAGAAATAGGGTATTTAGACTATGGCTTTAAGAAAAGTTGTAATAAATGGTATGTTAAATTTGCCTTCTCAGGAAACTTTTATCGTCTTTCTCATGCAACTTACACAAACTGACAACTTTATGAATATTTCTGCTGGAAGGTGTAGTTCAATTGGAATTTTTTAAATTATGGAAACTGAATTTTCAGAGTCATTTCTTATATTACATCAAATATTCATGGAAAGTTGTATTTTTGTTATTAAAAATAAATAAATCTGAACTCCTGAGTGAGTGACATGTTTCACTTTATAAATGTCTAATCACATCTACCATGACATTTTAAAGTGTTCTAAATGGATTTTTCCATTACCTGGGCTCTGTTAATGTCTACTTATTTCCCAGTGAGAATTGTCCAATAGCTCATGTGAAGACAGTAAGAAAGCCCTGCATTGGAAATCAATTGAATTGGATTCCTTCTGGAATAATAATCCTATTTCTCTAATCCTGGGACAATTTTAAGTCAGTAATATTTTATGTAATTATATTACAATCCATGCTGTCTGGGATCACCTGGATATATTCATTTTTCAAAATGCAATATAAAGTAATGATTACTCCTTCTTCAGCAAGGAGATCAAACTAGTCAGTCCTAAAGGATATCAACCCTGAATATTCACTGAAGCACAGATGCTGAAGCTGAAGTTCCAATACCTGATGCAAAGAGCCAACTCATTGGAAAAGACCCTGATGCTCAGAAAGATCTAGGGCAAGAGGAGAAGGGGACAATAGAGGACAAGAGTGTTGGATGACATCACCAACTCAATGGACATGAGTTTGAGCAAACTCAGGGAGATAGTAAAGGACAGGGAAGCCTGGTGTGCTGCAGTTCATGGGGTTACAGAGTCAGACATAACTTTGCAACTGAACAACAATGGTTCTTTGAGAAAACAGTACATAAAATACACTTTTATGATAGCATTTGTGAAATATTCTAGCATAGGTCTCTTCACAGAGAAATTACTTTTTTACTTAACAAAAATATTAAAGCAAAGTATGCTAAAATAGGAGTATCAATTGCATATTTAAATAGTTTCATGTAATTTCCTGACAAGGTATAGAGATAAAACCTTATATCAGTAACTAAAAATTACTGTCAAAGGAATGTTAATTATAAATTAAAAGTAAATTTAAGTATATAACGAGAAAATAACTCAGTATACAAACATTTAACTGCAACCATCTGCAGGAAATACTTCACAGTTGTTCATTTGCTAAGTCATGTCTGACTCTTTGCGACACCATGAACTACAGCAAGCCAGGCTTCCCTGTCTTTCACTGTCTCCCTGAATTTGTTCAAACTCATGTCCATTGAGTTGGTGATGCCTCTGTTACCCCCTTCTCCTCTTGCCTTCAGTCTTTCCCAGCAGGGTCTTTTACAATGAGTTGGCTCTTCACTTCAAGTGGCCAAAGTATTAGAGCTTCAGGTTCAACACCAGTCTTCCAATAAATATTTAGGGTTGATTTCCTTTAGGATGGACTGGTTGGATCTCTTTGCTGTCCAAGGGGCTCTCAAGAGTCTTCTCCAGCACCACAGTTCAGAAGCATCACTTCTTTTGTGCTCAACCTTTTAAATGGTCCAACTCTCACATCCTTACATGACTACTGGAAAAATCATATGTAGTATATAGTATTAGTTGCTTAGTCATGTTCAACTCTTTGTGACCCCATGGACTGTAGCCCTCTAGGCTGCTCTGTCCATGGGATTTCCAGGCAAGAATTCTGGAGTGGATTGCCATTCCCTTCTCCAGGGATCTTCCTGATCCAGGGATTGACCCCAGGCCTCCTGCATTACAGACAAACTCCTTACCATCTGAGCCTGTCAGGGAAGCACAGCTTTGACTAAATGGACCTTTGTCAGCAAAGTAGCTTCTCTGCTTTTTCTACACTGTCTAGGTTTGCCATAGCAATTCTTCCAAGGAGCAAGTGTCTTTTAATTTTGTGGCTCTCTGCATTCGACCCAGGGATCTAACCCAGGTCTCTTCCATTGCAGGTGGATTCTTTACCATCTGGGCTACCAGGGAAGCCCTATGTACTCTGCATATATCTGTGTTCAGGACAAGAAGCAACAGTTAGAACTGGACATGGAACAACAGACTGGTTCAAAATTGGGAAAGGAGTACGTTAAGGCTGTATATTATCATTCTGCTTATTTAACAGGCACATTCCATGTCCAGTTCTAACTGTTGCTTCTTGTCCTGCATACAGATTTCACAGGAGGCAGGTAATGTGGTCTGACATTCCCCTCTCATAAAGAATATTCCACAGTTTGTTGTGATCAAAGACTTTACCATAGTCAATGAAGCAGAGGTAGATATTTTTTTGAAATTTCCTTGCTTTTTCTATGATGCAGCATATGTTGGCAATTTGATCTCTGGTTCCTCTGCCTTTTCTAAATCCAGCTTGTACATCTGGCAGTTCTTGGTTCACATACTGCTGAAGCCTGGCTTGAAGGATTTTGAGCATCATCTTGCTAGCATGTGAAATGAGTGCAATTGTATGGTAATTTGAACATTCTTTGGTACGGCCTTTCTTTGGGATTGGAATGAAAATGGACTTTTCCCCAGTCCTGTGGCCACTGATGAGTTTTCCAATTTGCTGTTACCCAATGTCAAATGCTATGCTGAAAAGATGTTCAAGTAATGGATACCATGTCACCAAGTAAATAACTATTAGGAGTTACCCATCACCTTTAGCACAGATCGAAGTGTTTATGATAGTCCAATTATTACCCCTTTTTAAAATAAAATGTTATTAACACTGTAATAAATTTTACTTAATGTTAAAATTTTGCTTTACCAATCCCATTGCATATTTATCTACTTTTGATTTTTCTACTCTTTCTAAACATGTTTTTCCAACATCTACTACTGACTGCTTTAAATTCAGGGCATCTCATGTTAAGCCTGATATACATCATCTTGTCCTTGAAGATTACATTCCAACAGAGAAATACAAAAATTCACTAGTTAACACAAAAATAAATAACTGATAAGATGAAAAAAGGCAACATGATAGAAATTGCAAGGTTGACTATTAGATGTGGCACAAGAGATAGTTTAGATTAGATGGCTAGAAAACATTTTCTGAGGAAAGAGTGACTATGAAATGGACTTAAATAACAAGGCAGAGTTATTTGAATAGTTTCACTGTTCAAAAAGTGGAAGGAAAAGTAATCCAAAAAGTGAAAGGAAAAAAATAACTTGTGAAAAGGTCCTGAATCAGGAATGTGCTTAGAATATTAAAAAAGCTGCGGGACTTCCCTGATGATCCAGTGGTTATGACTCTGCCTTCCAATTCAAGGGATGCAGTTTCTATCCCTAGTTGGGGAGCTTAGATTCCACATGCCTTGAGGCCAAAATCCAAAACATAAAATAGCTGCAATGTTGTAACAAATTCAATAAATGGTCCACATCAAAAAAATAAAAGGTGAAAAATTCCAGGTTTAGTGTGAGCGAGCCATGTACTGTGGCTAGAATGTAGCTGACAAAGGTGAAGCAGAGGGTAGGGCTGAATGGTGGATCAAGATAACATCAGAGATGGAGGCAGAAGCCAGACCATGTAGTGCCCAGGGAAACTATAAGATGCAATACATCATTCATGTTAAGTTCAATGGGAATTCATTCAAGTATGCCCAGTGGGGGCTGCAGGTGGGGGCCAGCTCTCTTCATGCAAATAAATAGGCAAATTGAGTAAAAGATGTCTTGCAATGCCAATGTCTCTAAAACATCTTTCCAAATTCCCTAGCCAACCTCTCTTTTTCAGTTAGATTATTATTACAAAGGGATGCCAGTATGGAAATTCTGGAACTATGATTGATGGAAAGTCATATGGAGTTCTCTGTAAGAAAAGCTTGTTCCTATTTGAATTAGTATATAGAACTATAGGGATGAAAATTGGGAGTTCTAGACATGCTGCATTTGAGATACATGTTAAATATCCTTGAATTAAGAAGACACGTAAGGCCTCCAGGTAAATTTATAAACACAGTGATAGTTTGTAAATAGTGGAGCTAGATGAGATCAAGGGAGTGTATTAGTGATGATAATCTGGGGCTCATTCCTGAATCCATTAGTGTTCCTGACTGGAGATTTTAGCTCATCAGCTCTCTTTGACTTAAGCATATAAGAATTAAATGTGATTTGGGGGACTTTCCTGGTGGTCCAGTGGTAAGACTTCACCTTCCAGTACAGGGGTGCTGGTTCGATCCCTGGTCAGGCAGATAAGATCCTACACACCTTGCAATCCAAAAACCAAAACATTAAACAGAAGCAACATTGTAACAAGTTTAACAAAAAACGTTAAGGATGGTCCACATTAAAAAAAGAAAAAAGATCTAAAAATACAAAAAACCTGGTTCTGAATCTCTCATCCTCCCATGAGTTTGGATTTTTCATGGGTTCAGATAACAGAACCCAGGTCCTAGGTCATGGATCTCAACACTGACATTTGGAGCTTCTTTATTCACAAGTGGATCCCGCCATTTTGTAGATCACCCAGTGCTGGCTTCTGGCTTCCAATGTTAGCAGCTGAATTGCAGCTCTCTTTGTATTTCACATTTTCCACTTTTAGTTTTCTGTTTTGTGAATCACCCAGCCATGACCTTTCAAGTGCCCTCTCCATTGACTGAATCCTGCCCATCACCTTATATGCAATGACACTGCCTCCCCCAATGAAGTCTCATGTTCCAACCATTTATAGATGCTCCAGAACTGTACTCTACATGACTATAACATAATCCCTTTGGGGCTTCCCTGGTGGCTCAGAGGGTAAAGCGTCTGCCTGCAATGCCTTTACCTCCTCCTAAAAACTGGTTCCTCTGCCTTTTCTAAAGCCAGCTTGAACATCAGGGAGTTCACAGTTCACGTATTGCTGAAGCCTGGCTTGGAGGATTTTGAGCATTACTTTACTAGCATGTGAGATGAGTGCAATTGTGCGGTAGTTGGAGCATTCTTTGGCATTGCCTTTCTTTGGGATTGGAATGAAAACTGACCTTTTCCAGTCCTGTGGCCACTGCTGAGTTTTCCAAATTTGCTGGCAGATTGAGTGCAGCACTTTCACAGCATCATCTTTCAGGATTTGAAACAGCTCAACTGGAATTCCATCACCTCCACTAGCTTTGTTCAGAGTAATTCCAGGAGGCGTGCCACCATTACAAATTTTCCAAATTTGCTGGCAGATTGAGTGCAGCACTTTCACAGCATCATCTTTCAGGATTTGAAACAGCTCAACTGGAATTCCATCACCTCCACTAGCTTTGTTCGTAGTGATGCTTTCTAAGGCCCACTTGACTTCAGATTCCAAGATGTCTGGCTCTAGATTAGTGATCACATCATCATGATTATCTGGGTCGTGAAGATCTTTTTTGTACCTAGGGTTTGTTAAAATATACATTCTTAAACTCCAGCTGAAATTTAATAATTTATAATCTGGGTTAAGCCACAAGATTATGGAATTTTTAGCAAAGCATATGGGATATATCATGCACAGTAAAATTTAAGAACTACAGTACTATATACTAATTTTGTTTTACCTAACATTTTTGAGAATTTCTTTCCTAAATTACTGCTATAGTTAAACCCAGGCATCATAACTGCTGCACTCTTATTTTGAAAAGAATAAAATGGCAAATCAGTGCCAATTTTATATATTTTAACATTTAGTTTAATTTTTTGAGTAGGTAGTACATTTCATGGTTCAAAAAAATCAAAGTAATATAAAAAGATATACAGTTATTGTTCATCCTCCCATTCCTGCTTTCATCCTTTTTATCACGTTTACTAGTTTATTGTGTATGCTACTAGCATTTTTATGGCTATAGCTTTATTTTCTTTTTTCTATCACAAGATATAGCTAGCTATACACTGTTCTGTGCTTTAATTTTATCATTTACTATTTCCTGAAGATCTTTTCATGTTTGTGATATATGTTTTATGTGTGTGTGTTAGTTGCCCAGTCAGTTCCAACTCTTTGAGGTCCCATGGACTGTAGCCAGCCAGGATCCTCTGTCCATGGAATTCTCCAGGCAAGAATGCTGGAGTGGGTTGTTATTCCCTTCTTCAGAGGATCTTCCCAATCCAGGGATTGAACCCGGGTATCCCATGTGGCAGGAAGATTTCTTTACTACCTGAGCCACCAGGTAAGCCCAACATATGCATTACCAGTCTTTAAATGTTCTTAACTCTATTTTCAGTCTAAAGGGTTTTCTCTATGTTATTAAGTTAAATTGCTGATATTTGATAATATTTCACAATATACTATGGCAATAATAAAATAGACTATTAAGGAGTAGATGATCCAGTTAGAAAGTTGAAGTTGCAGAAAGTTGAAGTTCCAAAGAAACTGGATGGGACTTCCCTGTGGTTCAGTGGTTAGGGATCTGCCTTGCAACACAGGGGACCTGGGCTTAATTCCTGGTCAGGGAGCTAATATCCCCCATGCCACTGACGACTAAGCCCACATGCTCTAGGACCCACAGATCCCAAGTGCTATAGCTAAGACCTGAGGTAGCCAAATAAATAAATTTTTTTTTTTTTTTAAAGCTGGTTAGTTTTGTTTTTTAGGAAACTGAAGTCTTTCTTTTGTGAAGGAGGGAGCATTAAACTATAAGATAAACAAATAAAAACAGACTTAGACAAGAAATTGAGAACATGTTGGAATATTTCTATTGTTAATAATAAAATTTGCAAATGTTAACGATTTACATTGTCTGTTATACAGAAATAAAAGAGCTGCTTTTATTTCAAATTTCTGTTTGAAACAATGTATATGTTATTTTGATTTTCTGATTATTATCAAAGTCAATATTTTTTTAATTGTACTTCCTGATACTATAAGTTTGAATATTTGAAACTATCATTTTTGTAGATAAATGATTGAGTAATGGCAATTTTGAATGGTTCAACCTAATAATATGTGTTGGGTGTTCTTAGTCACTCAGTTGTGTCCAACTCTTTGCGACCCTCTGGACTGTAGCCCACCAGGCTCCTTGGTCCATGGGGATTCTCCAGGCAAGAATACTGGAGTTGGTTGCCGTGCCCTCCTCCAGAGGATCTTCCCAACCCACGGACTGGACCCAGGTCTCCCACATTGCAGGTGGATTCTTTACTATCTGAGTCATCAGGGTTTTTTATTTGGATCTGAGACAAAGTTTCAACGATAAGGGCTGTTAGGCAGAGAGCTCCTTGAAAGGCATTTCAGTCACAGATAAACATAGCTACTTATGCTTAAAGTAGAAAAACAAAACAAAAGAGAATAGACATAAAGGAGCAATAACAACCCACCCTATTTTTCACTTCAGTGTCAACTCCAATCAGATTTCACCATTGTTTTTAGGTCAAAGGTAGATTAAAGAAAGATAAATTATTGAGGATGGACAGTTTTCATAGATGTTTGTGCTCATGCTGAAGTATATGTGTCTGTGCATTTGAGGCTTTGAAAGGCTCAGGTTTTGTTTGTTTGTTATACCCCCATTTATTTTTTTTTTAAACACTCAGTTATGTCCCCTACTGTTACAGCTTGCAAACCCTCCCAAGTACTTTGCATATCACTTTCTCATTATTGATGCCATTTTTCAGGAGTTCATCAAACACTGCAGGTCTCAACTCGGGTGTCCCACAATGCAGGTGGATTCTTTACCAACTGAGCCACCAATAGTTCATAACAAAGCTAGGATCAGCATGTGTGGTTCACAAAAACTGCTTACAAACTAAATGAAATTGTGTTGATATCAATTTCTCATGTTTTCTAAATTCATACTCTCTTTTGATAGAGTGACAATTCTCTTAAAAATGTTCCTATAATCCCATATATGTGAGTATATGGCAAAGTGCCCACTTTTTGACATGCATGTTTGACTCAAACCACTGTTTCCACTAATTTCAGTTTGAGAGATTTGAGCATACTTATAGATGTTTTTCCAGAGAAGGCAATGGCACCCCACTTCAGTACTCTTGCCTGGAAAATACCATGGATGGCGGAGCCTGGTGGGCTGCAGTCCATGGGGTCGTGAAGAGTCGGACACAATTGAGCGACTTCCCTTTCACTTTTCACTTTCATGCATTGGAGAAGGAAATGGCAACTCCCTCCAGTGTTCTTGCCTGGAGGATCCCAGGGGCAGGGGAACCTGGTGGGCTGCCGTCTATGGGGTCGCACAGAGTCGGACACAACTGAAGTGACTTAGCAGCAGCAGCAGCAAAGATGTTTTTCAATTTTTTTCTCTCAACTCGCAAATGAAGTGCTGCATGAGGAAAACATGTTTCCTTTCTTTAGATATAAACTTTTACTTTCTCTAGACATACACTATCAGATAGCAATTTAAATTTAAATTAAATAAAAATTCACTTCCTCAGTTGGAATAACCAAATCTCAAGCACCACTCTGGAGCATCATGTATATGTCATTACTTAAAACAGAATACTGTATTTAGTGAACTGCCAGGTGTATTTCAGATGCTTTCACTTAATTATCCCTTTTTAGTGGCTCCATCTCGGAAGATCTTTACACACTATCTTCGCATTCTCGATAATAAAAGTCCAAGTTGGCAAGGATGGCTCTTTTGTTAGTTTGGCTTCTATGGCTTTCTTCCTTTTTGTCTTTTTGATAGTTTGGCTTTGCAGTTTAAAGCTTGGCATATATTTACAAGAAAAAGGAGTTATGTTAAAATGGCATTAAATTGAGGAAAAATTTTGAAAGTGGTAAACTACCTGTACCATGTCAATATTGTATGTGCTGTGTGCGCTAAGTCATTTCAGTCATGTCTGACTCTATGGCCTATAGCCTGCCAGTTTCCTCTGTCCATGGGATTTTCCAGGCAATGATACTGGGGTGGGTTGCCATGCCCTCCTCCAGGGATCTTCCCAACCCAGGAATTGAACCCAAGTTTCTTACATCTCCTGCATTGGCAAGTGGGTTATTTATAATTAGAGCCACCTGGGAAGCCCAGTTCAATTTTAATCCAGGGTAAAAAAGACAATGTAAACAGATACAAACTCTTCTTCAAGTCTGGGTATGTCTCTCTTTTTTTTTTTTTCCATACTACTGTAGATAATTATAGACAGTCTCATGTTCAATATTGTGGCAAACATATTTCCTAAATATGATTGTGCTACTTAGAAATTACACAAGTATCTATATCTGAGATCATGAACTCCTTATTGCCAAATTCAGACTTAAATTGAAGAAAGTAGGGAAAACCCCTAGACCATTCAGGTATGTCCTAAATCAAATCCCTTATGATTATATAGTGGAAGTGAGAAATAAATTTAAGGGACTAGATCTGATAGAGAGGTTGATGAACTATGGATAGATGTTTGTGACATTGTAGGAGACAGGGATCAAGACCATCCCCAAGAAAAAGAAATGCAAAAAAGCAAAATGGCTATCTGAGGAGGCCTTACAAATAGCTATGAAAAGAAGAGAAAGTGAAGTCACTCAGTCGTGCCTGACTCTTTGTAACCCCATGGACAGTAGCTAACCAGGTTTCTCCGTCCATGGGATTTTCCAGGCAAGAGTACTAGAGTGGGCTGATGCTTCCTTCTCCAGGGGATCTTCCCAACACAGGGATCAAGCCTGGGTAGTGAAAAGTAAAGGAGAAAAGGAAATATATACCCATGTGAATGCAGAGTTCCAAAGAATAGCAAGGAGAGATAAGAAAGCTTTCCTCAGTGATCAGTGCAAAGAAATAGAGGAAAACAATAGAATGGGAAAGACTAGAGATCTCTTCAATAAAATTAGAGATACCAAGGGAATATTTCATGCAAAGATGGGCTCAATAAAGGACAATAAATGGTGTGAACCTAACAGAAGCAGAAGATATCAGGAAGAGATGGGAAAATACACAGAAGAAGTGTGCAAAAGCCATCTTCACAACCCAGATAATAATGATGGTGTGATCACTCACTTAGAGCCAGACATCCTGGCTGGAATGTGAAGTCAAGTGGGCCTTAGGAAGCATCACTAAAAACAAAGCTAGTGGAGGTGGTGAAATTCCAGTTGAGCTATTTCAAATCCTAAAAGATGATGCTGTGAAAGTGCTGCACTCAATATGCCAGCAAATTTGGAAAATCCAGCAGTGGCCACAGGACTGAAAAAGGTCAGTTTTCATTCCAATCCCAAAGAAAGGCAATGCCAAAGAATGTTCAAACTATTACACAATTGCACTCATCTCATACGCTAGTAAAGTAATGCTCAAAATTCTCTAAGCCAGGCTTCAGTAATACATGAGCCATGAACTTCCAGATAGTCAAGCTGGTTTGAGAAAAGTCAGAGAAACCAGAGATCAAATTGCCAACATCTGCTGGATCATCAAAAAAGCAAGAGAGTTCCAGAAAAACATATATTTCTGCTTTATTGATTATGCCAAAGCCTTGACTGTGTGGATCACAATAAACTGTAGAAAATTCTGAAAGAGATGGGAATACCAGAGCACCTAATCTGCCTCTTGAGAATTCTGTATGCAGGTCAGGAAGCAACAGTTAGAAATGGACATGGAACAACAGACTGGTTCCAAAGCGGGAAAGGACCATGCGAAGGCTGTATATTGTCACCCTGCTTATTTAACTTATACACATATACATCATGAGAAACACTGGACTGGAAGAAGCACAAGCTGGGATCAAGATTGCTTGGAGAAATATCAATAACCTCAGATATGCAGATGTCATCGCCCTTATGGCAGAAAGTGAAGAAGAACTAAAGAGCCTCGTGATGAAAGTGAAAAAGGAGAGTGAAAAAGTTGGCTTTAACTCAACATTTAAAAAACTAAGATTATGGCATCCTGTCCCATCACTTCATGGCAAATAGATGGGGAGACAGTGGAAACAGTGTCAGACTTTATCTTTTTGGGCTCCAAAATCACTGCAGATTGTGACTGCAGCCATGAAATTTAAAGACACTTGCTCCTTGGCAGGAAAGTTTTGACCAACTTAGACAGCATATTAAAAAGCAGAGACATTACTTTGTCAACAAAGGTTCATTTAGTCAAAGCTATGGTTTTTCCAGTAGTCATGTGTGGATGTGAGAGTTGGACTGTAAAGAAAGTTGAGTGCTGAAAAAATGATGCTTTTGAACTGTGGTGTTGGAAAAGACTCTTGAGAGTCCCTTGGACTACAAGGCGATCCAACCAGTCCATCCTAAAGGAGATCAGTTCTGAATATTCATTGGATGGACTGATGCTGAAGCTGAAACTCCAATACTTTGGCCACCTGACATGAAGAACTGACTCATTGGAAAAGATCTTGATGCCAGGAATGACTGAAGGTGGGAGTAGAAGGGGACAACAGAGGATGAGATGGTTGGATGTCATCACCGACTCAATGGACATGAGTTTGGGTAAACCTGGGAGTTGGTGATAGACAGGGAGGCCTGGCATGCTGCAGTCCATGGAGTCGCAAAGAGTCAGTCACAACTGAGTGACTGAACTGACTGACTGATATATCTGAGACATTCATCTCATCTTTAAGAAATTCTTTCTATATTAAAAATGTATGACTGTATAGTTTTGGAAATTAGTAACATTTCTGTCTTAGAAGGAATTCCTCTTGTTTTGAAATAGCTACTTAAAAACTATTTTTCATAGAGTATAGGAATAATTTCTCATAGAGTCATTAAATAGAGTATAAGTGACTAGCTTTACCTATTCTTAATATTACTGTACATAACATTTTTAAAATGGATCTTTTACTT
Source organism: Cephalophus harveyi (assembly GCA_006410635.1). Classification (NCBI taxonomy): domain Eukaryota; kingdom Metazoa; phylum Chordata; class Mammalia; order Artiodactyla; family Bovidae; genus Cephalophus; species Cephalophus harveyi. The sequence continues at coordinate 15,002 of SJYT01080515.1, read as the reverse complement.
TAGCATAATATAAAAAGTCTCAGTTTATTTCATACTTCCAGTAACTAGATCTCTGCCTCCTCTCCCATAATTAACTCCCCATGAATTTTCCACTTTCTTTGGGACATCAGTCTTCCCTACTCTCAGCTCTATTCACAGCTTCTTTACAGTTCAAGTTACTCAATAAAGTCCTCTTTCTCCAGATTCCAACTTATATTTTCCTTGTTAAACCCCTACTCTACTTCCTAAAGCCTTACTCTAACTTATCTGGTTCTACTGTAGAGTCTTCAGTTGAGATCTAAGTTTAATTCTCATCCTACACAATATCAATCCATCTCTGCTGTTGACCCTCTGACTCAGGAAGGATGATGTCTTCATTGCATCTTTCCTCCGATCTATTTAAAAGCAAAAACAAAAAAACCTGCCTCATCTACTCTCTTGCTCAGATTTTGTTCCTGATAACAAAAATGGAATTGATTCCTGCTCACCTGTGAAGGGAGGTCAGTATTTTCTCCAAAGTATTTGAATTTTTTTGAGAAATCATGACTTCTGCCTCCTACTCCAGTTTTTGTAGGTGGATGCCCACTACCTACTAATATATATAACCCTCATGTCCATTTCCTGGATGACTTTCTACCCATTCTTCTACTTTCTACTGTTTGGACCTCCACTGATGTTTACATTTGTAGGGCTCGTAACCCTATTTATAAAGAGTTTGGTCTATTCCATCAGTTACCCAGTGAAAGCTAGGAGAACATGACAAAGTCTTTAACATCTTAGTCTTCAATTGAGCACTACTAAGAAAGCATTTGTGGGGAACAGAGTGGGTTAAATTGGAAAGATGTCCTACAGTTTCTGTCTGTTTTGTCCTTCTGTTTTGTCCTTCCTAAGTATTTTGATTTACACATGAAGAAGTTATTAATATTGGCATTTTTCTTGTTTTTAATACTTATTAATTTTACATTGAATGTGTACATTCCAGATTCTATATTAAAGATAGGTTTCTTGTTAAATATCCTACTAGAAATGCTAAATGTTTTCATTCTTCTTTCCCTTAACCCTTCTGTCTAGAGCAACATGATAAGAATCAAGTCAATTGTTTGCAAGTAGCTAGACATCCCATGACTTTTCTCTGGTCACGCATTTTTCTCCAACATTGTCTCCTATTAACTTCCCTTCTGCTCTTGTTACTGCAGCTACACTGACTTTCTGATTGTTACAAAATTCACCAGCCTTATTCCAATCTCAGGTCTTTAACTAGTGTAAGCACTGACTGTAATACTTTCATTACCAGAGTATAATAGTTATATTTTGTGTTAATTTATTATCTGAGTATTTGAGGAAAGTAGTGGGCATTTGAAAAAAGCCTCAGAAGGACCTCAGAAGGACCCTCGCTTCCAAGGTATATTGGATTGTCCATATTTTAAGGTCTAGATCTTCCTTACTATCTAGAAGGGTTAACATCACCTATGAATAATTTACTGAGTGGGAGAAAGAGGGGCAAAATGGATTCTGTTTTAGAAATTGAAAAGAAAGCAGATCTTGGTGGGTATCCCAAAGTAAGAGGAAGAGTTGTCGAAGTTTTTATTAGAACCAGCTTCCCCTAGGTAGAGAATCTCTTGAACAGTGAAACTTCAGAGAAAAATGACTATTGAGAGTGAGCATTGAAGTTTAGTTCATTTCCGTCACTCAGTCGTGTCCAACTCTTTCCAACCATATGGACTGCAGCTTGCCAGGATTCCCTGTACTTCCCAAACTCCCAGAGCTTGCTCAAACTTAAGTCTATCAAGTTGGTGATGCCATCCAACCATCTCATCCTCTGTCATCCTTTCTCCTCCTGCTTCCAATCTTTCCCAGCATCAGGGTCTTTTCTAAAGAGTCAATTCTTTACATCAGGTGGCCAACTATTGGAGTTTCAGCTTCAGCATCAGTCCTTCCAAAGAATATTCAGGACTGATTTCCTTTATGATTAACTGCTTTGATCTCCTTGAAGTCCAAGGGATTCTCAAGAATCTTCTCCACACCACAGTTCAAAAGCATCAATTCTTTGGTGCTCAGCTTTCTTTATGGTCCAACTCTTACACCCATATATGACTATTAGAAAAACCATAGCTTTGACTATATGGACCTTTGTTGGCAAAGTAACATCTCTGTTTTTTAATATGATGTCTAAGTTTGTCATAGGTTTTCTTCCAAGGAGCAAATGTCTTTTAATTTCATGGCTGCAGTTACCATCTACAGTGATTTTGGAGCCCAAGAAAATGAAGTTTTCACTGTTTCCATTGTTTCCCAATTTATTTTCCATTAAGTGATGGGATCAGATGCCATGATCTTAGTTTTTTGAATGTTGAGTTTTAAGCTAGCTTTTGCACTCTCCTCTTTCATTTTCATCAAGAGGCTCTTTTGTTCCTCTTCATATTCTGCTATAAGGGTACTATCATCTGCATATCTGGGACAATTGATATTTCTCTTGATAATTGATATATCAAGCAATCTTGATTCCAGCTTGTGATTCATCCAGGCCAGAATTTCACATGATGTACTCTGCATATAAGTTAAATAAGCAGAGTGATAATATTCAGCCTTGACATACTCCTTTCCCAATTTGGAGCCTGTCTTTTGTTCCATGTCCAATTCTAATTGTTGCTTCTTGACCTGCATACAGATTTCCCTGGAGGCAGGTAAGATGGTCCTGTATTCCCATCTCTTGAAGAATTTTCCACAGTTTATTGTATTCACACAGTCAAAGGCTTTAGTTTAGTCAATGAAGCAGAAGTAGATGGTTTTCTGGAATTCTCTTGCTTTTTTGATGATCCAGCAAATGTTGGAAATTTGACCTCTGGTTCCTCTGCCTTTTCTAAATCCAGCTTGAACATCTGGAATTTCTCAGTTCACATACTGTTGAAACCTAGCTTGGAGAATTTTGAGCATTACTTTGTTAGTGTGTGAGATGAGTGCAATTGTACAGTAGTTTGAACATTCTTTGGCATTGCCTTTCTTTGGGATTAGAATGAAAACTGACCTTTTTCAGTCCTGTGGCCACTGCTGAGTTTTCCAAATTTGCTGGCATATTGAGTGTAACACTTTCACAGCATCATCTTTTAGGATTTGAAATAGCTCAACTGGTTTTGTTCATAGTGATGCTTCTGAAAAACATCTGGAAAGGATAAAGTATTAAGGGCCAGAGTAGTGGTCAGCCTGGGTTGAACAGAGTAGAAAATGAGAGGGTCCATTTTTTGAAGTATCCTCCAGAGAAGAACCCCTTACAATGAAACTGAGGAGAGTATGACTTTACTGCAGTGGAAACAGTGTCATTGGAAAGATGGCAAAAAGCCAACTTACTACAGCAGGGCCGTGGGGCAGAAATGAGCTAAGGCAGGCTTAGCAGATGTGGGCTCACTTTTCTCTGCCTAAGAATGGAAGCCCTTTGAGAATCCACTTTGTATTATCTAGGTCTTTGTGTTACTTGGATGGTCAAAGGGTGGCTGCTAACCCAGCATCTGGTTACTGGCCTTTATCCCTGAAAGGTGTGTGTTATTCAAGCTGGTTCTAATCAAATGTGGAAAATAAAAGTTATGAGAGTCCTTCCACCCCATGTGAGGAGCAAATGTAAATAACCAATTGATTGAGACACCTTGTTGGAGGAGGTCATTTGAGAAGTTGTGAGGACTGCTTGTTGACCCTCTAGATGGACCCATGCAATCAGAGGCTCCTTGTGCCCTCTCCTATTCTTGGAGTGTACTCTGCCTTTTGTTCCATGGTGGGAATCATTTTCAAGGGCAACTCCATGGACATGAGTTTGAGCAAACTCTGGGAGATAATGAAGGACAGGGAAGCCTGATGTGCTGCAGTCCACAGGATCACAGAGTTGGATATGACTGAGTGAATAACAGCCCTGAGAGAGATGTGCTGTTGAGACCATCTGGATAGTACACATGAATGAAACCAGTTAAGGTTTCCATACAACCTTTAAGATTCTGACAGTGGGTGTAGAGAATCACACTCCTTGTGGTTGCTCAAGACAAGCCCTGTATGTAAATTCCCTTGCTTATCAAGTCTGCTGCCTACCAATCTGGAACAGTCTGCCCCATGTTTTGGTGTCTCCTTACCTTCCATGTGGCTTCCCTGGTGGCTCAGATGGTAAAGAATTCACTTCTAATGAAGGAGACCCAGGTTCAATCCCTGGGTTGGGAAGGTCCCCTGGAGAAGAGAATGGCTACCTATGCCAATATTCTGGCCTGGGAAATCCCATGGACAGAGGAGCCCGATGGGCTACTGTCCATGGGGTTGCAGTGCTGGACATGACTGAGTGATTAACACTTTCACTTTCACACTTAACATTCTGTGTGTGGGGCCAGTTTCACATTTCACATGGAAAGATACCAAGATTTGGAGCCAACACAGCTACATTCTAGGGAGGCCAGAGATCCCCTTCTTTCTAGTATATACTGTAAGCAACTTTTGTCTTTGCCTTTGTTGTTGTTTACATGTTATACTACTAAATATTTTGTTTGGATGAAGAGTGCTTTTCCTAAATATGGGAAATGGTCTTTACTCATGGCTATGAAATTGTGCTGTAATTAGCTTAGCCATCACACAGAACCTTGATTTTCTGTAATGAGAACCTACTATGTTCACACTATCAGTTGTCAGCAAATAAGATTAACTTCTGCTGATGAACAGCAATGTCTCACAGGACTATCACTGTCGTATCAAAAGTCAAAGATTCATGAGTGAACCAATATAATATTAAATGCATTTGCTATGCAACTTGGTAAGCTTGATAATCGTTGCTAAAATATCAATATTTGGGGGTCTTCTCTGTTAATAAGCATCAAATTTCGATTGAAAAGCATGTATAAGACTATTGAAAAAGTTTCCATTTGAATTGAAATGTGTACACTCCAACAGCTGGAACAACGGGAAAAAGTCAGTTTCCTCTAGGGGTTAAAATAGAAAATTATTTACCAAGAAGATGTCAACACGGGCAAACGATAGTTAAAGACCTATCCTACTGATTATAAGCACTATTTTAGAAGACTCATTTCTACACATTCCCTGTAGCATGATCAGTATTCATACTTTTTCATAAACTACACAAGTGTGGCTATAGGAAGGCAAAAATAATTTGATGTCCTGCTGTTTCAGGTTTGATATGAATGGGGATATGGAAATTTTATAGCAGTAAAGACAATTTGCTGCTTCTATCATAGCTGTCTTGGTCAGTGTGAATCTTGATATTAACACTTTCAGCTTCCTTTGTGATATATAGCAAGTTCATTGGAAAATATGCTCTAAAAGGTATAAATCATAAGTCACAGAGATGACAGTCTGACTCCACATTTCACTCTTTTTAAAGGATCATACGTCTCTATTTTAGTATCTCCATGCATACCACCTACATGTGTCTACCAGCTCCATTACCCTCCACTTACTTGAACAATAGGCTTGAATGCTTATAGAACAACCCAGCCAGCCTAACAGTAGGAAAAAATGCCTTATGTCTTTGTATTTCACCTTATAATATTCATTTTAAAATAAAAACAATGTTCTAATATTCATTAGATGCATGATAGTGCTACCACAGTAGCAATAAATAAATAAGGTAGATTTGATTTGTAACTTATGCTAGCGTTCATAAGATAGGGATTGTGATGGTTGCAACACGATTTATTACATACAGTGCAGAAAAAAGTGACCATAACAACATTCTGACTTCCATGTCTAGGGAAAATTATACTTCTGAGCTGCCATTTGCAACTTATGTTGGCACCAATCACATTGGAAGCACATGAATTATATGTTACAATTTCTGAGCAATAGGTGGGTAATCAGTTTCCAACTTGTTCAAATGAGTTGTCTAATTTTTGTCTCTTCCTACTGATAAATCCATCTTCTAGTTTTGTGTTTGCATCTCTCTAAGAAGCACTTAGACAGAAGTGCTTCAAGTCGGACATGATTGGGTGACTGAACATCAACACAACAAAGAAGCCAAGAAGGGGTCACTGAGGTTGCATCTCCCAACCAGAGTAGGAATGCTCTCTCCCTTTCTCTTTCCCCCTTTTAGTAAGAGGATTTCTCTTTGTCCTTCATGTTTTTTTCGACTGTGGGGGTTACCCCCACCTTTAATTGTATAGAAAATGCCAACTTCTTCATTCTGCCACCACTCCTTCAAAGGAGGCTGATGTATTAATACCAGGATATGGACTGACAGAGAAAGAAGCATTGTTTTAGTTAAGTGTCTAGAATGCCTACTGGTACTTACACCTGATCAATAAATTGTCTCACTCAGTAATGAGCACTGTGTTAGATCTGGAGATATTACAACTAGACTAAGAAAGCTCTACACATGTACCTGTTGATGCCTGGAAATCTGAAACTGATCCTTGGCCAAGATAAGGATAAGATGTATTAATTAGTGATTCATAATGTGATGTTTAAAGTTAAAACTTCCCTGGAGATGCCTGGTGCAAGCTTGTGTATATTGTATAGAAACATCTCTATTGATGCTTTGTATCTGCATTAATTAGTTATGCAGCCTGGCTCTAATTTTACCTGAGTGGCAAATTATGAAAGACCCTGCTTTCTAGCCTGAGTAAACTTTTACCTTAAATCAGGGTACTTGGTATATAATTTGGTGGTTTATAATCTGAAAACAAAGTACATTCTATGTCACTGAGAAAGAACCTGGGGGCTAGAAGCCCTGGATGATTGCCTGCACTTTCTTCTCTTGTACCACATCCTTTACTTCAACAAAGGCTTACAGAAGTATACCTGGAAGTGCTCTGTGTGTTTTTCAGTTATCTGATTCTATGTAAGCAATGCAAGCACATTCTGTAGGATTCTTTTAAGAAAAGTCCACAGAACTTATTTTCCAATCACTGACAGTTGAAATATAGTCCTACACTTGAGGTATTGCAGGTTTGGTTTCAGACCACCGCAACAAAACAAGTCACACAAACTCTTTGGTTTCCCAGTATGTATAAATTTATGTTTACATTATGTTCTAGCCTACTAAGTAGTATTATGTCTAAAAAAAAAAAACAAAACTACATACCTTAATTTAAAACTATTACTAAAAAATGCTAAGCATCATCTCAGCCTTCAGTAAGTCCTAATCTTTTTCCAACTGAAACATGGAAGATCATTGATAACAGATCATCATAGCAAATATAATGGTAATGAAAAAGTTTGAAATATTGCAAGAATTATCAAAATGTGATAGATGAAAGTTGTTGCTGAAACACAAAAGATGCTGGGATTCTTGGCCTCTGGAGGAGAAGAATTCAATCCAGGGCTAGAGACGAGGCTTGATTGCTCAAATCTTTTGTGTAATGAAGTTTTATTAAAGTATAAAAGAGATAGAGAAAGCTTTTGACATAGACATCAGAAGAGGGCAGAAAGAGTGCCCCCTCCCTAGTGTTAGCAATGGAGTTATTACAATGAATCAAAAGAATGTCTGGAAGTTGTAAAGACCTTACTAGACCCACTCCCATAATTTACATTTTAAGATTACAGGATTAGCCAGAAGGTTTTTTCCAGAAGCGTCCTCAAGCAGGATACATTATTGTTATATAATCCTAAGGAATGTAGAGGGAAAAAAAAGTTTGTCCTTTCCCCCTCCTTGAGAATTTGAGACCCCTCTCTCCTTGGGGATCTCCAGGCTTCTTATCAACCTGCCTAGGAATAGACTCACTGAGACACAAAGTCAGAAAAAAATGCTATTGGAAAAAATGCTGCCTATAGACTTAATCGGAGCAAGGTTGCCACAAACTTTAAATTTGTGAAAACAAAAAGAACACAAAAAACAAAACCAATATCTGAGAGAGCAATAAAGTGAAGTCAGATAGGATGATGCATTAGTCACTTGTGTATGAACATTGTCATCAAAAGATTTGTTCACTAAGAAAAGGGTGATATTTTTTTCTATATTTACCTCTCATTTTACTTTTTTACTATTTGCAATATGACAATTATATTAATAGCACGGTTTTTCAAATTAAACACAAATAAACAGATATGCTGCTGCCATTGCTGCTGCTAAGTCGCTTCAGTCGTGTCCGACTCTGTGTGACCCCCATAGACAGCATATATATTAAAATAGCATATATATATGTACCTATATATGTATATAAGCACAGGCGGCTGCGAGAGCCGGGCCGGCGCACTAAGCGCGGCCGAGAGGACCTACCCCACATCCGAGGTCAGGGGCAGCGGCCTAGAGTGCCAGGCTGCAATGGCACAGGAACGGCCGAGAGGAGCTACCCTGTGTCCGAGGTCAGGGGCAGCGGCCGAGAGGAGCTACCCCGCATCAGAGGTCAGTGGTGGCCAGGAGGAGACACCCAGCGTTGGAGGTCAGGGGCCGTGGCTGGGAGAAGCTATCCCACGTCTGAGGTCAGGGGCAGCCAGGAGGGGACACCCTGCGTCTGAGGTCAGGAGCAGCCAGGAGAAGCCACCTCGTGCCCTTAGGATGATGCATTAGTCACTTGTGTATGAACATTGTCATCAAAAGATTTGTTCACTAAGAAAAGGGTGATATTTTTTTTCTGTATTTACCTCTCATTTTACTTTTTTACTATTTGCAATATGACAGTTATATTAATAGCATGGTTTTTCAAATTAAACACAAATAAACAGATATGCTGCTGCCACTGCTGCTGCTAAGTCGCTTCAGTCGTGTCCGACTCTGTGCGACCCCCATAGACAGCATATATATTAAAATAGCATATATATATGTACCTATATATGTATATAAGCACAGGCGGCTGTGAGAGCCGGGCCGGCGAACTAAGCGCGGCCGAGAGGACCTACCCCACATCCGAGGTCAGGGGCAGCGGCCTAGAGTGCCAGGCTGCAATGGCACAGAAACGGCCGAGAGGAGCTACCCTGTGTCCGAGGTCAGGGGCAGCGGCCGAGAGGAGCTACCCCACATCAGAGGTCAGTGGTGGCCAGGAGGAGACACCCAGCGTTGGAGGTCAGGGGCCGTGGCTGGGAGAAGCTATCCCGCGTCTGAGGTCAGGGGCAGCCAGGAGGGGACACCCTGCGTCTGAGGTCAGGAGCAGCCAGGAGAAGCCACCTCGTGCCCGAGGCCAGGGGCGGTGACCCTGAGGAGCCACCCACGCCCGAGGCCAGGGCCAGTGGCC